>JABFDZ020000043.1:4131609-4144356 GCA_019775955.2 Pollimyrus isidori
ACATTAAGTAATAATTAATACGTTAAGTAAGGGTGTACTACACATTATTTGTGCCCCCTCAACTAAAGTGTTACCGATTGCGCTACACGTTAAAACAATTAGTGACTGAATGAATTTATGCCGCGGGTGTAAACTGCACAACTAATTGACAGTAAACACCGCGTGTGAGCACAAGCATGTGCTGCTGGCATATCGTTTGTGAAGATATGTGGGTCACGGTGAACGGAGCCCAGCCCCCGACCTCTCGCGAACAAGGCCGAATCCCAGGGTTTCCACGCTGTTCTCCTTCCAGTCGCTGCGCGCGAGAAGATTCCTGCGAGTTCTGCAGTTTCGTCTGCCCGCAGAACCATGACGTTTTCCCATTTAGTCAAACCGAATTCATTTGCGGCGATTAAAATAATAGCGGAGGAATTCCACAGCGAAGCCGCAACTGAACAGCGCACGCATGCAACCCACTATTAGTCGACGAAAAGCGGCTATTGTCTGCGGGATGAGGCTACAAAAGGATTCGCGGTAACTATGAAAGAGACGGCCTACTTTTTATACAAATGTATGGATGTTTCAACTGGTTTAGCTACATATTCGATGCCAGAAGCGAGATGTATTTTAGCAACATACACATGCAAATTTCTGATGACTAGCAAGCTGCTTGCCTTCGGGACTCAGTCCTGGGGACTTGCTCCGGTACAAACGCTGTGCGGTCATTAAACGGCGAAGATCGCGGTTGGAGGCCTGGTCCAGACTTTTGCTAGTTCTGTTCCCGGTGTCCTATTGATCATTCCGGCTCATCTGAGCCTAATCTCTCAGCGGTAAATCTCTTTTATGTATTGCACAACAAGGTGTTTTGTTCCCACCCATTTATAACCCTGCGCTGGGAGATCATTGATATTCTTAGGCAGCACCGGGACTCCGGTGGGAATGTTGAGTTTGATCTAGCGGGCCGCTGCGTGTCGGGAAGAGAGGAGCGCTCAGGAGCAGCTGCGGACACTCGGGAGGGAATCTGTCTCCCTCCCCGTCTGAATCCTTAATTATCCTTCTATTCAGAAGACGTCGTTCCTTTTTCTCTCTTTCATTCACAGTTTTAGGCGAGAAGAGCTTATGATGTATTTCCTGCCTTGCCTCTGCGTAGCTTTGGACCAAAGTGTCTGCTAGACAAGTTCACGTAGATGTGGGGAAAGACCCTTTTCCCTGACTATATAAATACACACGGCCGCTGTATTCTCTGTTCTGCATTTATAGTGTGGGATTAAACAAGTAGAGAGGAACAGAGACACAGATCGGCGGTGTAATCATTCACGGCCTGACAAATGGAGGTCCTTCTCTGCGCCGACTGGCCTGAGGAGCTTCAGTCTCCACCCTTATCGGCGTCAGACGTTCGGAGGAACGTCCCGCGATGAGCGTCATGGCGGCAGGACCTTCAGCCGGCCCCTGAAAAGAGACGCCCAGCCCGGATGGAAGAGAGAGGGGAGGAGCAGTCAGCCCCAAACGCAAAATCACTGGCTGGCCCGCATTCCTCGATCCCTCCGATCTCAGCCATCAGCCGGGTGCCCAGGCACAAGTCAATTTCCTCTGTTCTTCAGTTCAATACAGAATCAGCTCTGGGGGGGTGGGGGCGATATCCATACTTAAGGCGTAACTTTTAATATATCAGAAAGCGGCGTCTGGGTGTCTGCATCAGATAGGCTGCCGGGTGCCACGCGCCAGGCTCCTCTCGCCATCCGGGTGGCGGCATTGAAAACACGCCCCCGTGAAAATCTGGGGGCAAAACTTCTGCCGCGCTTTCATCTCCGGAAACCACCCAGGGCACAGAAAGACAACAACACCGGGGCTCCTCAAAGCAGCCCCCGAGATTATGTGGGCACAAACAAACACACCCCCCCCCCCCCTGAATTTTACCTTGCCTGAGATATATGAGGCATTTCTCTTTTTTTACATCTGCCAGAAAGAACAAAGTCTCTTTAATGCTTCTGTCATCTGAATTTCTATTTGTGTTAAGCATACAAGGGGAAGATGAATGAATCGTTCCCATTGTGTTAGCTCCATTGCACTTATTATTATTTAATTATACTGAGCCAGATGTAATACAATTTATATAGAATTAATAGCAGGACAATATATAGGAAAAATGCATCTAGGATTTTCACAGTGTGACAAAACCATCTATTTCACCACCAGGCACCATCAAATCTGGACTAGAAAGAGGGAAAAGAGATGAAAAGCTTGGAATAAAGAAGACTGCTCCTCAAGTCATTTTCCAAAGGGAAAGAAAAAAAAGCAAGAGTCTGGGTTTGTGCCACGTTGGAGGGGGTGAGCCACGTCACCATCCGGGGGGGTTCAGGGTTGGAGCAGAGGCGGTAGGTCCCCCATTTGACGTGCGGAGATGTCCAGCACCATAAACGTCCCTGTTCTTGTCCCAGCTGGCAGCGCTCCTATGTGTGGGCCTGCCCCCGCCCGCCTCGGCCCCCGCCTGCCTCGGCCCCCGCCCGCCTCGGCACCGCGGTCATCGCTATGTTCCCATGACGAGGCGGCGAGGCAGTGGCGAGTCAGCGATCAGGGTGACGAGTCACCGCTTAGCACATGGGCAGTGCCAGGCCAGCCGTTCGGCCGAAGCCTTCCGCTCCGCCATCTCCTCACCGAGCCTGGGTGCTGGGGAGTATTTGCGCATCGTCGGACGCTGAAGGTTTTAACGCTGCTGCGAGACTCACTCGAAGCGATCAATACTACAGCACTCATGCTATGTGAAGCCCGTTAATGGCGGGAGAACAAGTCAAACAACAACACTGACGACCTCGACTCTCGAACGCCGACAGCAGCGTAACGGCCAGCGAGAATGACCCCGTTGATGTTTTTATTTCCCCTTTATTACATTTTTTTTTTGGTTTGGTTTTGTATTTTTTTTGCTACCCTGGTCTAAATTCTCCTCGGAATTAGCTAATTTGGACGTTCAGGAACACAGCCCGGCAACTGGCCGGTTAAAAGGAGCAGAGGGGATCCTGGGAGACAAACAACCAAGCTATTTCAGATTGGCCACACTGCAATCAGCCTCACCGAGAAGGAGAGGCACGGAAAAGGACTGAGCTCTTCACAGTGGTGGAGGGCTAAATGGCTGTCTGGCGGGTATTTCTCCCTCTCCGCTTTCCCCGGTGCTGTCATTACGACAAGAGCTTGGTTAAGCTCGGCCCTGTCGATGCGCGTCATATATTTAGCTACACAGAATGAGCTTCTGAAGGTCACAAACTTGCCCTCGAGTCTAATTAGACGTCGTTCACTCTGCAACGTTTTGCTGGCGCCTACCCTCGTTAGCGAGTATATGCCACAACTAAAAGTACGACGGGGAAAAAAAAAAATGATCGCGGCAGAAAACTGGTGAACCAACATGGTGACAATCAAAGGAAAGAAATCTCTGGAAACCGTTAAAATACAAAGAGTCTGCATGGCACGACTTTCCTTAAAGACTTTCATTAAGGTAAGCAGCTAACCTATGCTGTGCCCCTGACTATGCTCAAGGTCAAATCAGTTGGTGCTTCCAGTAGCAACCCGTAGCACCAGCCAGAGGGCTATGTGGGGCGGGCTCACGGGGGCACTGGCTCCAGCTGAAAGGTCACTGGCCTCAGGAGTACCCCCTCTCTTGTCACTCAGTGATTCAAAGCATATCATTGGCTAATGATCTGGCTGGCCCGATTGAATGAATTATAGCCGCCTGGTACAAGCACATCTGATTGTGTGTGTAGGTTTTGGGAATGGAGTTTGCATGTTCTTGCCGTGTCATGGTGGGGTTTCCTCCAGGTACTGCCCCCCCCCACAGTCCAAAAACATGTCGAGGTTAATCTGAGTTACAAAATCACCCATGGATGTTTATGTGGGAGTGACTGATCTGTGAGTGTGCCCTGCGATGGGTCGGCCCCCCATCCTGGGTTGTTCCCTGCCTTGTGCCCCTAGTCTCTTGCACAGGACAAGAAAATAGGTGGGTGGATGGATTTTGGGAATGGTGTCCTGCCACCAGTCTGACAGGTTCCTCACCATACGAAAGTCCGTTTTGGCTAAACAGGGACGTTCAGAAAGCGAAAAGATCACTGCGATACACAGCAGTTATTCTGATCGTTTATTGTGTGGGTATTGATCTGCAGAATGAAAGAATAAATGAAACAGGTGTCAAATGTGAATAATATCAAACACATTGTCATATTCAGACAGCAAACAGCTCAAGCAACAAAAGACTTTAAACAGGTTATCATCTGATTTCAAAACAAGCATAACATGTACAGTAGAGGAGAGAAAAACCTCAACATACAAAATACAAGCAAGGAAGCCGATGCTTAATATTCCACCAGGTAGCCTATCCGTTTCAAACAAGTTTTCGAATGATTTAGCGATAGTTCAGCTCATACTATATCAGCTGTAGAGAATATTCAGAGGAGCAAATGATACAGATAATTGGGCACTAATCCGAACGATTAATTCTATTGGTTGGAATGAAAACCTGCATGCAGAGTACAGGCACGACGCTCCATTTCAGGGCAATTTATGTGCCTGTGAGAGACGGTGGGCCTCTGTAACGGTCTTGGGGCTGGATACCAACTTGTGTGGGAACAGAAGCTGCCAGAGACCGACCACATGAGACCAGTTAAATGGCAAATGCCTCACCAGAAGCCCAATTTAAGCCACTGTTCAATGTGACTGTACCAGCAGGACCTCTGGGGGTGAAGGTGTAGGCGCAGGACACACAACGTTGCACTCTCATTTGATTTTCTGTACGATTGGCTCATGGTGACTGGCTCAAGGCAATCACATGACCACTTTGTATATTCCAAGCAGATGCCTATTGATCTATTACAATTAAACGAGATTTTTGGGCTATTGTACCTTTCTGGGAAATCTGTTTTTGTCCCATTTGAAAAGTCTTAAGTCTCAAAGAGGTACAGATGTTCAAGCACTGGGCTCATTGGCAGGTTAATAATTCAATCCAGGGGGCCAAGTAGTTTTCTCGCAAACACTTCTCTACCAGGGATGGACATAACTGGTATGCAAAGACGCATTCACCTTTAAAAATGATTGTAGTAACAGTGTAATTCTAGAACAAATTCTCTTGTTTTTGTGGTAATGACCTGGGAACCCATCAATGCTAATTACATATATTAATGTACATACTCTCCAGTCCTACTGGAGAGAGCCAAACATATAATTAGATACAATTTTAATGTACTATTTTCATTTCAGATACTTGCGTTACAGCTGAAATTACAGACATTTTTATCATACACATACAGCCTTGGCCGAACACCCTTGTATTATCTTAATTTGACAGGAAAAACTCAATTCATTCATTCATTCATTTAATCACATAGTTTGCAGGGATCCTGACTGAGAGAAACTTCGAACCATCACAGCTCACAACAGATCAGAAACCCAGTAGAGTCATTATGATGACGATTATTTTAATAATTATCATTATTCTTAAATTATTACTACTGGTAATGAAAAAACACCCCTAAGCTGCAAACTGGTTACAGAGCTGCACCTCGACACCACTGGATATATGATTAATAGATTTTGACTTACTGCCTTGGGATTTCACCGACAACCTCAGTGGGCTCTCTTACTGTGCTGCCTCCCACCCGGCCTGCAGCTAGCAGGCGTCTCTCCCGGAGTACCTCCCACCCTGAGAAATCACACGGCTCATCCCCTGCTCTTCCTCAAAGCCAAAGATGTCGCGTACGTGAATATCGGAAGCAGGCGTGTGGCAGATGTCGGGTCGCGGGTGCGAGTGGCGGGCGCTTTCGGAAACGCGGTGGGGAAGCAGAGGCGGGCCGAGCACTTAATGCATGAACACTGCGCCCAAATTATACCCTCAGACAAGAGGGCGCTGATTCGCGGCCTGTTCTCATTTTGGTGAAGGACGACAGAGGGCAGAGAGGAATCTAAAGGCGAGAAATATATGTGCCGGAGCCAGCTTGGATGGTGGTGGCTGCGGGTTCGGACCGTAGCATGTACTGGCGCCACATCCTGGGCATCTCCAGCCCTCCCTGGGACAGACTCCAGCCTTTGTACTGGATAAAGAGTCGGATGGGTATATGATCACAGGATAATGTCTACCTCATTATACCTCAATGCAGGGCACCCCCTGGAGTCTGTATGCATGATTCAGTGGGTTTGGCGGCTGTGTGTGTAAGCAGTAGGTTGCTGGTTCGAGACCCACTGCTGGCCAAGTGATTTTAAATTGGGTCCATAAGACAGGAACTCATATGACCCTGCTTAAGAAAATATGTACATTGCATTGGATAAAAGTTTCTGCTGAATAAAATGCACAGCTTCTCCGCCTCAGTGCAAGCCCAGGTGTCTATTGTGTGCCCATTCAGCGGTTGGTCTGCTTCAGGTAGCTTAATGTGTAGCTGCTTCTTCTGAAACACCTTTAATACTAATGTGGTCTTTTGTGTTGCCGTAGAAAAGTCACCGCAAAGGGAGCAGGATCATTTTCCCCAACTTTTTTGTTGCTATGAAACCCGAACTTCACTTAGAAAGGAAGCCATCTTGGCCCCTTGTTACGTGATTTTTTTGTGTTGTGCTCTATGGCGAAATAAAATGTACAACCGGGCAAATTTAAATAATAACATTTAAATAATAAAGAAGCGATAGGCCCATTTGCTAACACCCATACATATTCTGGCTGCTTGTTAAGCAGAGTGAGGCAGGGAGCCTGTTATAAGCAGAATACGAAACATGGTAACTGAACAATCTGTGCAAATGCCTGTCTGTCACACACTCAGACATTTTAGAGATGTCGAATTTGGGCTGCATGGAGCAGGGGTGGGATTTAAACCCCCAATGCCCTGGACCTGTCAGACATCAATGGGACCCGCTGAGTCACCACGGCACCCATATCTGCTAGCTGTCAGGGTGGGTGCCCATCCATCCCCATCCTATGTGTTCTTACCCTCTTTGGCCAGCAGGTGCCGCTGGCTTTCCTGCTCCCTCTATCACTGTACTAGTCCCCAGTGTGTTTCCCCTTTTCCTGGGCTCAGTAGGCTGAGCATGTGGCCCCGATGCCGGCCTTTGGCCCGCTTCACCATTTGTCTATTCTTTATTTAAAGGTTTTATCCTTTATTCTATTCTCAGGTTTTTCCTTATCTATTATGGTTTACCCTTGCACTCTTGTTTTGCTTTATCCTGCCTGTCTTGTTGTCTAGTTTTATGCTTGTTTGTTTTTTGGTCCTTAGTTATTCCAAGTGTTAGCTTTCAATATTTCATAGTGTTCAGTGTTTGGAGTTCCCTTGCTCTGTGATTAGTTAATTGTAATCCACCCCACCTGTTTCTAGCCAATCATGTTCCCCTCGATTAAGTTGATTACGAGTTACACCTGTCCTCTATTTGGCCTGATGCCTTGTGTGTATTCACCTGCCTGCCTTTGTCCGGCTCCTCAGTCTGCCGTCGTCCGTGTCGTAGTATGTTTGTTCCTCTGTTCTCCTGCCTAGTTCTATTCCCTGTTTTGTTCCTTAGTTGTGCTTTATTTCATGGTTTTAGTTTGTCTGGTCATTTTGCCCGTTTGTTTTCTGACCCCCTAGTGGTTCTTTCGTTTTGTAGTTTTGCCCTCTGTGCTCATTCTCTTGATTTTTCTTGGGGCCGGTAGTGGATCATCACCCTTTCCCCGCGCCCCGCC
The DNA here is from genome assembly GCA_019775955.2 of Pollimyrus isidori. Taxonomy (NCBI): domain Eukaryota; kingdom Metazoa; phylum Chordata; class Actinopteri; order Osteoglossiformes; family Mormyridae; genus Pollimyrus; species Pollimyrus isidori. The sequence continues at coordinate 4,139,264 of JABFDZ020000043.1, forward strand.
CGTGCCCCTGCATGCTGCCACCAGCTAACGAAATCATCCAAATGGATGAATTCATTTGTAAATAACGACACGTTAAAACGTGACACCTCACGGCAAAATTTCACGTGGAAGTATTACCAAACAGTTATAATGAGATCTCTAATTACTACAAGAAGCTACTCAATTATAAATGTTCTGCCGCATTTATGTTTAAATTTCTTTCAAAACCGAATTTTTAGACCAGCCAGTAAAGGCCATTTAAAATGGAAAAAGACAAACACGATTGTTAAGCTTCTGTACCGTACCTTTGCCCTTTGCTCAGAAGGTTGGTGGTTCAAATCCTCCAATCTGCAGAACAGTTTCCTCACCACCAGTTGCCTGAGCGAGGCCCTTAACTAACCCCCCCCCGAATGCGCCAGGGGCGCCAGATAAATGGCCTGACCCTGCGCTCAGACCCCAGGCAACGTGGGGGTGTCTCAGAGAACGGCAAGATGAGATATTCCAAAACTAAAGAATCTACAGTATATGTACATATGAGAAACGCAGCATTATCTCAGCTCAATACACTCAGCAGATAAGTACAAGCATCGCTGCAGAGGTCCTACTCCTATATCGTCATTCTAGCTTTTTTTATTTTTGCGATTATTTTGGTTCTTATACCATCGCCGCCGTGCGGCATGTTAATCAGCCCCCTCGCTGCTCGGACTCCGCATGCACACTTGTACCATCCACGCATCCTGGGAAGTCAGAAATCCCGGCGAATTTCAGCACGATTTCAGCGCCGTGGCAGATGTATTACCCACAGAAAGCAGTTCCCCCGAAACATATATTTTAAAATTGGCCGGATTTGTCACCCCACTGAAAGAACAATAAAACTGCAGCCGGGCCGTGTGGCTGTGGACTGGAGGAATTGGCCGCCTGGTGAATCTGGTCCCACCTCAGGTACTCTGGGTGGGAATACTGGCGTGTGTATTGGCAGTTAAAACACAGACAGAGCATTTTCAGGCTTGCTTTAGGGCGACTCCTTTATTTCTTTGTGAAAAGCCACTGGGAATCCCCCCCCCACCACCACCACCTGTAAGCTACACTTCATCACATCCCACAATTTACTAACGCCACATTTGTCACTGGCTTTCACTGCTCCAGTGCCTCTACATCATTTTCCTGCTGTAATTTATGGCTGTACTGCAAATAAAAGCATACATTTATAAATAAAACCTAGATCGAGTTCTAGAATCTTTATATTCTTCACCGTCTTAATTGGAACGCAAATAAGATGCAAAGATGGATCGAGTGCGCTAATCCCACAGGGGATATTAAGGTATTCATTGCAGGCAAAGGCTGCTTTTTTTTGCTCCGTCCGTCGGCTTGATATTCACAGTCTACGAGGGGGATCTGTCAATCAAAGATCCAGAGAGAGTAAAACAGGAAGTAAAGAACTGGCTGTTACCTTTAAAATGGTCACTAGTCTCAGCTACTAAAACCTCAACAGGTTATATCTGCATCACTGCACATGTTGGTAAAACACAACATCCTTTCAGTACCAGTAAAAACAAAAAGCATTGGGACATCTGGCTACTGGAACTTTTATAACATCTCACTCTAAGGTCAGGGCTCTGTGTGGGCCAGTCAAGTTCTTCCACACCAAGCTCACCCAGCCATGTCTTTATGGACCTTGCTTTGTGCACTGGGGTGCAGTCATGCCCGAACAGAAAATGGCCGCCTTCCCCAGACTGTTCCCACAACGTTGGAAGCATAGATATGTCCAAAACGTCTTGGTATGCATATCAGCTTCAGATGGTGTCCCAGTACTTTTCCCCTACACTGCATGCACAGTGCCCATGCGTGTCACACTAACACACACACCGCAGATTTTCAGACGGGCCCCTGGGTGCTCGGACCTCAGATGGGCCACAGAGAGAGCGACGTAGCGGCTAACATCCATCACATGGAGCCTTAAAGGTACAACCAAGCCCTCCGCAATGTCACAGCTCATTACCTAGAAAATGAAACGGATGCAAATGAGCGTGCAGCTCTCTCTATGCCAGCCCCATAATGTTTGCAGAAAAAGTTCCAAATTGCATCCCCTATAAAAATATCGTTCAGTTTTGGGGTTTGTTAGTGCTGCATCTGGCACTGCGCCATGCTGCCCCTGACTTGTAATACGCATTTTAAGAGGAACCCCACCCAGTCGCATTCAATCAAATATATTTCACTCATCACCCGAAGAAATGATCCTTATACATTTATATTGACTGATACAATTATATATCAAAATTTTTTAAAAAAATTGTTGGATGTATAAATGTATCTATCCTATATTAGAATGAGACTTTGCTTTGGGTGTCTAAGGACTGGAAAATGTTTATGGACTGAAAATAGGTCTCTTAATTGTATTCTGTCATTCCACGTTCAGTCTCTCCAGACAATTCTACTATGGTACATTTTCCCTTAAAGGGAGTCTCATCCCTTTCCTCATTCCAATCCCCGCATTGACACGACTTTTCACTAAAAGCCTGATGGAAGCCTCCCGCTGGTAACAACGATCACAATGTCGGCAATATTTATTAGAAGAAGATAAAAAATAAATCAAAATACTGGGTGATTAAAATGTATTAAACAAGAGAAGGGTCTGATGTAGAAGCATGAGTGGATTAACGCATTTTGGATTTCATTGCATGTTCAGTTCGAAGGCGGCGTTATATAACACTGCTATCTGACCTGATGTACAGAGAAACTCGGAATTACTTCGGAGACGAGACCCACTGTTGCTCGACTGCTGGAATGTCCAGTTTGTGAGAGGTGCGATGCGGCAGCAGGAAAAACGCAGGACCATGTTCACAGAGGGCTTGTGTACCGCGGTATCTCTACCAGGCCGCCATGCGTAAGTAAGATGGGAATGTCGAGCGTACAGAGAGGGCGGCGTGGCAGGGAGGCTCCACCCCTCGCCCCGACCCCCTCGAACCCCCCGCAGGAAGCCTCTTATAACGACGAGCTTGTGAATAGCATGTGTCACTCGCTCGGCGCTTTGCAGCGAAAACTAATAAATCAAGAGCAGCTCATCAGCTGCTGTGTGGCGCCTGTGTGCCGCTCAATCACGCTGCGGCCGGTGTGACAGGGGAGGAAGAGGCCCCCCCAGAGTAAAAATGGGGAAGGGGGCCAATAATCACTATAATAACGCCACTGACCTACACGTGATTGGAAAATGAGTTTGTGGAGGTTGAGGGTTTAGTGCGGAGGTCATTGTTGCCTGTGTGTGGGGAGGGGCGGATGGGGGGGGGGGGGGCATTGTCTGGTTCATCTCCAACTGCCTTTTGGGAGCAGGTGCAAAAACGCCCCCTCCCATTCTTCTCCCTTCGAAGGCCAGGGTGAATAAGCAGTGTGTGGTGGAGCAGACGACAATGAATCACCGCCGGCTGAGCTATGGCGCCGCCCTGCAGCACGTGGCGTTGCTGGGGGGGGGGCGGCCAGGTGTGCCGGGGAATTGGGGACTGACAGGCCATCCTCTGCCCTTTGCATCAATAAAGCCCCCGGATTTAATTGCCGACTGACACGTGGCCCATTGTACAGCACACAATGGGGCCGTCACTGCCTGTGCCGAACCCCATTTGTCTCATATGTGCTTAAACAGCGGGTGAATTGACTATATAGGGTAAATATAACAGAACACACACCCGTATATGCAATTACTGCGCACGCGGCCTGTGTACCATCTCATTATATGTTTAAACCAACAGATGGGGGTTCAGTTTATGCTGTACTCAGGTAGGCGAACATCTGTTTCTAGAAACGGTTGTTCCTTACTTCAGAGTCAATTATTCTATAAGTAAACATATACATTTTGCAGAAACCTTTTGTATGTTTCGTGCATTTTTGTTTTTTGGATTGACAGGTAGTCAAGAAAACAATGCAGTAATCAGAAAGCTAATTTGCTAAATTTTAGCAAGTATGTTGGAAAAAATTAGTTTAAATTCTGTGAAGTAAAAAATTACGAGGCAGTTTAATTAATCATCGTATTTAGAGTTGCCTGTTTTGACAGATAATCATGTTTAATTCCATTGCTCCAAAAACCAATAACAAAAGTTAACGACTGAGCTATTTTGTATTCGCACAAAGGCATTACACTGAAGTCAAATCAAATCGTTACTTATTTACAGTTATTTACATACGCGTTAGAATTTAATTAATGCATTCCTGAATCTGCGAACAGTATAAAATCTGGCAGCAAATCATATTCCAAATTAATCTGAAATCTCTCTATCCATCTCACATTTAGCTAGCGGGCTTCCTTAGCCTAAATCTTTCATCAGTTGAGGGGTGTCTCGCCTTACTTGTCCTATTTTAATTTCCCAAGTGTCCCCCAGCCCAGTACTTCCCAATCTGGTCCTCCGAGACCTGCAGGCAGACCATGTTTTTGCTTGATACTGGAAATTGGGAGGGTGTAAAAATGTGGACTGTCTGGCATGGAGCCAGGAGGGTGTAAAAATGTGGACTGTCTGGCATGGAGCCAGGGGGGTGGAAAAATGTGGACTGTCTGTCATAGAGCTGGGAGGGTGCAAAAATGTGGACTGTCTGTCATGGAGCCGGGAGGGTGCAAAAACATGGGCTGTCTGTGGGTCCCTGAGGACTGGGTTGGGAAACCCTGTCCTAGTCCATCTACCATACTACTTAAAGGAGTCTACACTTCCAAGTGACACGGGCGTTTACAGAGATGACAGAATAACAATGGCATGTAGAGGGTCTAGGCAATAAGAATCATGAAGGACCTTCTATACCAGGATATTGTTAAGTTCATCATAGGGTGCAAGAGGGTGCATCACGTTTCTCGCAGCAAGGTGATTGAGCTGTAATTGCAACGCCTCCAGGAATTTGATGGGAATACTCATGTGTGGAGGAAACAGAATTGTGTACAGAATGCTATTATGGGATGTTAAGTCCCGTTTGCTTTTTTTTTTTTAACCGGTACATCCATTCATCATTCACCCATCTTCCGATCACTTATGCGAGTCAGCAGTGCAGGAGCCTGGAGCGTCTCCCAGGCAACATGGAGCACAGTGCAGGAGCCTGGAGCGTCTCCCAGGCAACATGGAGCACAGTGCAGGAGCCTGGAGCGT
>JABFDZ020000043.1:4147822-4158857 GCA_019775955.2 Pollimyrus isidori
TGTGTGTGTGTGTGTGTGTGTGTGTGTGTGTGTGTGTGTGTGTGTGTGTGTGTGTGTGTGTGTGTGTGTGTGCGCAGCCTTTCGCGCTGGATCTCACGCCACCCCGGAACCCACAAGCACCACATCATTTAGGACATTCATTCAGGGTCAGCCGCGGTAGGGTCACCCCACCCCCACGTGGGCCCCCCCCTTTGTGTGCGACACTGTGAAGACACAAGATAATGTTTCAGAAAGGACCGGAACAACTGAAAAGAAAAATGGACCGGGCTCCACAAACAGCCTCTCACTGGTGTCTGAGACACCTGGCTCAGCAATGTAGGAGTTTAGACCAGTAAATCCAGTTTGAGCAGAGTGATAAATCTATGTCAAGTGGGGGGGGGGGTGTAAGACCCTCAGTCCCTCACGGCACTGGTACCCCGCCCCCCCCCCCCCCCCCCCAGCGGCGGCCCGGAGCCCAGGGAGGAGGCGCCGACACCTCCGGTTGCCATGGCTGTGCTGACCAAGGGTGCGGGAGCAGAGGTGCTAATGTCTGGCTGAAGGGCCCAGCAAAAGGTAGCGGCAGGGAGGGGGCCGGGAGTGTTGTACTGCTCGCCGCTGGGGGCTAATTGCTTCTCCGTCAACCGGGGAGCTCAGGGGGGCCAGTGGGGCGGGAGCAGGGGGGGCGAAGGGGAGCCGAGGGTGGGACAGTTAGCCAGGTAAGGATGGAATGGAAACGCCAAGCTGACGGCTACAAAATGCGTCACGATAAGCGTCTCCCAGCCGCGCAAGGCTGCGCAGGTGCAAGATCCAACAGGGCAGATTCACACGTCTCCACTGAGGGCCACGCAAAGCAGAAGCAGGCGGCAGTGTTGATATGCCTGCAGCCCTATGCAGTGAGTCTTCATGCAGAACTTCGTTGCTTATTTTATGAGAACAGATGCTGGTTATAGAAGCAATTTCTGCACCAAAAATGTGAGGAATTCCAGTTTTGCACTGAGGATGGATGATCAAGCTGACAGAGCAGTCGGACCGAAGAAAATTTTATTGAAAACCTTCCATCCATCCATCCATCTTTTTATCCAGTACATTGAAAACTACCTTGGTGTTTAAATGCTGTAATATGAGAGGTGAATCTGCAGTTGTGAAATCCTTAAAAAATATATATACATATATGAACGTCTTATTAGATAACTATGAGAATTGCAGATGGAATAATGCATTTAAAAAAAAAAATGAATCAATGCTACTTACAGTCCTGCAAAAAAACAAAAGCTATTTGTTATTATAAAGCTTGCTAAATGCAGCATGCAATCAGGTGGCTGTTCTGTCAAAATTCAGAGCTCATCTGGCCAACAGGGTGAAGATGAGAGAGCTGCGGACTAGCAGAGCGTCGACGGTGACAGGGGTCCTGCTCCCATCTGGCTCTGCAGATACGTGGCCTTGCGAGATGCATTAGCCGAGTTGGGGTGCTTCCAAATCGCCCTCAATTCCGCATCCACTAATGCGACCCGGCACCGTGCCCCTCGCAGAAGGTCACACGCGGCCTGTGAGCTTCCAGACTCCCAACCCGGGGCCCCGACTCCAACGGTGGTGCATCCGTCTCTACGGCCCTCGTATAAATTTTACAGTCTTACTCCTGTTATACAAGCCTTGATACGGCTCTCTACCAAAACGGAGGAGATGACTTTTTCATTGCCGCTTGATACCTCCACGTAGGTTCAGCAATTTCATCTTTGATATGAACAGCTTTTGGCAACTCAACAGCTAATAAAAAAATGGGACTGAAGAGGAATGTGACTCTTGCCGTGTGCATTTTTTGTCAGAAAAAATATAGATACGCATTTAACATTTTATTCCACTCTGGGGTCAGACACATAATGAAATGCAGAATATTATGCTCTGCTGTAAGTCAGATCTTCAGCTGAAAAGGTTAGATCAATTCATGGCCTTGTTTCTCCAGTAAAAGTATTAAACCATTAACCATACTGACACTGGTCTCATGCTTGGCTATGTGGTTGAACTTAACAGAAAAAATCTGTTTATATACTTCATATAAAACTTATTTAATGTGCAGGAATCCATTTTTTTACACTTATTTTATAAATACTCTAGACTTGTTATTTTTTCCAGAGGAAAACAATATATTTACCACTAACCTTGTGAAAAAAAAATCTAAAAGTGTGATCATTATGAATTATCATGTATATTGAAATATTTCATAATTCTAATCCGCTCTGAACGTTTGCTTAAGGTTTGCATGTTTGCTTTGTATTAGTGTACTTAGCGGAGGGAAACACCATGTCTTGATTAAGTGTGTCCCGTTTCTACAAACACATCTCTTTACTTCCTTTCCTTGCCCTCTTATAGAAAGAACTGCCAACAGGAAACAAGGAAAAAGAGAAAAGTCACTGCTGGACTGAGTCACTGGGTCCTTATTATTAATAGTAGGCCTGGCATCTGCCTGACTAAATGGTGTACAGTAACTGTAAAGGCGGCGGCTCAAAAACTGGTCATCCATCAGCAACATGCAGTGATTTTATATCCAGAGCAAGGCTGCGTTTCTGAAGAATACCCAAAAATAGCATGATCGATGTTTTATATTAAAAGCCGTACGGGGAATCGCCGGTTTACAAGATTTCGCCGCGATAGACCATTTGACACAAATTACTGTTATTCTTCATTAGCTGCTTTATTTCCAGGACTGTGCCGCTACATCGTCGGGTGATTTTTAATTTCTGCTCTCCTCCAGCGTGCCACCGGAAACGTACACAGCAGATATAAAACGACACCCCGCTTAATAGCCTGCTCAGTTACGTATGATTTGCTGTCCGCAGCCAGGGCCCCGTGCGAGCCGCGGCGTGGCACGAGTACCCGTCAGCGCCCACGGGGGGCGGCGCCCTCTCAGACCGCATTCATTTGGGTCGACAGGACCGAGCAAAGCGAGACGCGGCGGCTCGGCCCGTTAGCGCTGCGGTGACAGGCCCGTCAGCGTCGCCGGACCCGGGGACGCGTGTGACAGGCGCCTCACGGCTACGGACACCGCTGTGTCGAATCAGGCTCCAAATTAGTAAAGATCACCCCGGCGTGCTGGACACACGGGTCAGGCGGAGACAGGCGGGCCCACGCCGGCCGACGGGTCACATGTCCATCACCGGGCCAATTAGCGGCTGAGGCGACGGAGCTGGAAGGCAGGCGGGGGCCGGATCGGCGGTCAGGGCGCAACGCGCTGACGTCACACGCCGCCATCGATTGATGGCGGCCGGTGACCTTGGGAGGCAGCGGGGAACAGGAGCAGGTTCTGTAGTGCGACGTTGGTGCGAGACCCAACCTACACCAACACCAGCGTCCTACACGGCATTGGCTCCAGCACAGGGTCAACCAACTTAACATCCTTTTTTAAAAATGTAATTATGAATGTGTGCCATGAGCTGGGGGGGTGTTAGGGGGGAATCGGGGGGGCGGGGGTGTTTGCAGACCTGCTTTCCCACAAGGGAGAGTCAAATGCCAATAAGTCTTTATTCTTTGTGGGGGTTTGGTGGGGTGGGGGGGGTGAGTTAAAGATAGGCCACAATACGATGTTAAATAAATCATAGGGATTAGCTAGAATACTGTGAATGCTAAATAATTGACTCCAGAGTGACAATATCCAGAACCTTTTGAGAAAGAAAAAAATGGACTGACACAGCACACGGTATTAATAATGAAAAAGTGTTCTTAAATGAGTTCTGGGATTTTAGACTCAAAATATCTTATTAATGAAACTTCAGTTTTGGTTACCGTAGCAGTCCGTGCTCATGAGATCCTGAAACTTCAAAGGGATAAACAGGAAGTGGTAAATTAGACATGACTGGTCAAAACAGTAACGCTGAAATGGAGTAAGTGATGCATTAATAAGAGTCTAACATCTGTGGGGTTGTGGAGTCACTTCCAGCCCTGGCTCGATCTACATATTTAAAGCCATAGTCATGTGGGATATAATCAAAAAACCACTACATCTTTCAACGTATATGATTTTGCGCATGAGTAATCGTTGATTGACTGGTGTCCCCGATTGGATGGGCGGTTTTGAGAAACGAATGACTCAAGACGGTAAACATCACAGCGGCAAGGTCAGAGACGCCTTTGCGCACAGAGTCACTCATGAATGGCGACTGATAATGTAGCATTTCTGATAAGTGACATTAAACCGCGAGAACTAATCCAGTGAAAAAAATACAACATCTTATACGAGATTTCAAGTGATCATCTGGCGGCAGCTTTTCCACCTTCAGCTGACGCGCTGCGCATTTTACATGGGCCACCGTCTTTCTCGAAGGTCAGGACTTATGTTTCCGAAAACATCTCGGCCTTCGAACCCGAAGGCCTTTTAACATCTGCTCCGGGAGCCGACCGGACTCCTGGTACGCAGGAAAGAAGTCAATTTCCTGCGACGTCTCTCCTGCGAAACGTGAGTGACACAGTTTGCCAGCCGATGCCAGCCGGAAACCCCGGCAGCTATTTCTGGGTGACCTACTTTCCGGGAATCAATGAGATTGCAAGGGGGAAAAAAAAACTGGGTGGAGAGACAATGAGGGGCTCGGGGTCTGCTGAAAACCGCAATGACCAATCGACGACAACCGGCCCTGGGACAAAGAGCTGAGGAAAACAACTGAAAATGACTGAAGAATCAAACACCTTTTCTGAAGAGGCGAGTGTAGATGCCAGACTGAGGAAGAGCTTCTACCCGCCTATATAAAGTAGGAAATGTGATATTAGTAATGAAAACTTAGCTATGTACCTTAGTGACATCACCCCCCAAGTGCAGATCATCAGTCAGGAACGGTGCTGCAAGAATAGAGCCAAGCAGACAAGTAGCGAACGCGAACGTGGTCAGCCATGTCCTCAGAAAGGCAGGATATTTTCTAAATAGGTAGCAAAGCAGGGTGTCACATCATTAAGCCGGCAGTGTTGGAGAGCACAGGTTACGTGCGCGAAGAGACCCTATTAACTCAAAACTTTTCTCTCTTGAGACAAGTCTGAAAAAGGAGCAGAGCGAGATGTGCGTTTGCTGGGAACAGACACCATAGTTTGTGAATTCTGTTAAAAAACAGTCATTCTCTGCCAGATGAAACTAGTTATTAATACCAAGCCTGACTGCGGTTGAATAAATGAACAGTACATAATATATCCCAGTAATATCTATCTCAATAAAAAGTGAAAGCGGGGTGGAACAGAGGTCAAACAGAGTAATATCTACTGCAGCCAGATCCAGACAAGAAGAGGACTGAGAAGTTTTACATCTAATATTCTGCAGATTATTCATTATGATAGCAAATGTGTAACCAAGGGAAGAAAGGCCCCATTTTATGGAGACCTTCCTAAAAATGATGATATGAAATAACAGAAACAACGTTTTATTTTCCATCCGCATGGCTGCATTGGAATGCTTCCTTTCACACAACCCATCATGCTCTGCTTCGAGGCATGCGCACAGGGGCGGGGCATTAACCTGGCAGCCCAGGAGTATTTTGGGAGTTTAAGAGCCTCCTTCAGGGACCCAATACAGATGTGACTCAAAATGGAGACCTCCAGCTCAGAAGCAGAGAGGAGCGTAAATCATTCTCTCCCAAACGCCGGCTCTTGGGGACCCCCCAGACGGTCTATGTTTCTGCTCCCTCGCAGCTCCTAGACTGTCTGGCAGGGAGCAAAATCGTGGACTGCCTCGGGGTCTCCCAAGACCAGACTGAGAAACACTGGCTTAAATGACTGTGCCAAGCACCACAGTCTAACATACTGCTATTCATTCTATGCTATTCAAATCAACAGAGACACCATGACATTATTTGTTCTGCAAGATCTCACTGCCATCCTCTGAAAGCCTTACACATGACATGCAATACCTGCTCGACCTTGCCCAAGCTTTTCAAGCCCTTCTAAGTGTCTGCCATTAATAGCCTGCATACAAATTGCTTGATTGCTGCTAACTCACAAACCAAGAAATTAATCCCGCAAATAAATGCAGCATTTAAAAGCCCCAGTAGAGAGGAGACCGGCCAGAATATGGACGGATGATATCAGATCATTTCCCTCCGCAGGATGGACCCCAACCACACCCAGAAATATGGTTATAGTGCGTGGTTTGAATTAGCGCCAAGCTAACTGAAATGCTAACTGAATCAGAGCCACCGTGATCTTCCAGACCAGCACAGTGATAATGTAGTTATGTCAGTGACCTCTCTGTAAAGCCCTCTGGTGCGGATTCTATCATATGGCACATACAGCACTGCACCTGATTTTTTATATTATATATATATATATATATATATATATATCTCACTCCATATATCCAGAAGTAAACACACACCAGGCTGTGTGCCCCCTGGTAATGGTTTCTTCTGGTACCTCAGTTACTCAGACACTAGCTTTCCATCAGGCATTTATATGGCGACGATGAGTTTCTGAAACGACTTCACTCTCTCTCCTGCTTCCCACATCAAGCTGCACTTCTGCGTTCCTTCTGTACACTCCTGCGTTTCTCCCTCCCCAGGAACGATGCCTGGATTCTGGATGGTGTCTAGGAATGAGTTTTGTCCACGTTGTTTTGGGAAGGACACGGTTTTAGACGTCAACTTCGTGAAACTGTCAAATGTTTTCCATATTACACCTGATGCATATGAAAATACAGAGGCTCCTCTACTTACTAACTTTCAACTTACGAAGTTTCAGACATGCAAACGAAGAGGACTGCAAGTCCAAATTATGTTCGTTTGGCTCTAGTTTCCTGTCCGTAACATTAATTTTATTCTGTTCCCCACTTCCGCGCCGACTCCCAGCTTCCTAGTTCTTCGTACTTGCATATACTCTCAAAATGATGTTGAATAACGACCTACGAACGGCAGTTTGGAACGCATGTCATTCGTTAGTAGAGGAGTGTCTGTATACTGTACGGCAATGGATTGTTTTACATTAGGTCTCATAAATGAAACTTCAAAAACAAGACCCGTTCAGGTTTATTTTAATCGATTAATCAAATTATACAACAATAGCCAATAACCTGAAAACATTAGGAAGCTGAACATCTTTCAGATAAATCCATTGCATGCATTCATGAGAAAGATTTGTCTCATGAAACAGATTTAATCTGTTATCCCTGTTTATAGGGATAACATATCCTCTGTCACTCATCCTACAATCGTCCAGGAAATCATTCCACCGGAATATATAAGTGAAGAAAAATCATATTATACAGTACACCTATACAAAGAAAAGGATTTATTGAGACAAATTGGTTTCCGAATTGTTTGTCTGATAGGGTGCAATCAGTTTCTGGAACACTAGCTCAGGTATAATTCTTAGGATTCAGTATTCAACAATGGACAGGAAAATCCTGCAGGTTACACAAGTAATATAAAACACATTTAAGCAAACAGAATTCAAAACACGATTTCCATCAATATCATATCAATATCATATCCCCGAGTAGCAGGGAAGGTTATGCTATACCCTCTTTGCCATGCCTCCGTCTTCACATCCTGCACTGCTGGGGAAGATTAATGGTGAGGAACAGGCCTCTCTATCCCCCAGCAGAACCATCAATACTCCCTCCTCGGGGGAGAAACTACAGGCAAACGGGCGGACTGTGAAACGCCACGCCGTCACACAAATCAACCGCTTGTCCGTTTACAGCAAGCGGCCGGCTTAAACGTGGGGGTGAGCGGGAGTGACCACGGAGGCCGTGTGTGGCCAACCACAGCACAAGCCCTGCACAGACAGCGTCAGCTCCTGAAGGGCGTACGGTGCAGTTTAATTAAGGCGATGATAATATTCGATGGTGTCGCATAGGAGGAAAACAGCCATTTTCCTCGAGCCCTACGGCAGTGACGATTGACCTTTATAAACAAAGCTGGTGTCCCACTGTACCACGCCGTGACCCGATTACCCACTCGGTACTGGTACTGGGAGGACGCGGTGCGACCATTTTACTCCATTCGGCGGCACAAGGAGGAAAAACACTTAAAAATGCAGCCATTTCTGCTCTTGCCCCCGCCCTGCATTTAAATGCCGCATCAGACACAGCCCTCACACACACAACAAAATATGTACTGTGCTGTCCTTCAGGGCTTTCGGCCCATTATGAACATGCGCTGGAATTTCTGCCCGGGATAATAATGTGCATCATGTATACTAAGATTTGCATTTACAGCATCCTTCCATTCAGCCGACCATCCATGAATGCTGGGAAATCCCAACAGGAAATGAACAGAGACGCAGGGCTGGAAAGAAACGCTGAAGCTGAACTATTAGGCAGTACTAGTGATGTGCTAGTCGGTTATATTAGAGAGTATTATAGAGATGAAACTGAACATTACAGTAGATGATGTAACAGAGTTTAATTTTTATTAAAAACTCAACTTGCTCTTCTGTAGCTATGACAACTAGACAGGAATCTTAAAAAAGGGGAATCATCTGACTTTTCATGAGCTTCTGGTTTCAAGTTAATTTTCCCTAAATGTCAAAAGATGGCATTGTACTGTGCAGGGTCTGACACAACTGTTAACATCTTCAAAATATGAAGACAGTATTGATGTTGAAGCATAAAATAATTCCACTCTAAATTCCCATGATGCAATTCTCTGCATTATTGTGACTTGTATTTTTTGAGTTTAATTGTAGTGCAGAAAAGTATAATTAGGGCAAAAACCACATTTTGTAGATGGAACTCTTAACTGATTCATGATCTCATTATCCCTTTTATATCGGGGTCATTAGATTTGTTGCTGGATTTCCTTCTCGACCACGGTCAGGCAGATGTGGAGATTTCAGGTCCAGAGAGAAAAAAATCCAGAGCAATATTTTGTTTCAACCAAGCAGATGAGTATAAAGAGTCACAGTCACAGAGTACTGGTCTGGACTTGAAATCTCCTCTGATTATATCATTAATAGTTTTTCAAGCTATTTGTGAGTAACAAGTACTGCCCAGTACAGATAATCAACATTTTCCTAGTACTCAGTAAATCACAAAGTTCAAAGAGTTCAATTGAGAAACCTGGGTGTATTTATTTCATATGAGCTTGTAGTTTCCCAAGATACATGTTCCTAACGTCAGTCCCTCACAGGCAGGGAGTGATGGAACTGAAGTAGAGGCCCCAGGACATGACATGATTGATAGGAATAACTGCGTGAAGAGCAGCTGGAATTAATCGATCTTATGAAGATAGACAACACGAAACCTTTCGACAATCACAACACCACAATGAGACAAAATGAGAATCTGACCACTTGCTGTGTAGCCAGATCTATCTGAATTTTCCCTTGAATTTGCTTAATTATCGTTAAGTCCTGTGATCACAAAGGCAAATTCGTTGACCTCACCTTTCTGAGATTAAAGTCCTTTTTATAGACGTCTTTCAGGGGGGTTGAATGCTTAGCATCAGATGCTCAGGGTTTGGCAGGATGATTGTTCCCTCTGCCTAGTCTGGAATTAGCACAGCTGGCCATTATTCATGGAGGCAAGTCGCATTAAAAAGCCGCGTTGTGTTACTGGGCAGGGAGGAATGTGCATCCCCAGACCGATGATTTCATACAGCAAAACAGCCCGCTAAGAGAGCCATTGTTTTTCTGTGGGTCCCAGCTTCCAGGACCAAGAGCTATAATTCTGAGTTCCTTCCTGTTGTGTTAATAGTACCTATGTGCCATAGCTGTCGGTAAATAATGCAAGGTGTCTCTGTGGCTCAGCGTGGTTCAAGCCGTTTCCCGTAATGGCCGCACGTCACGTTTTAAACACAGACTAAATTTCCATTGACCGAGATTTTGCGCATTTCGAAAAGGAAAACCGAAAAAATGTTAATGGACAAAAAAAGAGAGAGAGAGAGAGAGAGAGAGAGAGAGAGAGAATACCCTTAAGAATTGCAATAAAAAAGTTGTGTTTTAACCTCACAGACGAGGGAGACCAATAGCAGGTGGGTTTCACACGGCCCCGTGAATCATCCGGCTCTTCCAAAGTGTTCCTGTGACATTGTCTCCCCTCCATTCGCATTTCACTCCCATAATGCATTGTGCCACGGCGCAACTTTTTCCTCGAGCTCAGGCTGCATTATTGAATCACCTCCAAATTAACACGGTTTTGGCTCATTGCCCGTTACATTTCACGCCTACATCCAACGCCCTGTGATGTTACAAAGTAAAGATATCGCTCAATCTCCCCCGTCTTTAGTTATTTCATTAGAAAAAAAATACAATAATGATTCAAACCATATCATAGGAATCTATTACGGTATAAAAATGTGAACTTTGGCAGTGGAAAGGAGAGTTGGAATATGCTCTCAGAAATGTCACACGTTGTTAGTCTTGGGGTTTATAAAAGTGCTATACCAGCAACAGCAAATTATTAATCACAGGAACAAACGCGAGCCTTTGATTGGCTGCGGGTTTGGCTGCAGTGACTAATGCGGGGTGGGTGGAATCGAGAATCAGAGATTTGGAAGCAGAGATGAAATGACTGGCACAGCTGTGCACTAATGTCAGTTTAATTTGAAAAACTCATCTGAGAGTAAACTTTTCCTGTCATCTCTATAGGCACAGGAAGCACCCCGCAGATTAATAATAACAAATTGCAGAAGAAAGTCCTTTTTCCTTCAAGGATGTGTATGTGGTTTATGCTTTTCTCGGCTTCCTCTCCTGGCTCTGCCTGGCTTATTTACACACTCGTATTTCAGTTTGGATACTTCATGGCTATTTTTGGATTGTTATGTAATGACGACAATCGACTATATTTTTGTTAATAAACATGCTCGTTTAATTAGGCAGCCCTAGTCATTAATGCAAGCAGCCTGCTCTCGCAAATAGCGAATCATGCGGATGCAACTGAATACATACAGCTTGCAAGGTCAGGGGGTTCACTTACTGTTAATGAGGCTTGGGCAGTATTACAGTAACATGGTATGCTGCAATACTTTGGGTATACGACAGTATTTTTTTTGAGTAATCTTTATAGAATATAGTGCTCAGTGAAATGTTACCATGGTGACATGGCCCCCCCCACACCCCCCCCCCACACCCACAGCACCCCGGGGCTTTG
>JABFDZ020000043.1:4197350-4210205 GCA_019775955.2 Pollimyrus isidori
GGGCCATAACAGGGGCCAAGAGCAATTCTACAGGGGCCCTGGCCCACCCTGGCCCCCGTCTAGAACCGCCAATGGTGTCAGTGTGCTGGGATCCTGGCGAGGAGAGGGAGCAGCTTCCGTGTTGCGAGTGGCATGTGGCTCTGAATGCAATGCAACAGGATGCGATGGAACAAACGCATGCTACCGCATCGCCGCATGACTGAAATCGCCGCATGACTGAAATCACTGCATGACTGAGCTAGACTTTTTTTAAATGCAAGTTATCCTCAAATAAAATATCAAACTAGGCAAAGTAATTAATTCTGAACCCTCAAGATTTGTGGGAAACATTCTTTTTTGGCATGTTAAAAATTCTGGGTAGATCTTGTTAAACCCGGTTATTTAATATAAGATGAAAATGTAATTTAGTTTTAGGTCATTTCTAAGTTCATTTTGCCAGACTTCTTGCCCTTAATTGCTTCAGTACTGTAACCACATTTGCATTATCTCACCTTTTCAGAAGGAATGTTTCAAATAATAATAGTTCCTTTGTAAAAAGAGTTTTTTTTTTTTTAATCTGAGATCACTTTGGTCATGTGAAAGGAAGTGCTTGTCCCTGCTGCTTATATGGCCTTTCCCTCTTCCTAACCTGAGTAATATACGTTTAAATGTTATAAAGTAACAGACCCCCCCAGTAGATAAATAAAATGCATACAAATGATTTCCCGCTCATGAAACCGGACAACTAAATGGTTGATATATGGATTGGTAACTCTTTTATGAGGACTACCGTGGGTCTGAAATTGAATTCCTGCATGACAAATAGACAGTATTATCTCCACTCTTTGCGAAGAGACCATGGCAGCTACTTAAACAGAGTGTGGATGGCGCTGGAAAAATACTCACAGATGGCCTCACAGAAAGCTTAAAGCATTAGAGCTGTCCACTCCATCAATAAGCACAGCGCCCTGGGGCCGGGACCCGCTCCTTTTGCTCTTATATCCCCTCTGAAAGTTCAGCGTAGCCACAGACTAAAACGAATTATAAGCATTGCCGGTGCATTTGAGAGGCAAAGTAACAGGAATATCTTTCGTTTTCGTATCCAGCGTGAGTAGCAATAATGCCGGTCATCGGGCAGCTCGGCCAGTCATGCCTTTGTAAGCTTGTGCCAATGTGGTGAACATTTTCGGTTGCCCGTCACATTTTGTGGCATTGTTTGATTTACATTTCTTAGCTGGCTTTTTATTCATATATGATATATGTGCTTCACTCACAGCTACCGGGAGGGAATGAGAACAGTCTATGCCGACTGTTTTTCCATATTGTCTGGTCTCTTTGAAAGGTTGCAGGGTAACCGAACAACAAGAGGACATCGGCTGTAGAGGAAACCCAGTCGTATGATGCGTTTGGTGGAGTTCAGCTGAGATTGTGATTACTGTAGCACAGGGGGTTCCCGTCTATTTTTCCGTGAGGACCAAATTCCATCAGCAGCACAAAGTCAAGGTCCACCGCCTCCGAAAAATAAAAAAATCAAATCGGATGAACTAATGGCCAGTGTGCGCTTTTCGCTCTTCAGTTGTATTTCTGTGGACCACTGCTGTGCTGACACAAACAGGGTCAGGGGTGTAGCTGGAAATTCTGCCCCCTGCCCTAGTATGACTGGTGATCCCCCCCTCTATAGATTTTGTCGACCAACATTAGATTTTAGGGTGTTATAAAGTGCTGCCCCGCCCCCCGAATCTACCTGGGTATCCTGACTCTTTCTACGCTTCGGTCACCATAACGTAATAGGATCTGGACCCACTGCTAGGAAGAGGCGGAGAAGAAAAAGACGAAGGACAAAAAACAAAACTAAAAAATAAACGTAGAATGAGAACTACTACCTTAGTGGATAGTAAACAGCATATTATTATAGCGGAATCTTCACTGTGGGCTGTGTGAGACGACAGTCACTCTAATGCAATAAAAATAAAATCCAGCTACCTAACTATATGAAATGGACTGAACTGACGCCGTTTCACATTCGAAAGCTCCAGCACCAATTGAATTGCCCCACAGGTACAACATTGTATAAAAAAGAATGATTGCTCATATTTATAATTGAAATAATAATAGCATTTGCGTGCGCGCGGCCAGCTCGCGGGACGGTCTTCGAGACGATGACCGATGACGCACAGCTATGAGGGAGGGATGGGCTACGTACCAAGACAGCGAGAACAAAAGAACTTACTGATCTGGTGCATATGCGGTGTTTGGACACCAGATTCTTAAGTCATTGATCTGTTTTCGTCAGATTATTATTCATCTGTGTGGTTGTTTTTTTTTCTTTGTTTTCACTTCATCTTTCAAAGCACTTGGCCACAGACAGCTTTGCTCTTCGCCAGTTCGCTGTCTCCCACAGAACTTACCGGCACCGACACGCGTCTATGCGCAAATATGAAATCTTTCTTCAGAAATGCATGCAACTGTTGCATTATTTTGGAGTGGTACATAGGCAAACCAATCGCGCGCGCACACGCACACACACACACACACACACACACACACACACACACACACACACTGTATTTCAGGATGGACAATCACTGAACGCTCATTTAATTAATTGTTAACTGAAATGCTTTTTTAATGTTCAGTTTCCTTACAGACAAACCCTCCCTTCCTGAACTCCATCTTCCACCGAACCCCGAACATTACTGCTAGTTGAAGGTAGTCTTTTTCCTGCACTTGGCTCTTTGCTGTTCCTAAACCAGTTACAAATGTCCATCCAGTCATGCTTACATGTTGATATGGTGACGCCTGATCAAGAACCTTAGCTGACAATTTCATTTGAGCATTCCAAGCCACACTATAAGATATTACTGCTTGAAAACTATATTTATGCAGCAATACAACTATACCAGTCTAACAACCCAAATGATGCGAAATACCGCGGAATTTAAGTAAGAGTCAGTCAGCTGGTTCTTAGTATTTTAAGTAAAATACTGCATATATAAATTATATATATTTCATATAATGAATATAATTGATGAAAAAAAAAATAATCTAAGACGTCAGTGTATCCAAGTTACTGTAAATAATGTCTTAATTATGATATAATAACGGTGGATGAAAATAACTAGAACATTCACCTTAGTAATTTTAAGGAGGAAAACCGTACAATAAAAAAAAAGTATTAAATGAGCTTGTGGCCAACTTGTTTCATTCACAGAGCTTGGTATGATTTCAGCTCGTTTCCAGGGTTTTCTGCACCGAGGACGGTAGGCAGTCTTCTTCCTGGGGAGTTGGGGGGGTGCTTTAATTTCCGCTCACCACCGTCTCACTCGCAGGTGTAGTTTACCTCCACCTGTTGCGGGTGGATATGCTAACACTCCCGCTGTCTCCACATTCGCGGAAACGACGGGCGCCGCGTCAGCTACGCGCGCCGAAGACAGATCGAAAATATTTGTCCTTCATCCCTCCTCTGGGCTCCTAACAAGGGGCCACTTTTGATACGTGCTGAATAACGACCATAATGCAATGCCAGGTAACGTGACGATGCCTTTCTAAGGGAGCGGGTATAAATGACAAGAAAAAAAAAATGCAGCATGCTCCAGCTTGGGTTGTGGCTCCTTCGATTAGGAGTCAGAGCCATCGCAAATCCATGTTAACCACAGATGCTGCAACTGCTGCGTACTGTCCATAAATACGGGCACATGACGCGGTGTGACCCTCTCAGCTCTGATTGCATCTGGCATCGTCCCGACCAAAGCTTTTTCACTAATGCAATTTACGAGTCACTTTCATCCATCCCTTGGGTCCTCCACCACTTTTAAGTGGCACTATACTTAAGATATTGCCGCAGCAGAAAAAGAAATACTTCATTCTTCTAGAGCCCAAATTAAACTTGGCAAAAAAAAATATATATATATATATAAGACTTAACATTCACAGTTTGGAGGTTTCATTATTTTAATGCCTGGTGGAGCTCAGCCAATACAGCCATAGTCTTTTGGGAACCTTCCAAGAGTGGTATCGACGCAGAGTTTTTCAAACCGGGGACATAAATGTTGGATTTCTGCCCGTCGAGACGCAGAGTTTTCCTCCACCTGCAACAGTGCATTCTGGTAAACGCTCCCTGGCCTGACTTACTGCCCCGTGTCGCCGGCAACTGAGATGTCAGGAGATCCTCGCCCTGACCCCTCTGCGATGCCCTCCTAGAATCACGCCCGGGGAACACGGCAGCCTGAACGTCCTGTGTGTGGAACGACTTCACTTGAGGGAGGCCGAATCTCCCTACCTACCCGCACTCTGTACCCACACACAGGGCCGTTTGAAGGAATTTGGGGGCCCCAAGCAAAATGGAAATGGAGGCCTCCCCGACACAGTTTGTCGCTGCATTTTATTCTTAACCAGTCGTTGTCTTGGGGCCTCTGGCCAGCTCGGGGCCCCAAGAAATTGCTTGGTTTGCCTGCCTTGTCGCGACGGACCTACACACACACACTCCTCCCTGCAGAAACACACCATAATAAACTCGGCGAGAAATAAAATTGCAGGAAAAGATAACAGATCAATTCCAGGTCTGACAGCAGGGGACAGCTCGCCTTATTCCCAGCCTCTCTCCTACACTCAAGTGCCGTCAACCCCAGCGCAGCGGAGGTCTCACGCAGGCTACTCCCTCCCCAGCTCCCCTTCTCGGCCTGCCCGCTCCGTCCCCGCCCTCTGCTGTCGGATATCTCCCATGGTACCCATCCGACGCTCAGACCTTCATCTCCAGATCTCCCACGCGTTCTGTTTACCCGACAGCCTCTCCCAGCTCGGCAGCCGCCCGGACCAGCGGAGAGGCTGCCTCGTCACGTTTTTCTCCGCCACCTGGTCCCAGTCGAGGATGCTGATGCAATCACCGCCCCAATCCAAACCCACCTACCTATTTTTTTTTAACAATCAGTAGATATTCACCCATGTGACAGTTTCTGTTTTTAAATGTTTTTTTCCCCCCTTTTACTTCCCATTTTCTGTTGCTGTTTTGCGGCGCGTAGCGGCACGATTGTCATCGCATGATTCGGGAAGATGACACTGGATGCCTCCAGCAGAGGCTGGTTCTTCATCTAGTGTGGGGGGGGGGGGGGGGAGAGAAAAAACAACAGAATGTTACAGAACCTTCCATCCGGCAGCTTCTGAGAGAATACTCGAGGAACCGGGGGGACGTTGCAGCGGTGAAGACTTCACACCGCTCCCCATCTGCATGGCCCCGTCTTGGTTAAATGCTAAATTAGTCCACTGGCACCACCTGGATTGTGGGAAAGGCCCCGCTAAATTTCAGCGGTCCATTATCATCGGGATGGGGCGGGGTGGGGGTTTCAGCGTCTGCGTTTCTTGCCGTTTTATTCATCCCAGTACCTTTTATTGCCGGCACAGCACACAAAACCCGTCACTTTTAATGATTTCATCGTGGCCGCCACCCAGCAGTCCGTCTGATCTGTTCAACAAATTCAGCCCGAGGGTGTTTTCATTTATGTACAGTACATGAGGAATGATTTCTCCTTCGCCCCGTCGATGCTGGTGTAAGGGGTGCCGCCTCGCTGGAGGAGAGGAAGACTCCCTCTGCGTGGACACACCGGAGCCCAGAATGATCCAGAACGCACACCACGCCCCCCCCCCCCGCCGCGTCACCGTCAACAGCCCCCGCTCTCTACAGGCACCACTGAGCCAATTGTCCATTTGCATTTTATTTATTTAGCGCTTTTATTTTTTCAAAGTGATGCACAAGTGAGGATCTGTGACGAGTGTCGGCCAGTCCCTGAATCAATTGGGAGTTAAAGGGGCCGACGGACAATCACTCTGCCATCTCTGGGATTTGAACCAGGGAGCCTCCAATTACGGGAAGAGGGTCCTAACCTGCTGAGCCCCCGAATAGAGTGGGACACCCCCACTTTTTTTATTTTTTTTTTAAATTTTCCTGACTGCAAAGTGTGATCATAGCTACCATGTTCCAGCAAAGTCTCAAAGCTCGGCAGGCTTAAGAGAAACACTCTTAACGACCCCTGACTCCACACGCCTCGTATATTCCCGCGATGATTCCGCAGCGCTCTTGTCGACTGTGCACCCCATACAGCCCCCCAGCACGACCGAGGAAGGGAGGGGGGGGGCCACAAGCAGCCCTGGGTTTTTTAAAGCCCTTCTTAAAAATTGATTATCAGGTAATAAAGTTCAAACCTGCCCCACTGCCCCGAGCCTCCGATCGAACGTCGATCCCGTCGCCCTACAGCCGTGAACAATGGTGGCTCCGGTCCATCGTAACGTCGGCTCTCCATGTATAAACGACGCCTCTTTTCGTCATTTCGGGAAAGCTCCGTCTGGCCCGCGCCGTCGATAGATGCATCTAACAAGTCTCGACAGATATAGTGAAGCACGGCACGGTCCTCTCCCTCTGAAATAAAACATTTCACTCTTCATTACTTCATCCTCCCCATCGCAGATCTCCGACCTTCCATCCCGCAAACAAAAGGCGTTCGTTCGTATGACTGTTCCTCCATCCGAAAGTAAAAGGTAAATATGACTTCATTGCATTTGAAAGCTATAAAGACACACGATATGGGGGCCCAAACTCTGCATCACGGGCTCTACAGCCCATAATACCAGCGCTTTCCTTTGAGGCCGTGCTTAATTACATTTTACTTACACTTGTAACTATGAAAGCACCACTTTTATGTAGCACAGCTTAGCGAAGGCCGCGTTAAATATTTACCAGGAAGACCTCAGGGTCAAAGGTCATAACATACTGCCTCTAAATTGAAACATTAGTGCATGTAAATAATGAGAATTCCAAGTGTTGCTTATGGTAAGACCTAGATTCTGCTGGCAATTTTCTATAATGTGTAAGAATGTCTTATGAGATTAAAATCTCCATGTTGTTAAAAGCAGCGTTCATCAATGAAATTTTATCTCAAGCCATGGCTGGGCAATTTAATTTTAATTTCAGTTACAATTCCGGCTTCCAACGACGATCAAATCAAATAATTCTTGATTATTGTGCCTCATTTTGTTTCACATTGATGCCCCAGTTTTGTTTTGGGTTATAAATCCAGTGCATCCCTCCCCAGACCATTTTTATTTGTTTCTCAATTGAATTATATTTAAAATTAAAGGAAATCCACTGTTAAAAAACAATAAGCGCATGATATTTCTAAAGTCAACGAGTAATCGTGTTAAATAACTGATCACAAAATCGACCAAAATAATCGTGATACTGATTTTTCGCCATAAACAAGCAGCCCCATTTCAAGCCAACAAGAAACCTATGAACTGTATTTCCATCTCCCAGCGGTGTCCACAGCGTGCGTGGACAGGCAGTCGCTAAAATCCGGCTGGAAGCCCACATACCTAGCCATCGGGTGCGCAAGCCTCTGATCACGCATTCAGAAAGCTCGATCGCTTTCTCTGTGGCTGGCAGAGAGCTCGATACTGACAAAGGGACTTAGCAGCCAGGATGTGAATGATCTGGAAATCACTGTGCATATCCCACACTGTCCTTTTGTTCCATTGGAGATGACACTGGTCCACCAGACAATAAAGTTTTACTATTTACTATTTAATCATCGCACATTAAGCAAATGGAAATGGCATAAAAGAGAAATGAGATCAGTATCAACATTTTATGGCGATGTATCAATGGAATTACACCATGAAATGTATTTCATTAGAAACATTTCGGTTATACTGCACACATTTGGGGACTATGTAGCATGTAAATGTGACTATTAAAAATTTAAAAAAGCAGGCACAGAAATTCTACAGAATCCAGATCAAACCGGCACATCACACATCAGCCGCTGTCCGGATCAGGCGCCGACTGTCAAACGACAGTCACGTCAGGGGGCTGAACAGCAGCCTGGAAAGATGAGGGGCAGGGCTCTTCAGCCCGGTCCTCGGGAGACGGCCCATGATTTCGCTCTGTCCCTGCTCCATACATGAGAGGGCAAAAACACGGACTGCCTACAAGGCCCCTGAGAACTGCCTTGATATACAGTGATGGATCAACCGCCTGGTCAGAGTGTCCATGGGTTCATTTAAATAACTGAAAACCATTCTGCACTTCGATTGGACAATGACGGCACATCCGGTGCTTAATATCTTGATGCTGAATGGCTGTGCCTGTGACCCCGCCCACCTTCCCTCCCAGGCACTGCCGTCTTACTGCTACGGCTACCCAAGACAGGCCTTTCGTCACCCAGACAAAGTCCGACTTCAGCTACCAGCCACGTCAAAGGCGAGAGTCCACTTAGCACCTTGGGACAGAAAGTCAATGCCCAGCCCCTTGGTCTGGATTACTCACATCGATAGCCAGTTTTATGGAAACATTTCAAAATGTTATTCGGAGCATAAGTCCATTAAGGGTCTCGAAGACCCATTCCACATTGCTCAGCTACTATACCACACCCAAGAAATGCCAATCAATGCAAAGGTGAATTACTACAATAACACTACAGTAATTGTGTGACCTGCTGGAGGAACGCATTCAATAAAACGTTATTAGAACTGACCACCTTGCAGTTTCCCTTCACTGTGCCCTTCTTCTTGTACCTTTTGGCAATATATAGAATACAGGATCATAAATCACGGAAATATACTAATTTCTGTTATATGTCTCAGAGTATAATTGCACTCAACCTTTCTGATCGTCTTTGCTCCACATGAACAAATGAAGAATTTATTGAATGTCTTATCTATGTACAGGGCTGACCACAATACTGAAATAATTAGTTTATGTGATGCAGAAGTTATTTTTTTATATTCTCTGCGTATTCTCAGCATATTGGTAATGGGCAAAATCGTCTTACATCAATCAACCTGTCCATCCATCAAACTGCTTATCTAGGGTCCGGTGGGAGCTGCAAGTCATCTAGAGGGCGTCATGACCTAAGAGAATATCTGAAGGAACCAGGCGCCGCTGCAATAATTAGCATTACCAAGTTGGTTCCGCCTTGTGATTCTGATAAAACAGGAAGGATCCCTATGATAGCTGCTCAATTCAGGTGGCATATAACGAATGATGGCATATGACCACCGCACATATCTGATTTCTCTTTGAAGAACATCACCCTCCTTACACCAGGATAAATCAGCAGCTGTGCTCTCGCATTTCGCAAATGCCATCGCTAATCGAATAGCAATCATGGATATTTTAGACTTATTTTCAGTGCAAGTCAAACCAACAGTTTTCGTTACAGACTAGCCGATGCTACTAATTAATGACAAAGGGATGCATTGCATCGTTGATCGTATTTGGAAACAACACAAAGTGTCAGTAAGAGTTTTTGCATGACCGTGTTAGCGCCTCTCTGGCTGCCCGTGGATTTAATTAATACTGATCGGTAACCTTGTAATTTGTTTTACTCAAACGTGAATGGTGATCATGTAGTGATGTCTGGCTGACGACTTGTTTGCTTTGGCTAATTGAGGGGGATTTGGGAAATTAAAACCATAACCACATTACTAAGCTTATTATTAGGGTGTTACTCAGTATGGTGTTATTTTAAAAAGAATCGCGAAATCTAACAGATCCGTAAGCACAGCCATATTCTTAAAGTCTAAAAATTTAAATGTCTGACAAGGACATGCTACAAATGTCTGTGTTGCTGCAAAAAATGGCTTTGGCTTAACAAAATGCACCATATAACAGCAGAAATACCTCTTCGGTTCACATTATCACGGGCTTACAGTTTTATTATACGGGAAAGTATAACGATTACATAACATGTATTGATATTTTAGTACTTGCATAACATTTGTTTTGCAGAGTAATTTTCCTTCCACGGTCAAAAATCGTGAGTCGTCCATGATAATTTCATAGGCTTATCCAAACGTTCGCTAAATAGGCCTATCTCATCTGTATATTCGATCGTGTGGTCTCACCGTGCAAGTAATAAACTGCAACGACATGCAAGGATAATGTGTAATATATAAACAGTTTATGACTGCAAGGGTAAATGCATAGTTATAGCTATTAGGCAGATAGGCCTATTTAATAACGCCAGATCGGTACAGTAAGCAGAATAACCTCCAAAAAGGTGGGTCACACCCAGTTACCTGTGTCCCGAGGACCCGACATTGATGTATGGTCGCGATTCGTATCATTTGGATCAAACACAACAGCTGGAGCCGCTCAAATGAGGTGAGCCTCCTGCTCCCAAGGGCAGCACCGAGAGCCGCCGAGACAAAATGAATTACTGCCGGTAGCGCGGAGTATCTCCCAGGCATGCAGACATGCTGGGGAGGAGGCGCGACCCCACAGCCCGCCGGCGAGCTCCCGGAGGAGGGATACCGGCGCGGCACCCGACACCGGAGAGCGCCGCGTGCCTCTCCTGATGACCTCACACGTGCCCCGCATTAAAAGTCATTAGCAATTTATTTGCATTTGCCTTTCAGCAAAAACAGCGAATGGGCGGTGATAAATAAGATGGATGAGGCTGAATTTCCTTATCCGGCAATTTATTATCTACAGTAACGGTGCAATAAAAAAGCAAAACATTGACGGAATTCAGGTCTCTTTCTCTCTCTCTCTCGTCAACATTATGGGGTGGCACAGTGGGAAGCATGATTCCACAACACCCCCAGAGTCATGTTTCCAAATTCTGCCCCCATTCTGTATGCGTGGGATTTGAATGCCCTTCCCCACGCGTCATGTTGGCTTCCTTTGGGTTCCCATGCAGTCCAAGGACACCCAGCTAGATGAGTTGTCCAAGAATTGCCCTTATTACATGAGTGTGTGTATGTGCAGCCTGCAACGGACGCATTCCACCCGGAATATTCCAGTAGCCTGTGCCCTGCACTGACTGGAATAGGCTGCAGCCCCAGAACCCAGTAGGTATCGGTAACATTACCTCATAACAAATCATGACGCATTTCTGAAAGGGAGAGTTATTGCGATGTGTCTGCTTGTACTGTAACGCTGGCAGTGAGGGGCGCTGATCCTGCAAACGACGAGGATCTTCTAAGACCAAACATCTTTGAAGGTTCATGATTTCTTGCGTTAAATGTGAAAAATGACTATCCTAATTGTGAAACTACTAGAAATCCCTGATCTTTAGCTAAAACTCCATTACAGGAAAAAATGATAAAAACAAGAACAACAACAATAATGATGATGATGATGATGATAGACATTTGAAAGCACTAAAAATTCTAGTGACCAGAATCTGTGTACAGAAGAAATCTCATGTCTTGTTTAAGATAAAAATGGCAGTATCAGGAAATCATCCCCCCCAATTCTAAAGCATCCAGCTCCACTCAAAGAATCAGTTTCCAGTTGCTGGGAGATTCACCATTCAAAGGCACTTTCAGCATCGAAGGGTGGTCTCTGTGCCTCTTGAAGCGTTCATGCAATGCTAATTACCTCGCTGCAGTGTTCCCGACAAAAACAAATTCAAATAATTTTATAACCAAGGCCTGCACTCCTACACCTTCCCAACACCAGAGAAAATGGAATTCCTGCATTTCTACTGGGCACCATTAAATCCAGGATCCCGGAGCCCGACTTCACATGGCCGTGGTGCATCCTAACCAAATCCACCCCATACTCGCTGTGCAGGGGAGAGCGGCTCTGACGCGTCTTAGCTAAACCTTGAGGGTTCCTTTCAAAGGCTCACATGCCAAGGGCTTCCCAAGGCGAGATGGCTGTACCTGTATATCTGTCGTATTCGGGTTAATGATCTGTCACTCTCGATTTATGGTGGCACCCACTTATAATAATGACAGCCTGCTACAAATGAAATTCCAGTAGAGTTTGTACGCTTCCCAATATGAGGACTGCTAATATGTGTGATACCTTCTCCTCCGTGGTACTGAGGCAACTTGGACAGCAAGAATGGTATCCTGACCTTCCCAATTTCAAAAAGTGTCCATTTGGTGTGACCAGACCCAACACCTCATTTGTCTAGTAACCACCTTGGACGTTGCAGGCAGTATCTACTGGCTTCCATCCCAACGTTGAATCCCTAACAAGCTGCTGGCTGATACGATTAAGGAAAAGGGGTCATGGCCAGCAGGTTGCAAGTTCTCATAGTTAGATAATGTACTACTGTGTTCCCTATTCTAAAGGGCGTTCACTGTGCATACACTTCAACTTAAACTGTTCCCACAAAGTTAGAAGCATAGATTTGTCCAAAATGTTTCTTAAAGCATTAAGATCCCTTCACTGGACCACTGGGGTCTAGCCCAACCCCTGAAATACAATCACATACCATTATTCCTCCTCCACCAAACTTCACAGCACAATGCAGGCAGGAAGGAAACGTTCTCCTGGCATCCGCCAAACCCAGACTCATCCATCATGCTGCCTGACAGAGAAGCGTGATTCATCACTCCACAGAACATGTTTCCACTGCTGCAGAGTCCAGTGACACCATGCTTTACACCGCTGCAGAGTCCAGTGACACCATGCTTTACACCGCTGCAGAGTCCAGTGACACCATCCTTTACACCGCTGCAGAGTCCAGTGACACCATCCTTTACACCGCTCCAGAGTCCAGTGACACCATCCTTTACACCGCTGCAGAGTCCAGTGACACCATCCTTTACACCGCTCCAGAGTCCAGTGACACCATCCTTTACATCGCTGTAGAGTCCAGTGACACCATGCTTTACACCGCTGTAGAGTCCAGTGACACCATGCTTTACACCGCTGCAGAGTCCAGTGACACCATGCTTTACACCGCTGCAGAGTCCAGTGACACCATGCTTTATACTTCTCCATTTGACACTTGGCATTGTGTTTGATGATATGAGTCTTGCATGCAGCTGCTCGGCCATGGAAGCCCTTTCCATGAAGCCATTCCATGGGGTTAATGCCTAAGGGACTTTGAAACTCTGCAGTTACTGAGAAAGCAGAGTGTTGCT
>JABFDZ020000043.1:4220373-4238613 GCA_019775955.2 Pollimyrus isidori
CCGACCCCCCCCCTCCCCACCCCCCCCCCCCCCCGGTACATACACCGCATCCGTCTGACGACCTGCTGCCACACCGCTTCAGCGTCCCGCTGACGGGCGAGAGGCCGCGTTGGAGAACCAGGAGGCACCTGCACCCCTGTTAGCAGAGTTAGAAGGTCAGCCGAGAGCGCGTCAAGCCTGCACCACTTTGATGAGGTATCCTAAAGGTGCTCGATGAGTCTGCACTGCATGGCCCAGGACACTGAGACCAGCAGGCAAAAGAGATCCCTGGCTGTCTTCAGAATACCAAACCCCTGCCCCAGACCTCCTCTATTCTTCCTTCAAGGAATTGTAAGACCGCCATCACCGGCAGTGGTGCATCGGTACTCTCCTACCCTGAACATATTTGGATCTGCCCTGCAGACCTATCAGGGGTGGCGTTCTGGACCTTCTGCTTCCTGTTCCTGGTTGCTGCTCTGCCGCTCACACCTTGTACATTTTGGAGATATAAAACAAAAACGACGAGAGGTGGAAACGCACAGGCCGCACTGACAAGAAACCGTCTGGTATTTGCGGGATACCAGCTTGTGGTCTCCACCAGAGCTGTGCTGTTTTTATCCCTGAGAAAAGGAGAGCGAGAGGACAAGAGACGGGCGTGAACGGGGGGGCTGGGGGGGGGGGGGGCAGCAGGCAGTCTTCTTGGCCGCCTTCGGTGCTGCTTCTCACTCTACCATGTGAGCCGGCGCGGCGAAAGTCTATCAAGGGCAGAACACAGGAGGCTTCATTTAACCAAACTGATTTATGACAAGAGGCTCACATTCAAACCATTCTGCAAGAACCCATGGACTCCGGCTATAAATCTCTGACCTATGGCTGAATGACGGGGGGGGACACTAATAGCCCGCCCCTCTCATTTCCATCGGCCGGGGGACATCTGGAGAGGAGGGGGCTGGGGGCCGTTATAATGGGATAATTCTGCCAGATCCGGCAACCAGCTGGAACGAGCGGTTTGAAATCAATTCAAGAATCAACTTTGCGCTGCCTCCACATCACACTGTAAATGGGACGATTCACCTGCCGCTACTGATGAAAATCGACTAAATGAAATAAAACACAAACAAAGGACGGCATTTTGTTATTTGCCAAATTGCTTACTGGGAATTGTGGTCTTTGCCCTAAATGACACGTTTCTTCTATCTACCTTTATACTGGTGGATACTTTCGGAAAACAGCGGAAACTCCGAACCATGAGTCACCTTGATATTGCTATTCTGTGTGTGTGTGTGTCTGTGTGTGTATGTGTGTGTCTGTGTGTGTTTGTATGTGCGTGTGTGTGTCTGTGTGTGTATGTGTGTGTCTGTGTGTGTATGTGTGTGTCTGTGTGTGTTTGTATGTGCGTGTGTGTGTGTGTCTGTGTGTGCGTGTGTGTCTGTGTGTGTGTGTTTGTATATGCGTGTGTGTGTGTCTGTGTTTGTATGTGCGTGTGTGTGTATGTGTGTGTCTGTGTGTGTATGTGTGTGTATGTGTGTGTTTGTGTGTGTGTCTGTGTGTGCGTGTGTGTATGCATGTGAGTGCGTGTGTTTGTGTGTGTGTCTGTGTGTGTGTCTGTGTGTGTGTCTGTGTGTGTTTGGAGGACCATTTATGTTTTTTTTTTCATGACAAAGCCAGGTACCTGTGGTTATTCTTGTCGATTTGTCTCACCCAGCCTTTCATCGTGACAACAGGAATAAATAACTATGTTTTTTCCTGTCTGTAAACCCAACTACCATCCTGGTCTCTGTCCAAAATCTTGTTAGCATCCAGTTTCAGTTTCACTTTCTGCTGTCCCTCACCCATTCGCAGAAATAGCTCCCGTGTTTATTAGTTTTGCTCATTTTCTCTTCTCTCTTCTGTGACAGTAACGTCGCGAGCAGGGGATACCTGTCATTCCCTGCTCAGCCCAAACGATCGCGAGCTTCTCTTGGCTCTGCTGAGCAAAGTGGCTCTCACACCCACTTGGGGGGGAGACCGAAATGAGCTCTGTCAACAAAGGTTCCGGCATCGAGACACAATGAGCACTGAAGGGCTCCACTATCCCCTCTAGGGGGCGCCACGAGGACCCAAAGAACAGTACACATTAGACCAGGATACCACAATTTCTCTCAGTGTAACACCTGACGACATGTTTTGGCAAACTGTGTGAGCCGTATCACTGCTGCTAAAGTGTTAATCACAACATGCTGGAAGGTTAAAGCCTCCTCTCTACCTGTAACGTCCTGACCAGAGGTTGGTAGTTCATTCCAGTGAGTAGAAGTCCAGGTCAGGATTTTGTTTCAACCAACCAGTTCAGCACTCTGTGGCTGTGACTCTCTATACTCAGCTGGTGGTTGAAACAAAATCTTGGCGTGGACTTTAACTCTCTGGACATGGAATACCCACCACTGATCCTTACTGGCTACAGGTGGTACAGCCCTTTACAATGTGGCTTCCAGTGCCCTTAACAAAGATGGCGGCATTTCCTGCTATTAAGACTCACCTGTGCCACATTAATGTCATAGCTGGGCTACTGCCGTTATTTTACTTACATTCATCGTCGTTCTAGTGACGTTTTTGCTAAAACACATTTTCGCACTTTTGCAGTTAATGACGCCACATTGACAGACCATCTCTATTTAGCCAGATTTATTGTATTTAATTCTGTTTCTGTATATTAATCTGGCAAGATACTGCTTTGTATTAATATTGAGCCTCACGTTACTGGCTTCAGTATGATGTTTCAAAGAAGTAACTTATTTGGGATAAAAACATCCCAAGGGAAACCAGCCCCTCCCCCAAGCATAAATGAACAACACATACGTTGGGTGCTGACTGTCTTTGAAGATTTTTCCATCTAGAGAGCACTGACATTCAAAGAAATAAAACAGACAAAACTGCACAAACGTTTGCTTGTTTCAAATAAATTTAAAAGCCGGCTCCCCTGAAAATCCTTTCAAATTCCGCAGGCTTGTCGTTCGTTTCATGTTTCGTTGATGGCAGTTTGTTCTTGATATAGCGGCACACGATTCCCAGGTGGCATTTTTTTGTTCCATAATTTGCCGTCCCACAGCAACAAAGCTTAGTCGGGGACAGAAGTTAAGAAGTTCTCCCTCTTCTCGTAAAATCACCGCGACACGAG
The DNA here is from genome assembly GCA_019775955.2 of Pollimyrus isidori. Taxonomy (NCBI): domain Eukaryota; kingdom Metazoa; phylum Chordata; class Actinopteri; order Osteoglossiformes; family Mormyridae; genus Pollimyrus; species Pollimyrus isidori. Next base: position 4,223,507 of record JABFDZ020000043.1, read on the forward strand.
AAGGCGTTCCTGCTGTATGAAGCCTAATATGGTGACCTGATGGAGGACGATCAGGAACGAGCGGACCGGCAATGAGATCGATGGTTGGCAGTCGGAGCAGAAACACACGGATCGTTTCCCAGAGACCTTCAATACACACTGCAACCAGATCCCCCCCCCTATAAATATGCTTCCATGTAACCAGAATAAGGGTATTTCCTAATTAGTCGTACGCCAATGCATCGGCAGTAGTGCCTCTCAGCAGATACAAACCAGGCTGTTCCTTTGGTTCCTCTCATGCACAAGAAACCAGTCCTCAGTCAAACCACAGAGTACCTTTGGTGCTGCCATCCACCCCCTGTTTCATAAATCCAATACCATTCCAGTATGAGTCCAATGGGCAACCAGTGTGTTGCTATTTACTGGGCCAATTTTCTACCTATTAGCCTTGCATAAATTCAGTATTTATCCGGATAGAAGTGGCGGCATTGACGCACGCAGGCAGTGCAGCAATGCATCATGGGACATTATATTCACGTCGCTGTTAATGCAGTTCGATTGATTCCTTCGCACATCATGCCTCAATCCCCCACTAGAGGCCTCGCCGATTCTCTCACGAAAAAGATATTTCAGACGATTTCCGTCGCTGCTTCGATCCCGGCGCCCTGGCGAGTCGTGCAATAAGATGCGAAGGGTGTTTCATGAATCACGCCCTCACTTCAGGACACATCCCTGCGTCTGTGGTTCCACTAGGGCTGTTCAGAGCTACACACAGCCAGCAGGCAGTGAGTGTTGCCCAAAAACATTGTCCTTTGCATGAAGACTCCGACGTGTAATTGGTCTCTTTTAAATATTTTTATTATACCTATTAATATACTGTAGTAGCATGAAAACAACTGACGTGGTGCCTGTTTTAGCAGCAGTAATGTGGGAGAATTACCAAGATGCATGCCAGAGCTGATCGCGAAACAGACTAAAAACAGAATGAGTTCATTGTTGTTGTTTATCACGGTTGCCATGACATTCCAGCACTAAAACGAATAGAGAAATGTGCCAGAATGCCACTTTTTAATTGATTCACATTAATTGCACCATTCCCCCCATTTAGCCACTGTATCAATTAATTAACTTGTATTAATAGGAAAGAAGAGGCTCTGTGATTAGCATATGAAAAGCAGTACATTGTCTGCTGCTGCTGACATTCAGATAAGCTACAAGCCAAAGATTGTTTATAATGAGTCACTGCATGTGGAATGGATGTGCAGCATAACATTCCTTTTTTACACCCAGGGCAAAATCTACGCGGTATTTAGTTATAAGTCAGGATATGACTGTGAGGGAGAGGCAGTTTTTCTTTTGCTCCAGTGACGCTGATTGTCTTGTCACCGGCTTTCCTGTGGCTCAGCCATGGTGCATGCTGGTTAAGGTTGGCTCTTAAATGCGACTGTCCCTAATTGTTCTCTGCTTGGTCATCACGCTGTATGTGTGAGAAAGAGCCGCCAGATTGACCATCGCTACGGGAATAGAAATGTACGAGAGCGCCGTCGTACGTAACAGGACGATCGCCGTTACTTTTTAAGGCAGCCATGCAAGACCCAAGAATCTACCGTCTTCTACTGATCTGTTAAAATCACCTTTCCTTTATTAATACGTTAATAAGTTGCCATTAAATCTTACGGGATGAAATGTCAAGGTTGACGGCGAGGGAACTGCGAGGAAGGAAATGTCAAAATTATGCCACTTCAAAGAAACCCACTTGAGTGGCGCCGATATGGCCGCCGATCTAGGGTGGCTTTGACGGAGAATCGTGGCCCTTTCCGAGGAAGACTTTTAAGGTCGAGTGATGCACTCAGAATGAACAATGTGAGAATTGGGGAATTACCCGGCATCTAGCAAGGCGCTCCTCTGAAAGGTCAAAGCCATTCTACGTGGAGAGGAGACAAGTGGTCATGTGACTGCCGAAAACGTTAGGATTGGTCCTTAAACCGGGTGTCTACAACGCAACCTATCCTATGGCTATCTCACGCAAACAACGCTGACGTCTACATGAGAACTCAATGGGCCCCATTTTATTCTGACTGAACTGTGAGCCGGTCCTTGTGATACTACAGTATATTCAGGTAATACAATATAAAGTATTAAATTCGCGATTCAAACAGACATAGTGGGTTTTTTTTTTACAGCACGCATGCAGATCCATTGTTCTCTCAGAGGAATCTTAGGAGGTCCTACGCTGTGGGGCTGAGCAGAGACCTGCAAGGGTGTCTGGATGGTGATTAGTCACCTATGTCAGGAGGAGCAGATTGTGCGTATGGGTCACGGTACAAATGAAACCTCCCTCAAAAGGATGACATCAACCCGGGAACAGTCTTTCACACCAACATGCGCTGCACAACGAATCCTGCCGTCCCGGAGAGGTGCATTTGGCAGATATCACGTGACCTATTACACAAGAGTGACTCAAGCCTCCAGTGGGGCTCCTCGAACCAGCCTGTCGCTGCCTTGCATTACATTGCTTTGGATTTTCAGCACAGGCAATTAGGCTCGTTACGCTGGCGAGCCGCGGGATGCAGAAAACAGCAGAAGAATTACGTGCAACCAATTAATAAAAGAATAATAATAATAATAATCAAGTGAAAAATTAAGTAACGCTCATAATAATGCTCCCTAAACGTGCAAATTGGCTATGAGGCTCAGTCCAGGAATGACAGCTTAATGCACACTTGCTTACATGAGAGTTCTGCTTTTGCATGGAATGTGTGTGTGTGTGGGTGTGTGTGTGTGTACATACCCATACATGCATGCATACACACTTCACCAGAAGAAACAACCAGATAACTAGATGAAATATTTTGTTTGCGAATTATCTTTGTTTCCATTTTTTCATCAATAGTAAGTATTTTCAAAAATACTGTTTTCAAAACTAAAAATGAAAGCACGTGCATGTAATACTGCAGTAAACACATAAAGATGCTATGGAGGTCCTTTTCCAGAAGCAAAGAATATCCGTGTTGAACCACAATTGACAGAAAATACTAATTTACCTTGACTTCCCTCTGGGGGGCAAGAATAAATATTCCAAGAGCCGTTTAATTTATCTGCGCAGTCATGTCTGGGGTCAAGACACAGGAAAGATTAACAGAAGCGCCGCGCTCGCCTGTAACTATTTGCATGTTTGCTTGCGTGGTTTAATTAGGCGAATCTTGCGGGGGGAAAAATAGATAATTTTCTACAAGTCGTCATTCTGAGCTACTGCCTGGGGAGGTACCGGCTTCAGTACAGCGGAGTAAAAGTACGTAGGATAAGTTCAAGTATAGTCGGCTGCCCCTCCCAGGACACCCAGCCCAGTTCGGAGACCCCAGTGTACCGACCAGCTTCACACTTGGTATTAGCGCTTGAATTTCCGTAACCTACAGCCTGGATGCGCAAAGCGGCGTCACCGTGCTCTTCCAGTGCGGGACCCAAGCACAACGTCCGGTACCGGGATCATCAGCAAGGCACTTAATCGACATGCCTTAACTTAACCTTTTGTGGTGAACTTACCAGTTGAATGCCACATATAAAGGCGAGTGTACATCGACCACTGCAACAGCCCATGGTTAACCGTCCGACTAGGTTGCTCGCTCCACGTGGGTCGCTTTAACTCCAAAATCCCTAATCTCTCCGGTGTTGACAAAGCAGTTCCAGGCAGAGACGAGGACCAATTCACTTCCACCCGCGATTCATCAGTTGCAACTGTCTTCCGCCATGCATACCTTTATCCGCCGTATAGTTTTCTTCTATTTTGCGCACAAAATTGTATCCGATCGTGGAGGCAATTAAGATAGAATCGACGGAGATCGCGGCTATTATCCCGGCTGGTTATTGTCAGTGGGTCCAATTTTTAGCCAGCTGATCAAGTCGAAAATTTCTGACTGTTAGGTCAGAATAGGTATCGGTGGCCAGTCTCTTGTTAATAAAATAAAATAAAAACAAGACACATGCATGCACCGGTTCATAGGGCTCCAAAACCTATTATTATTATTATACTAAGTGAACATAAAGAGGTGATAGAAAAAGCATCTAGTCAGAAGTCCGTCTCATTGTTCTGGGTTCAGATGAGCGATGTCAGTCACTACAGTTCATTGCCGAGACAAAGCATAGTGTTGTTTACGGCGATATAGCTGCTCCCATCGCTCCTCCCTCCACTAATAGGATGTCCAGGTCGGGAGATATAGCAGATTTTACCGGGTTAAGGACGGACGGGAAAAGCCTGCCGCTGTTATCTTTTCAAAAGTAGACAGAGCAATTTGCCCAAGCGATCTAGCCCAATAACTGACGTTTCTCCGTCAAGCCAGATTCCGTCGCTTCATCATGCGAACCGGCAGGACGCATGTACGGGTCAGGATGCCAGTCCGTGTCCGGGATCGGCGGAGCCTCAGCGCCGCGCTTCTCTGGGAGCCCAGCGCATTGCCCTAGATGTCCTCTGTACCGGGGAACGGCTGTAAAGCACGTATGGGCGGCGATGCGATGTCGATCGACGGCGGCCAGTCACGGAGAAGGAGGGGACAATGGAGGGACGCGGAGCACCTTGCGCCGCCACCATCTGACGCTCCAGATTGAATGAGCCGCACGCAGAGTCATTCGCGGCGGGAAGCGGCTGGGCTGCTTTCACACGCTGAGCCCGGGACTCCGGCGGCACTCGAGCTCAGCCCCGATCTACCCATTCAGATACATTGGATTAGCTCTCCGCTCCCTTTCGCAGTAGGCGTTAGGATCTGGAGTTTTTTTCCACATTCATGTTGCCGTCATTACTTTTTTTGTCCGCTTCAGAATTAACTGACAGCACGTTTTTGTTTTAATCGTTAGAATATGCCCTGTTTTCCACAGTTTTATTAATTGAAAAACTATTATATCCAATATGAAACGGACAGGATATATGCTTTTAAATACGCGCTATCATTGGATAAGGCATATTTATGTAGCTTAATACAGTATTTAATGTTGTATAAACTGGACTGACATACTTAGACTGTTTTCTAATAGAATATATGTATTGTATTTATGGGTTTTTTCAGTGTCAAAACATTAGTGAGTAAGCATTCAATCTTATTGTATTTATTTTTATGTTAGCCTAATATTACAATTTATGAAATTGCCAATGAAATTTAAACACTGTGTTTACACAAGTCTTCGGGATTTATATAAACACTATCACGTTAATTTAACAAACGCTGCTCTGCTGCGTGGTCATGACAATTACGTCTCAATTTTCACTATTATGGTCATTTTAAACTTTGTGTATGACATGGCTTAAGCGGCATGTATACTCCTTTGCGACGATGACCTGATTATACTTACATATTTCCTGCAGTTAGTCTCTTAAGGCCTTCGTGTACATTAAATATTTCTCTTACTTGGAGAGGGAAGATATTAGGCGTAGTCGTCTGGAGCGATCTAAGGATTGGCTTCACTGTATAACAGACAGGAGAGCTCTGTGTTTATGCGAATACTTATCAGTCTTTACCAGATGTCTTCTCTTGGTAAAATTGCACGTTGGTGGTGAATAGCTGTGAAATTTGAACTTTGAAATTCGATGGTTGCTGCATTAATTTCTACAGCAAGGCTAACGTGCGGTAAAGGGAGTGACAGCAGCACCGTGCGGGACGTGGGGGAGAAGAATCCATTGAATTATTTATATTAAAAAGTCAATACAGAGATTTAAATGAAAGACTGGATATACACGCCTGTCTGTATATGCATGCACGTTTAAAGTGAATTCTTGCCCTTTCGGTGGTGTTCCTCTCCTCAAATTTCATAATGAGTATAATTTTAACCCAAATTCGATGTATACAGTTAGAAACAGCATATTTCGGGAAAACTGAAAGAGAAACGGTCCCTAAGATAGCCTATATGTCTGTGGGGAAAAGGCGCAATCCACTCCCAGTGTTAATGGTTTATTCATAACACACTCTCATTATACACTGGTAAATAACAACTGCAATTTATATCGAAATGCCATAATGGACTGGAAGATGTTATTTTACATGCGCCCGGACCTTTTGTAACAGACTGTACCCTCAAAGAAAGTCTGTTGCCTGAATATCAGTGGGAAAGAAGCGGTGTTACAGAGTCAGACCAATGGACCCCAAATCCTTCCGTGTGCAGCTGTTTAAACGTGCTGGCGATAATAATATCAAACACGGTAATTATGCAAACACAACATGAAATTGTGCAAAAATATTTGCTTTAGGTGTAACACAGAATGAAGTGTCACTATATTACATCTGCCTTTTCTCCAGGGGCAGCTGCAGTTTATTTTCAGGGGAGGGGTGCGGGAGGGGCACAGGGAGGGAGCGACACTGAGCGGGGAGGGGGCATCCTCGACGAGGATACGACTGCTGGAGGCTTCGCCTGCAAAAAAAAACACCGTATTCTTTACATTACACAGTAATTGCTATGATGTCTTGTTCGTGTGTTGGAAAACAGGTCGACATCGTTCAAAGCCAATGAAAATGGGGGGGGGGGGGGGACCCAGGGGACCGATAAGATTTCGGGACCGATTGCGGGACGCTTTTATGGTGCGGTCTAAATTTTGTGGTGAGATAGATCTCTCGGCTTGTTAATGTGTTTTCTCGTCCATTGAGTGACTGGTTTTCTTGGTGGCCGGAGTGCAGTTGGTACCTGGCTCTGAAGGATCTGCCACCTTCAAGATCTCAGAGGAGTCACGCGGGGAAGCTGTAGACTAAATGTCTAACACAGCAATTATATTAATGTAAAATAGGAATAGATAAAAGGGAGAATACCAAGGGGTTTATATTGAGATGACAGTCTTGCACTCTTCACAGCCATTACTACGGATTATGTTTTGTTACTTTAGATCAAAGCCTCCACGCAGTGGCACTACGAAAGATGAATATCCGACGCTTGAATCTAGTTGACTTGGTTAACAGCTGATCTAAAACATATATTGTACTGGCGACTGTTCTATGGCGTAACGATTGGGCTGCGTACTTTATTTTACTAATGTGGCAGATAGGCCTAAATTACTGGCTACTCCGTTGCTTTGGTTGGATATCGTAAAACTGATAAAAATGCACAATTAGACATTAGGTTTCAAAAACACCAAACTGCTGTCTCGTCTAAATCACTTAAACGACGAAATTAACATAAATTTGTGAACGTAGTTACCGATCCTTTTGGAATTTACCGACTGATTGTCTTGATTTCTATTGTTGACTATTGGCCACATATGGTACTTTTATGGTGTCCGGGGTAGTAGGGCTAACAGGCTAGTCACTGTGTGATAAAAGCATGGAGAGAGCACAAGAGCATAATATACCAAAGAAACAAATAATAGCTAACGACACAAAGGGATAACTATTCAGTGTTCTACTTCCTACATTTAATCAATCTAAATTCACGATTTCTTTGTAGATCGTGTCAAATGCATTTAATTGTGTAAGAACATTAGCAAAACAAGACTAGCTATATAGTCAATTTTTTTACATAAATGTGATCCCATTTGGTAATCTATGTTGTCAGGTTATAAGTATGCTGCGTTTACCTAAAAACCCAGGATGGGGCGCCAAGCCATCGCAGTCCTGTTAAATCAGTAAATAAAATACACAAGAGTTTGTTTCTTTGTTTGTGAATAGTGGAATCCATGAAACAATACGACTTAATAGCAATAATAATAACAAAAGCAAAAATAAATAAATAAATAAATACTGATCATAGATAATAATTGCGCTGGGAATGACGTACACACTATTATTTGACTTCTGACTTTAATTTTTCTCGCGGAATTAGCTTTGTTTATTTTAGACAAAAACAGCTATTAATTAAGGAACTAAACAAAGACAGATTATTGGATGCCCCGTGGGTCTTCTATTTGGTTAATACTGACCGTAAGGGGTTAAAGAAAAGGTTTTGGTTGTTGTGTTTTTAATTGTCACATGGTTCCAAAAACATGCCAGATGTATCCGTGTGTTTAAAGTAAAAGCTCTATGATGCACAAACAAAATAAGGGTATCTTAGTAAATTGTCAAGCAGTATGCGAAACGACGCTGGTGTACTAAATGAAAATGTTTACACTGGGCTGAGCATACAGATCAGCTAAAGTAATGTGGATGCGGTTCATCCATGAGGTGGACGCTCAGGATTTAAGCTGGCCCAATTAGATTTAGTAAAAATGCCTACGGTGAAGTCAGTAATAACCGCTGAGTGACCTACTGCCCCCTTGTGGTTCTGATGTATTATTTCAGTGGTTGCCACAAAGCTGAGCAATGATTAATTTTTAATTTGATAAATTGCGCAGTAAGAGGTTATCTGGTGTAACTTCCGACAATGTTTTGCTCCTGTGGTTCTCACCGCAAGCCTGTCCTGGATAAACAGTTATGTAACACTGATTGTTACGGACGGACTGGAACGTGTGCAGTAAACAGGTCCACTTGGTTTGCACGGGATTCTTCTAGCATCTGGCGGTAGAATCTGCAGTCCTGTGAACCGGTGCCAGCCACCCCTTTTCTTCGTCACTGTACTTCCTGAGAGGATATATATTCGCTTCAGTTATTTAGTGCACACTTTTGTTCAAAGCAATGCATAAGAGAGGGTCTGAAAGCAGGGTCAGTCAGAGGCCCTGCAGAAACTGGGGCTAAGGGCTATGCTAAAGGGCTATGCTAACGGGGCTATGCTAAAGGGGCTACGCTAAACGGCCTGACGGTCAAATTATTACCCTGCAGGCCTTGGGATTTTAACCCATGAGCAACTGGTCACTGGCACTGATCTGTAAGCTACTGAGCGTCACACTGTCCTCATTGTTAGAATTTTACAGACTGTCCGGGTGGGAGATGCCCGCTGGGTCCTTGACCAGGAGGGTCACCGTACCTTCTCCTGCAGTTTGACCACCCTGCCATGAAGGATCTGGTGCACCTGCTCCAGGTAGCAGCGCTGGTCCTCGCTGGGGACCAGGGCTTCGACCTCCATCTACTCTCTCTCTTTTGCACTTTCCCTGGCCTCCGAAGGCCCCTATATGTGTGGTAAGTTATGCATGGATGTGCAATATATATATATACATGTACATATACATATATATACTGACACAAAATTGTTGGGGTGAAATGGAGAGCATGAATGATGTAGACCTTCCCTCCTTCCGAGAAGTGATTAAGGTGACCACATGACTTAGGAGGTGTTATTTTCAGCCAGCGATCTTGAGGCAGGGGACGGTCCGCTGGGAAACCGATTATGGAAAATGTTATTAAAAGCTGCACTAGTTATGAACTCTGAAGCTGGGGTTTCGCCGCGCATGCCCTTGGGTGTAATGGTGGCTAGGACAGGCTGGCAGAGACCACTACCACCCATTCGCTATAGAGAGAGATGCCTTTTTATATACCTACATCGCAATGAGCCCTGTCGCAAGGAAAAAAAAAAAGTACAAAGTGTTTCTAGATTTCATAAGTGTTATTAATGATGTTCCAGACTGTGGTGGTCAGGGCTGCTGTGTCATTTTGGGGAAGGACTCCTAAATTATGTATTCTCGTGCTGACAGAGGCGCCGTAATAATATATTTCGGTAAGTGAAGTGGCCCTTTTAAAATCCATGCTGTATCACCTTCGACTTTTCTCAGAAACAGTACCCAACGGCTAGGAAATAAGCTAGGCATCTTCGTATGCTTGCATGTCTTTGGTGTTAAATAAACGTCCTCTGCAGGAATACCTTTATTTGGTGCTTTTCTTCCCCCATAAATGACCCTTTTGCTGTAGTTGAAGGTCGGCCTTGGATTCCGGAGCCCCCCCCGGTCGTGTAGCGGTTACCGTTCTCGGTTCCTCCGACCACTTTGCTTTGATGGGGGGAATGAAAGGAAACGGGATCAGTAACAAAACATGTTCCTCCGAACTGCAACGGGCTTTAATTGATAGCGTGTGTGTGTCACCGGCGACGACAGGCGTGACACGAGACACGTTTGCGATCCGCATCCCAGCCCGTGTACTTGCCGGCGGTGGCTATTCTCCAGTCTGCCATGGATTTTGAGGCAGGACCAGGCGAAATTGCATCGAACAATGCTCGTGAAAAAATTAAAATAAAAAGCACAGCAGCCGAGTGTCGCACGGCAGTGCACGATTGCCGACGGGTTCGACGATTTGCCGTCGGAATTCCAGGAGCGCTAATTACTCTGGTGAAAGAAATGCATCCGCAAAGAAGATTGAAAGTCAAATTTATTTATAAACAAAGTGTATAGACCAAAGTGTCGGACAGGGGCGCCAAAAATAGAGAAATTAAAATAAAACGGAGTGTAACAGAACGTAAAAATCATCACATATAATCAATATAGATAACCAAGAAGTATTCACAGAGGGCAGCATGTCAGATAGTTAACATGATTTTAAAAAGAGTGATAAAAAATACAGAATAAAAGTGTGTGTGGGATTTAAAAACATGAGCAGAGAGAGCAGATCTGATGGCCAGGGAGGGGCTGTAAGAGGACCGTTTAGGTTCTGTTTGGAGTGAGGGATTATCAGGCAAGCCATCAAAGAACTGCATCAAAGAAGCCGATCCCACTCCTCTGACAAAGATGGACTGTTTTTGTGAAGTTTCTCTAAATATTTAACATTTAAACCAGTTTTTAGCTGGTTTTCGACCGACATGGTCTGAAATGGATGACGGGATGAGGCCTGAGGTTTCAGGGTCTAGATCAGAGTGGGAAGGACACATCTTTGAAGCGACAGTCACAATGACGACAATGTAAGAGTTGTGTTTTTCCCCAGAGTGTTTGGTGCTTTGATAGAGACCTGTATCATCTCTCTGCCTACATAGTGCACACAAAAGGGAATTTTTTTTGCAGATGTTTTTATCCAAAGAAGCATACAGTTGAGAAAACAAGGTTGGCCATTCCCTGAAGCGGCTAAGATTAAAGGCCTTGCTGAAGGACCCAACGGTGAAATCACTCTGCCAAATTGGCGATTGGAACTAACAACCATGCAACCACTTACCCACTGAGCCGCTCACCGCTGGGCGTAATGTTTTTGCAAGTACATAGATACGGTGTACCCTAGCATATCAGATCATCCATCCATCCGCTTATCCTATTCAGGGTCAATGGGGGTCCAGAGCCCATCCCAGAGGCTACAGGCACAATGGTGGGAACAACCAAGGTTGTGGCGCCAACTCGCTCTCACACATCAGTCCATATTACTTAATTGCAACACTAAATGGAGGAGCACTTACTGGAATTGTATCAACCGGTGGATGGGAAATTTGAACAATTAATTACTATATCAATTTAGAAAGCCTTCAGATTACCTACAGGATTTGGCCGCTCTGGATACTAAGTCTGCCCTGCTTCGTGGCAGCCTCCCTCTCCGTCTGTAAATAGCCCACTTTTGTGCCGGGTATGTGGAACCTGCCTGCCGCCCTTCAGCACCGTGGCTGTTGGATCTGGACCCTTTGAGTCACACACCTGCATCCTTCTGTGAGCCAACGGGGGATACCAGCAGAGCGGGGACGGTGCCTGGGCTCGACGGGGTCCGTGGGGAGGCCAGGAGGCAGGGCTGCAATCCCACACGCTTTCTTCCATCTCCTTTGGATCATCTGCCAACATCTCACCCGGGTCTGTACCCACAATATGGTGCACTAGAACCCAAATGCTATATTTACACTGAGCACCTGCACTATTCTGTGTCAGGTAGTAATTCTAACTCGGTATATATTTCATGCCAGATATACAGATATTTTTAAAATAAATGAAGGCAAGGGTATATTTATTTTCATTTATGCAGATAAAGTGGTCGCCCTGTGATGCACTGGCATCCCGTCAAGGGTGAACCACTAGCTTTACTTTGTGATCCTGCTCCCGAAGTCGGATCTGCCGTACTTAACTTTGGAACAGGTGGATTTTGGGCCTTAAATATAATCCAGTCTGACGCTGCACATTTGTATCTCAGATCATCACTGCATTGCTGCTCATTCAGGCTGGTTCTCCCCTGCTTCCCCACCATGTATTTTTGAGTCGACGGCACACACAGTGAATGACTCCTGCTTATCACGCCATGACCTCGCTCCCTTCACATCCATTTATTTCAGATAGATATCACAGTGTGGACCAGCAGTCTTTAAGTATTAATGAGTACATCAGCAGTTCTTTGAAGCTGCGAGCCAGACACAGTGCTCCCCGCTCGCCATTCCTCCCCGCACGCATCACTGCAAAACCAGTGGGTCTTATAAAGCAGTGATTACAGTCGAAGCCCCCATAGAGGAAGCACATTCTCTCCTTAAGAACAGGACGAAGCACATCCCTTGACGTTTTTCTACAGGAGGTGTCACTGTCTAACAGGCACGGCTTCACAAAAGTGCGAGGTCAGTAGATTTCGGCTCTGTAAACACAGCATAGATGCCAGTTCCAAACCCTCGCTGATAACTCCCACTTCAGTCCGCTTGCCTGTTAATATTTGCAATGGTGTGTTCGATAGGTTGGCGTCCGCTTGTGGCAGATTGATGCAGCAGGGTAGCCTGAGTTGTCTGAGGGTCACCGTCATGAAGGGGCTGTCCTTCAGGGCGGGTGCTCGCACTGCGTCGTACGGTTTAGTGTTGGTTCCTACCCTCTTCAGCCACGCCAGTTCATATTTCAAGTCTGACGAGTTATTTAATTCATTCATCAAAGTAGAGAAGCACTGCTATAGCGGCGGCTGATTGAGGGGTCGTCCCAAACACCCGCTCTCGCTCGGCCCACCATGGGACGGGCTGCCCCCCCCCCCCCCCCCACAGCTGTATGTATTCATCCAGAACGTCATTTGGGATGAGCAGCTGTAAGAGCTCGGTGCGCTTTTAGGCCATCGCGGCTGCAACAAAAACATGTTCAGGATGTTCACGGCGCGAACCGGCATGTGAAGGTGTCACATTTTAAACTGGGCATTATAAGAATCTGTTGGGTCGTCTGTCCCCCCGTCCCCCCCACCACCAGTTTAAACTTTATACAAAAAGACATTTTCACTGCCACGGCCTGGGAATGAAGACGCCCAAATACTGTATCTGGTCTCACCGAAAAAAATATAAAACCTTTCACAGCATTTTTTTCAGTCCCACTTCTGACATTTGCATCAGATTTTGTTCCACAAGCTCTGTAGACGTCGGGGACTGTGGCTGTGGGTGTCGGAGGCGCTCAGATTGCAGGCGATTTCATCAGCGGTGGCGGTTTATTTAGTTCACGCTCGCAAAAATGTGCGAGGCTAAACCCGTACGATAATGCGGACGCCTGTGGACGCGCGCAAAAGGCTGAGATGAAATGACCTCTTAAGAAATAACATTTATGTCTTTAACTTTATCCTTTGATAGCTGCCCTACTTATTACGCTCATCTGATTAATATGCTGAGATGTGCTGAAGACGACGGACGCCTGTTCCTGGGAGACTTTCCCCGCAGTCGTTCATATTTAATCTTGAACTAGGTGAGACGTGTTCTTCAAACCTTATGGTGAAGCGCGCATGACAAATTTAACCCATAGTCCCCTTCGGTGCCTCCTGGTGGTCAGAGGTCAACGAGTTAATCTGTCGCTGACGCTCGTCACGGGTTAGTTTAGATATCAGATCCAAAAGCTGTGCCCGTTTTCTTCTAGCGTGGTTGGCTTTGTGCTAGTTACAGCGGGCCTGCACCTTGGCAGCAGCCTGCAGGTGATGCGCGCATGCATATGCATGAGTTCCGTCGCATCTCCAGTAAACTGAGGATCTCCGTCTCCGGAGCGCGGCTCCTCGCTGGCCGGTCGGACGGTAGGGAGCGGAGAAATGCGTCCGGTTGATTAACGGGAGCGGCCATCTCCTCCCCCCCCAGCCCACCCCACAGAACGAGCCCTCTGGACCCCCCCCCCTGCCGACAGTGAAGCCCCCAGCAAGTCACGCCCTGAGACTTAAAAGGCAAAGAGTAACAGTAACGCGGCTGGTGACTGGGGCTCTAAGAATAACCCAGGCCGGCCGCTAATGGATAAGGTTACCTTGAAGCCCCCCAAGCTCGGCTTTCCGCCCCCCACCCGTGACACAGCGCCCACTCGCCCGGGGCCTCCTGCTACCCGCTGCTGCCTGGCATTCCTCCCCCTCGCACCCCCGATCCTTTTCCCCCCAACAAACCCCGTCGGCCGGGACGAGGAGACGGGACGCTCACGGAACTTACCCCCGGCCGCGACAACAGGTGCTTTCTTCTGCTTGTTTTTTTTTCCTTTCTTTTTTTTTTTGGGGGGGTGGCTAGAGGGTAAAAATAGGCCCACCCCGCCGTCCTGGAGGAGCCTGTTCCGGCGGGGGCCAGCGCCTCGGTCAGCAGTCGCCCGGGATCGGTGCCAAAGACCCACTCGCACAGTGAACCTCCTTGCAGAGCGGCACTGGGAGCATGACAGAGACAGCAATGGAAGGTACTGTAACCTCGCCCTGCCTCGCGCTTTAACCCCCGGCCCGGCTTGCTGGCTCCATGGGAACCCATTTCTCGGCGTGGACCCCCGTTAAAGATATACCGCAAGAATATGCATGTGAGCGTGACCTGGCGGTGAGAAAGATGACAGGTGGATGCGTGTGTTTCGTGTCAAGAAAGGGACGCATCGGGAGAGGAATTTGAAGATACTTTTTCTTAACAGTTTAAAGGGTCCAACCCCAATTAAGAAGTAGCAGCCAGCTGACAGTATCGGGGAACGGAGCATCTCACGCAGATGGCATTGTTTGCTGGGAATCGGTGCTCTCCCCACATCTGCAGTGGCAGATTTATTATTTATCTCCCCCCCCACCCCCCTTCAAAAAGTATGCAAATCGATTTACCGAACGAAATAAATCGCGCCCCCCTAATCTCAACTCCGGGACGGCTGGGAAATGCTGGGTTCAGTTGCCATGGATATGGTGCATGGGTCCCGGGGGTAGAGGCCTGGGCAGAGATCAGCCCTCCGGCCTGGGATGCAGGAAGTGACATCGTCACGTTTTCCTAATTTGGTTTTTTAGAAAGAGGAGGCATGGCCCGCCATGTGCTGGCTATGTGGGCCATTGCTGTGCCCCCCCGCTGTGTCTCTCACACGTGCACATGCACACACAGACTGGCGTGAGATGTGCATTCCTGTATTTTTTTTGTTTTTTTCTGAGCACTGGCTGTAACCGGAGCAGCGCTGAAGGGAAGCACGACAT
>JABFDZ020000043.1:4256734-4270776 GCA_019775955.2 Pollimyrus isidori
TGGGTCCAAGCTATTGGGATGCCAGTCAACATAAAGAGATGGACTTTGGGTCCAAGCTATTGGGATGCCAGTCAACAGAAAGAGATGGACCTTGGGTCCGAGCTATTGGGATGCCAGTCAACATAAAGAGATGGACCTTGGGTCCAAGCTATTGGGATGCCCGTCAACATAAAGAGATGGACCTTGGGTCTGAGCTATTGGGGTGCCAGTCAACATAAAGAGATGGACCTTGGGTCCGAGCCATTAGTATGCCAGTTAACAGAAGAAGATGGACAAAGCTGCTTTGATGCTTATTTATAAAGCTGATATTTAACCTTCCTAATGACAGATGCGACAGTGCTACCCTGCATAGAAGACAATTCTGTACCATTAAAGAATGTCCAGTATGTGTGATAATATGCATCTACACAGGATACACTGTAAGATTGCATCTAACATTTGCACAGGATCCATATATTTGATGGTGATAAATGACTAATAAGCATTACTTAAACGGAAATCTTATATAAATCACTTAAAAAAGAATTTGCTGATTTGCTTCTATAAATGCCACCGCTTTGGTACAGAAGCAAAAAATGTATAATGCTGAAAAGTACTGCAATTTTCTTTGGTGTTGCAAATTCGTTAAGGTTATAATTATACTGCCACTTATGACACAGTGATGAATTTGGGATCTGACATGGATTACAGATTTTTTGATTCAGAATTCGGTTTAGCGATTGTGGC
The DNA here is from genome assembly GCA_019775955.2 of Pollimyrus isidori. NCBI lineage: Eukaryota > Metazoa > Chordata > Actinopteri > Osteoglossiformes > Mormyridae > Pollimyrus > Pollimyrus isidori. Next base: position 4,257,461 of record JABFDZ020000043.1, read on the forward strand.
AGAAGCTCCATTTGCAGTCTGACAGCTGCCGTGTAATTGTGAGTGTGTAATTGTCTAATAAAGACAGGGAACAGATTGCTGCTCATGTTTGATTATGCTGTCATTTGTTTCTGAAATATGGAGAAACATTAGAAAAAAATGACACTTGCTCCAGGATACCATATTTAAGGAATTAATTTAATTTAAGTCAAAATAACAGTCTAACAATTAAAGAACTCTATAAAAGACATAACTGGTGATAATGACAATCATTATAAAGGTGGAAATAGCACATAAATATTTACAGGAATAATAACCAGCATCTTCATGCAGCAGCAAAAGGCATCATCTTAGCAATGCTTGTCGTTCAATAAATAATAAAGATGTTTTGGTTGCCTTGGTGACAGGGTTATGATTCCTTCTGATGCATTAGATGTTTATTCAGCATACATTTTTAAATGTATGCAAGATCTATTGTAATTACATAATTGTGAAAGGCAGGTAAATTGTGATATGTCTGCGTGTTTTCTTCTGTTTTGGATTAGAAATGCAGTTGCACCTCTGCCCGGACTGTGATGTGGTGCAAAGTGATGTGATGTGGAGTGATGTGGTGTGATGTAGAGTGATGTGGTGTGGTACGATGTGGAGTGATGTGGCGTGATGTGGAGTGATGTGAAATGATGTGGAGTGATGTGGTATGATGTGGAGTGATGTGGTGTGATATGGTACAATGTGGCACGATATGGTGTGATGTGGTGTGATGTGGTACAACGTGGTGTGATGTGGAGTGATGTGGCACGATATGGAGTGATGTGGAGTGACATGGTGCGATGTGGAGTGATGTGGTGTGGTGTGATGTGCTGTGGAGTGATGTGGTGTGATGTGGAGTGATGTGGAGCTCAGACAGTTTAATCTGCTGAGAGTCTGAGTCAGATTTGTAACTCTCCACAGAGCAGAAAATAATAGTCAGTTGCTTATTTTTGGGTGCATTTCCTGCCTCTGCCCGCCAGCTTGTGTTTCCTGGCAGATCTTCTATCCTTCATTATTAGAACGACGCTGTTGAGCTGAAATCAGCCGTTCGCCGCGGCCGGGCGTCAGAGTGGGATTAATGGTGCCCCTCGTCGCCGGTACGTTCTGCCCTCATGCCCGGTTCCGCTGGCCCCTGACTCACGGGCCCTGTGTCCATCTCTTTGGCCTTTCACGTATCCTCCGACGACATCATTCTCAGGGAAATTAGGGTACCTGCATGTAAATTTCATACGAATTTAAATTCGTTATGCTCATGCATATAATTCGACGTCCACCTAAGTCCTTCATGCAGTGGTCCTTGCTTACATGCGGTACAGTAGGGTCCAGACAAGCAACAAACTCAAAGGTGTAGATTTGGATTCAACATTAGTCGTGATCAAATCAACCACAAAGCCTTTGCACGCCTAAACACACACAGAACTACCACAATATCAGCAGGAGCAGGTCCTTATATCCATATCATCCATACAATCCATACTGTCCATACCATCCTTACGTTCAAACTGTCCTTACAGTTTAATCTTTGGACATATTTGATCGGATTTGGAGAGTTTTCCTTCAAAGCAGTGATTATGCGGTTTATATAACATCCAGAGAGACAACACCTGCCTCTATACCTTGATTTATCTGTCACCATGCTCTTTGATGACTGGAGAATTTCTCTCATGCTTTTGGTCTCACCAGAGACAGAGTTCAGTGAGTTTCTGTTTCTCAGATAAATCTGCAGGGTCGGCCTGCTGTGATTCCATTATGACCCATCTGATGAGTGCCCGTTTGACGATACCCCTTCGGGGAAATACATTTCCTAAATTAAAGATCCTTTTCAATCCCATTTCCCATTCACCTTTGACTCAAATATTGTGTTAGAGTTGGTGTTTTTTTTTTGTGGCCATGGTATTTTATTTTTAATGAAATGAGATGATACCTCCAGGGCAGAAAGGTTTTGTTGCCTCTCTGGCTGTCTTCATGAGGAGCTGCGTGAGCTTCCTGTGACCACATGGTTACACCTGTTCGCTCCCGCAGCCCAAAGGCATGCTGTTCAGGTGGGCTGCTGTCCCTGCATCGCCCATACTGTGCGCTCGTGTCTGTGACAGTGTGTGTGACAGTGTGTGATGGCATGAACTTGCATGCAAGGACTGTCCTGCCCACTGCCCTGTGCTTCCTGAGAAATGCATAAATGTTTATACACTGAAGCTTGTATGTACATTATAATCATGTCATATGTGTATATATCACACACACATATGTGTATATATATATATAAAACATTACAGATAACCAGTAGAACCAGTAGAGTAAAACATTCATTTTAAGTGGCAATAAACTTGAGTTAAAGAGTCCATTGACAAGCAGTTATTGGAGGCTTTTTAATTACTAAGACCTTTGCAATGGCATTAAAAATCAAACATTTGTGTTTAGCATCCCTTTGGGAGCCAATGATTGCAATTAAAATGAATAGCAGGATGGCAAGAAGAGATATGAACAAGTTAGTTAAGAAAATACTTGCAATAAAAAAAAAATACAGAAGACATGTGCAGGTATGTTAAACATGGCTTGTTAATAGATTTCTGTTATGAAGCCTTTAAATTTTTAGAATCGTTACAGGATTAAGGGTGTGCCCGAGCCTTTCTGTGAGCGTGGTCTATATTTGTCATTATTCCAGACCCCAGAGATTCTTATTCTCTACCGTTGATTGGGGATAATGTTGATATTTTTTCACTGCCACTATTTTATTTAACCTTTACTAATAGATTTCATCACTAATGCTTGTCACTGTCCAGTGGTTAATTAGTAATTAACTAACTAGCTAGTGTGACATATCCAAAGTCACCTAAAGCAAACACTACTTACTTAAATCAGTCCTATTGATTACTAAATTTTGGTCAGGGCAAGAAATATGAAAGTCATTGCTCTGTTAATAAACCATAAACATATATTCTGTATAAATTTATATCATAGTGTATAACTGAAATTCGCCTTTAAAATGCCTGCATGATTACATTTCTGATGCAACGCTTTACATTCCTTTCTTTCTTTATGAATTACCTATTGTTTGCCGTAGATAATACCAGATAATACAGCCAATGATATCAAGCATAACCCTTCGATGTATTCACAGTTTCTCAGTTTCATCCCTCGGAGCGTATTCTTTAATCTTTGTCTCGTTCATTATTTTTGGTAAGTCTAAAATAATGAGTGTGTGTAGAACTTCTACAAAAATGCTCATGAATAGACATGAAAACACTTCTGGGTCATGGAATTTACAGCGATGTTCTCTATTATCTTCAGAGATAAATACGTCTATTTTGAATTATTAATATCATAATTATTGTTTTTTTATTGTAATGTCTAATTTTCTTAACCCCCCCTCCCGTACATAATATACAGGTAAAGGTTTATTTATTTGTTTGTTTAATGAGAATAGGGCCATTATATTCTCATGGGTCAGTAATTAAATTACTTTTTAAATATGAGAATTATGCGTCTTTGGCTTCATATACAAATGGTAAAAGGACTGCATTTATATAGCGCTTGCCTACTCTTCCGAGGACTCAAAGCGCTTTACAGTTCATGCCTCACATTCACCCATCCATACACACAAGCACACGTCGGTGGCAGAGGCTGCCATGCAAGGTGCCAACCTGCACACTGGGAGCTATTCAGGGTTCAGCAGCTTGCTCAAGGACACTTTGATGGGGTCAGAAGGATGCGGGGCTCGAACACTGCCTTCTGCGCCACCATCTTCCCCAAGTGAAAGAACGCTGGACCAAATTAACTGAATGAGCAATGAGCAATCCAGCTATGTGATGTGTTCTCCCGTTTAGCCAATGAGCAATACAGCTATGTGATGTGTTCTCCCGTTTAGCCAATGTAACAGCTGCCGTATTTAGAAAACTTAGGCCCGGACTCGCCGTGACGCGTTCTGGTTTTACGGAAGCATATTTCCGGTGACGCTGACCACCTGCCTCCATGCCGCAGCACTAACACAAGCCGACGAGGCGAAGGAGAGGAAAGGAAAGGAAGCGAAAGAGAAGCCCCAGAGAGGTGAGGTGCTCATCTGGAAGTCTGCCCCTAAATTATGGCTCTTTTCGTTAAGATGTCCCCCATGCATTTGTAGACCGATTGTGAAGCTGGGGACAGCCATATGGCATGCCGTTTACGTAAGCACAAGACAATAAGGAGAAAAATGAGGTCAAAGACTCACTGTGACGCAATAGCAACACTCGTGATACGACACTTTAACAATCCATGCAGTGTTAATGTTGTTGTCCCACATCAAAACACTTCAGCATCTTAATATTGGTGATTTTAAGCATGAAAATCAATATTGATTAAAAAAAAAAACACAAAGGACAGATTTACTAAATAATGAGACTCTCTCTGGCCGCCATTGGACCTGAGGAATGGCTGAAATGCCGGGTTTTACTACAGAAGGCAGAGGAGTGTGTTTCGGCTTCAGTAAGCATGCATTGGCATTTTTCATAAAGGGAACAAATTTGGATGCCTTCTGCTATTTGAAAATCAATAACACGCTACTGATAAGGCGCAAAATCATTAAAAACATTCATTCAAAATGATAAACGTTCCGCATGTTTGTTTGAATAATATCTGATTTGATATTAAGAAAAAGTCTTTGTTGACCTGAAGCCTTTGAAAAAGCATTATACACAAACGTTCCTGGGCTCATTATGGCGGCCTCCCAGGCCCGTCGCGGTTTTCATTAAACGCCGCGTTTTGTTTCAGCAGAGAGGCGGAAGTCAAGAACAATGAAGCGGGAATTAAAAGAGGAAAAGTCCGCAAGGAAGGAAAGGAAAGCAGAGAGGAGGGAGAAGCCAGCGGACAGGGCCAAGGCCAGGCCCAGGCAGGACAGAGCGGCGAGAACTAAAGGTAGGCAGCGTGTGCGAGAACACCAGGATCATCAGAACTGGGCGGGCGAGGAGAGCAGAGATTAAAACAAATACTTCAGCAACCGCCTGCGAAAAGGAGAAAAACAGACAGTTTCTCTTAAAATAGATAAGAAGGAGAATCGACGTGCGCTTTATTTAGCCACTGTAGCTCAGTCGACATGCAGACGCCTTCTACTGTCAGAGAATATCTCATGAGGAACGTTTAGCGGGAGAAGGCAATCTTCAGCCCTCACCGTTCTTCTGTCGAAGAAGCGCTAGAGCAATTCTGACCTCCTGTAACTTATAAAGCCTAAATATACAAACTTGACCTGCCCATCCAGTCAAAGAGATTTTGAGACGGAGTCAGTTTCACACATACATGGGAAATTCTATAAACAGAGACCTATATTAATAACCACAAACTGGAAGCTTCACTCGGTCCCCCGTAAAGGCAAGCTACGTAAAAGAAAACGAAAATAAGACGAGGATCGCAGATGAACTCAAATTGTCATCTGAAATCGGGTCGACAGTGACACGGCTGAACGACAGGTAGCGAATGGAGAGGGGATGACATTGTCCGTTGGGGATGACATCGTCCGTTAGGGATGACATCGTCCGTTGGGGATGACATTGTCCTTGGGGATGACATCGTCCGTTGGGGATGACATTGTCCGTTGGGGATGACATTGTCCTTGGGGATGACATCGTCCGTTGGGGATGACATTGTCCTTGGGGATGACATTGTCCTTGGGGATGACATCGTCCGTTGGGGATGACATCGTCCGTTGGGGATGACATTGTCCTTGGGGATGACATCGTCCGTTGGGGATGACATTGTCCTTGGGGATGACATTGTCCTTGGGGATGACATTGTCCGTTGGGGATGACATTGTCCTTGGGGATGACATCGTCCGTTGGGGATGACATTGTCCGTTGGGGATGACATCGTCCGTTGGGGATGACATCGTCCGCGGCCTTTTCAGGAGCAGGTGAAATGGTACAACTGTGGCAGCACTGAGGCTGGACAATGAGGTAGCCAGCGATTGTGGAGGGGCATTGTGGGAAGGGGAAGGAAAGGAAAAGAAGAGAGAAAGCGTACAGAGGCCTTAGGCTCAGCCTTTGATCTCCTCTCCATTCTTTCCTGTGCTTTTTTCCCTGCTCTTCCAACCGGATCATTTTGATTTCGGCTGCTGTGTGCTTGGCATGTAACAGCAGCATGTGGAAGCGGATCTCCTCGGGCTGCTGTGTGCTTGGCATGTAACAGCAGCATGTGGAAGCAGATCTCCTTGGGCTGCTGTCTTAGCGTATTCCTGAGGCGTTCCTGCTCTTCACCTTCCTCAGGATTCCTACTGCTTCTGTCAAACTCCAAAATCACCGCCGTCGCGCAAAAGGCCGCGACGAAGACGCTACCGATTTTGTCATACTTCTGTGGTGACGCCTCATCAAAGCCATCAAAACAAACGCAAGCCTAGTGGCTTTCCGCGATTTTATACTGTAAACGTAAAGCGATGATGAAACAGCTCTTTCTTCCACTGGGTTAAAGGCTTTAATGCCGTTTCCTCAAAGCACATTATGCAAAAGTCTCCTCGCCGCTCGTTTATAAATTGAAGGTTATGCGGCATTTTGCTTTGTCGTTAGTGCTTTGGCTGGGATTATAATGTCTGCAGTTCCATTAGTTGATGAGGAGCGATAAATTAGCCACCGTGGGGCTGGCCGTGGACGAACACACACAGGAACATGTTTTGGTGAGAAACTGAAATGGTTAGAATTTACAAGCTTTTTTTTTACAAGTTTTATGGAAACTAAAGAGTACCATTTTATAATAATAAAAATTTATTGGTATTGTATAATAGTATATTATAGTAGCCGCACTGTCAGTGGGGAGCACAGCTATTTAGGCATGGTTATTTCCTCAGAAATGAATGCAAGTGAAGAATAAGCAGCTTCTCTGTATTAATACCACAAATAATATGCAAAACCGATTGTGGTGTGTGTGTGTGGGGGGGGGATAAGTTTATATTATATTGTGGGGACGATGTAATACAAATCTGTTATTTTGACATTATGGAGGCCATTTCTCACATCCCCACGAAGATCTGAATGCGATCGAAAAAAGTAAAAATGCCAAAAATCTCTTTTTTGTTTGAATACTTATGGTTAAGGTTAGGGCTGGGTGGGGGCTAAGGTTGTCATGTTGGGATTAGAGTTTTCCCCATAGAACAGAATGGAGAGTCCACACAAAGATATACAATACAGTACTTACAAACCTGTGTGTGTGTGTTTGTTTGTGTGGGTGGGTGTGGGTGTGTGTTTGTGTGTGTGTGTGTGGTCTATTTTAATTGCCCTGCCATGTGACATTTACCAGTGAAGTTGGGCTGCGATTTCGTGGACTGTGTAAGATTTTGACCTTCTTGCTGAAATCATGTTCATGGATCAAGTTACTGAGTGTGAAGCGGGTGACATTAGACACACGCGATGACGTGGGCTGCTAACGTGCCTCTTAAACTTAATCCATGCTTCGCTCGCACGCTAATAACCTGCAGTGCCGGGGAGTCCAAATTAGGTCGATTAGAAAAATAGTCATTTCGGTCGACTGCCGACGTGCTTAGGTGCAGCGTAAAACCGGTTAAACAATCTTGGGATTCTGGACCTGGGATGTGCGCTTCAAACTGGCTGCAGGCTACAGAGAAACGGCAGCGAGATTAAGCGAGGTCTTGTTAGGGTGGCGCTTGTAAGGTAATAAGGGAACATCTAGTGCACAGTAAATGCCCCAGCTAAAGGCGAAGATCGAATCAGGGCTCTCCGTGCAAACATTAGCCGACACAGTGTACAGCAAGGGGAGCATGCTAATGGGCTTCAGCAGGCAGGAGGTAACAAAGTCGTTACGGACGTTAAAATAATAGTCGCCGGTTCATGTCCTACTGTGCTTCTCTTCCCTTGAGCAAAGGTATTTCAGCAGAAGTACTTCCAGTAAATATTCCCATGTATAAATAATTTGGGGTAAAAGTGCACAATGTGCGAATGGTCTCGGGGAAACGGCTGCGGTGCTGAAAGTGATGCCGTTAAATCTCACGCAAACTGGGCAGAACAGCAGAGAAGGTCTCGTCCGCTTCAGTAGCGAGATCACTGATTGTCATTCGATGACTTCCTAAAAACGTTTAGCTCACGAATCAGCTCTCGTTCGTCAGATCATAAATGGGTATTGTCATCAGCACGGTCATGTGACTCTCCGCTTCATCTCATGAGAACACACTCGCTGCCCTTCTTCTGCCTTCGAGCGAATGCTAAAGATAACATCATAAAACAAGCACATGGACTTTCTTTCCCCTTTCACACCATATGACAGTGTTGCCTCTGTCGCAAGCTGCACCTCCGTTTAGTTTGTCGTGCGCCCTCAGTTGCTACGTTACGTTAGCCTGTGCTAATCTGCACACTAAAATTTATGCACGCGCAAGTTTTTCCCTTGTGTGATAAGTGTGCACGTTTAAAGATAGGGGGGAGACACGGCAAAAGGAGGCAATGGCTTGAAAAAAAAAAAGATATATTGTCACTCCGAGGCTGGACCAACGCATCTTGGTGGTGTAAAACGTCATGGGTGATCTGTGGCATTCAGACAATGCTGTGCGTCACAGTGCGCATAAGAGGGGACAGGCTATCCTTACACGCCCGGCCTGACAATGGAAAGTGGTCCCTTATCCTCTAAAAATACCCAGCTGGAGTTTTGAGCGCCGCCAACGCCACAGTTTGCCGAACAGAACAATGTCACCTGGCTGCACCGTACAGCCCTCTCTGGCCAGCTTTTATTAGTGACTCAGCGGGAGGAGGGAAAACAGGGCTTTGGCCCACAGGAACACCTGTCAATAGGGCCTTATTCTCCTCGACTGGCAAACGCAGGCTGACGGGGGGGGGGGCTTTATTCGGCCGCTATACCAATACCAAACATATCTGCCCTAACAGCGTGAACCTCAGTGTTACCAGACATTTTCTGTCTCTCTCACTCTTTCTCTCTCATACCCTTGTGTCACGTCCTCCTTTTTTTGTATGATGGCTTGAGATCAGATAAAAGACCACCCCCTGGAATAAAGGGGGGGGGGGGGGCAGATAAAAGATCCAGACCACTTGAACGCTGTCCAACCCAATGTATGAAAAGAGAAGCTCTCCTCTGTCTTTGTCTGACTTTTGAACCAGACACACTTTTTCTAGTTTGCTAGTTCAAATGAAATCCTATTTTTGCATGACTAGAAACAGGTTTGTTTTAGTGTGCATAATTGCATCTAGAACTGAAGTCGTAAATGGAATTAAATGTGATTTTGCATGAACGATGATTTTAAAATATTATATATAAACAATGTTTACATTTTTGTTAGTAGCAGTAATGCTTTTTTTTTCTATAACAAAAATGTCACATCTAATTTTTAAAGATTTGACGCAGGGCTGCTTCGCTAGGGATGTGCACGTGGCGATCCACATTGTTCACTTGTGATTAGTGAGCAGTGTGAGGGCGTGAAATTCTGCAAGCGACAGGGAAGACAATGGCTTCCACTGCTTCCGTACCAAATCCCTGCTTGGAAGCTGCCCTGTTTCTCATCTGAGTCTCTGGTTTTCCTTTCAGAGAAAAAGGCTGCTGTGAAGCCAAAGGAAGACAAAAGTATGTGATCTTTTTGCCATTTTTGATCATTTAGAATGAGGTAGCTCATATAATTCCGAAACAAAATATCAGAAATTAAGGTTCCATTTGAAGTTTAGCAATGTTGCTTTTTTTTCCTCTACTGGCTTGCTGGATTTATTAAAGAGAGGCAATGTTTGTATATGATGTTTGTGCAATAGAGGCGGAGCCCAGGAAAAGGCCAACCAGGAAGTCAAAGGAGCTGAAGAGAGAAGCTGAAAGTGTGAAGAAGAAGGCAGCTCTGGACAAAAGAAGGGCAGGTATAGCTCTGTGAGGCTGTTTCTGTGAGGCTGTTTCTGTGAGGCTGCTTCTGTGAGGCTGTTTCTGTGAGTCTGCTTCTGTGAGGCTCGTCCGGTGCATTTCTATGGGGAAAACCCCCTAACCCAAATCACCACCCCACCCATCCCCAAGCTTTGATGTTTTTACTTTTTTTTTATTGCATTCACAGATTTTTAGAAAACTGAGGTTTCAAATGGGGACCCCATTTTGGGGACAATTTGGCCCTCAAATGTGATCTTTGCCAACATGCACACACACGCACGCACACACACACACACACACACACACACACAGAGACCTGTACTCATACCATTGTGGGAACCGTCAATTCATTTTTATGAGCATAACCCTCTCCTCCCAACAATGACCCCCTTAACCCCCATAACTAACTAGCACTAACCTTAACCATAAGTAACCAAGCAAAATACAAGACTTTTGGTTGTTTTTCTTTTTCAAATTGTAGCCAGTAGATTTTTGTAAAACTGAGACATACAGACACACACACTGTTGAAACTCTGCACACACACACACGGCAACACTTGCGATCATCCACATCAGCCTCTTCACAAATAATCTACCGCGTCTAACACACAAGAAACAAAAGGGAAAACAGGCGTGAAATAAGCTCGCTGATTCCGCACTTCTGCAAAGGAAACTTCCCCAAACTGATCAGCGACGGCTATTTGCCGGGAGGTGCCACACCGTGGCTCGTCTGTTCGCCGTTTCACTGCAGCATAAAGATGGAGCGTCTGATTAGAATTTCTAAGTTAGTTGCTTTTGAGCCAGAAATACTTCTCTTGGCCGCTAACACAGAGCAGGAAAGAGGTCATGACGAAACAAGGAAACAAACCTAATCAGTGGATTAAATCTGTATGGAACTGTGAAATGTCACACATACACATACTGTATACATAAACTGTCATATGATTATGTATGTGTTATTTTTAATACTCCATTCTTAATGTCCTTGGTCATATATGATTCAAAACAGAATTTATTAAACTGGAATTTAGTTTAATTTCTTTCCCAATTTGTAAACATTTTGTTATATAGAAGTGAACGTCAGACCATCCTCCACAGATGTGTGGGGTCGGAGAGTAAAATGAGTGAGATTCGGTGTGGCAGGATTGCAGAGAGGTTAGCGCTATAAAATGACAAAAACGCCTCACGACACACATACATAATAAAGATGAGATAGACATCATTTGAAATCGTGGCTATATGTCCAAAGGACCTTCCTTCCAATCGGAACACGAAGCTTGAAGATATGTAAGGAGACTAATTCACTTCCTGTTATGTGGTTGTCGGCCGCAGATTTAGTCTTTGGGCTGGATGCATGTTGTGTATCTGAGATCAGATCTTTCCCCTGAAAGGTTACCCTTTAATCGAAAAGTGTCACATTAATTCTGACAAATTCAGGCAATACAAATTTCTAATAAAGCTGTCATATTTGTATCCTGTGACTTACAGTCGCCAGATTTTAAATTAATTCCAGTAATAACCTTTCGATTTATGAATGCGTAATGTGGAAACTTGGTTAACCTTTTGATGTTATCATGTGTTACTGGGCTGTATTTCAAACAGTCTTCTGAGCAAATAGTTGAAAGCAAATAATTGGACGTGGTATGGGTTGTATTCACGTGTTTTATTTTAATGAATGTAATAGACTGTATATTGTACAACACCGACGACACTAACTGTTCATTAACCTCTCCCATAAATTGGCCTATCACTACATCTGATGTATCCACCATAATCTGTAGTTCTTCCTACGCGTTCTGGTTGTTACGGTTTCTGAAGTTTCACGGTGCATTTGTTTTGTATCCAGACAAACGAGAAAAATAACGAAACGAATAACGAAAACCTAAGGACACTAAAGGCACAGGAGATAAAACGGAATAAAAAACTCGGCTGTTTTCCTGAAATGAAGCACACCGTACCGTGCTTACTTGCGCCTGATCCTTTATAACTGTGACGATCGTCTAAATTCAAGTGATAGTAGGATCGGCTATAAATAAATGTACCTAGTAAAGAGCAGATAGCACTTTCACTTCTCAGGCAAACAAGATGTAAAAAGGGAAATCCTGAAAGGTCGGGCTGCCGATGGCTGCATGCAAGTAGTGATAAAGACGGATCGGTGCCCGGACTCTCCAAATCCGCTCCATGTCGCCATGCGCTTTGCGGATGACAGCCGATAACCGGTGAACTTCAAGCTTTACGTGTCCCCTGGAAACGTAGCGGAAGATCTTTATAGAAAAGGGAATTGCAGTGCGCATTGAAAGTGCACAGAATAAATGAAAGGCCTGCAACCTCTTAACCTAGTCTCTCTGATTTATAGCTGGGAAGAAACCAGAAGAGAAACAAAAGGAAAGAAAATGTAAGTGTTTGTCATATAGAAATATTTAATCTCGGTCAAGTCACGCACTTCACCTACAGAATAGGCAGGCGCTGTAAAGTCTGCCTCAATCTGCGGTTAACATTATATATATACACACACACATATAACTACATTTAGTACAACTGTGGTGTTGTTATCTTTTAACTGTATTTATCTTTCTCTTTCAAAATTATAGCTAGATCTGAAGAAAAAGCTGTGAAGAAAAGGCAACCAGAAGGTTAGGCATCACTGTGTAAAAGTGGCCACTATTAATTAAGTGTTATATGGGTTGCGAAAGCACAGATTCTCCTCGCTGTACTATATGCAGGATGGACTGCCCTATACTTTAGCGTGTCTTATGTGCATTTGCATACAAGCTCTGCAAAATGTCTCTGCGATGAGAATCATGTGACAAAACACGTTTTTGGCAATATAAGCAACACCGCCCCCTGCTGTTGAATATGCTTCATATCTTATCTCCGTTTGGAAATACATCAATATTTGTAATTGTTTTCAGTCATATCACTGATCTTTTGAAATCAAAGAAGGCTTTTAACCAGGGCTTGAAGTTAATGCATTTGATATTACCAAAGAAAAAAAATATAATATATATATATTGATTTTTTCCTTTTTCTATTTGTGTCAATTAATATATTAATACATAATTTATGTGATCTATAAACTGAACTGTCATCCTAAAGCTTTTAAGCTGTTAGAGGCCACTGGCTGTTGTAAGAGTATGAAATATTTAATTTCAAGAGATGCATTTGAATTTATTGAAAATCTGAACAAATTGGATTACGTTTCAAATCCAGCTCTGGATCTTTTGCCTCGGTAGAGTTTGACGGGGTGAGTGGTGTTTTGATAGCACAGGTCAAGTGTCCGCGACTGGGTTTTAGTGCCATTTTGCGCTAACACTAATCCATCCATCCATCCATCCATCCATCCATCCATTATCTTCCGCATATCCGAGGATCGGGTCGCGAGGGCAGCAGTCTCAGCAGGGAAACCCAGACTTCCCCCTCCCCGGCCACTTCCTCCAGCTCCTCTGGGGGAATCCCGAGGCGTTCCCAGGCCAGCCGAGAGACATAGTCTCTCC
>JABFDZ020000043.1:4278641-4290794 GCA_019775955.2 Pollimyrus isidori
CCCCCCCCACCCCTCAATTTTAGGAGCGACGGTTCCTGGCGAAGCTCAAACTGCGGAGGGTTACAAAGTGGAAGGTATTCCTCCTGCTGATCTATGAATCACCGCTCAATAGTCTTGTCGGAATTGTTTTTTTGGAGTTTCTCACACTTTTTGTTTTTAAAATCTTTAACAGAGAAAGTTGAACAGAAACCTGGAGGTAAAATTTTAATTTGTTTTGCTATATCTGACAAAAACAACATCTTTAATCTTTGGTTTATGCGTATTGTTCAGTTGTTTTACATTAATTAAACGGGCGGCGCACACTTGCAGTGTAATGTGGTTATCATTGTTAGCTTAATTTTCCTGTCATTCATAAAGTAATTATTTTATCCTTAGAATTTATGGACTTGTAGAGATGCTGCTTCACATTAGATGCGTTTTGTTTGGGTTTATCTCTGTTTTGAGGATAAGCTGCATAGGGGTCATTGAAAAGAAATGTCACGGAGGTTTACTGAGCACAATTACTGTGTCAGAAGTCAGGTACAATACTGCATGTCTCACCTGGGCTGGTCGTCATTTCATTTGTGAAACTGATTTCTCAGGTAGACTGGAAACATCGACCTGCATTATATCAACCCGAACCTTCACTGGCCCCGATGAGCCAAACGCACCACATCAAAGTGGCAAAAATAATCGTGGAGATTCAAAAATATTTAAGAAACGCAGAAACATCTTAAAGAAAACTGAAGGCAAAGATCAAACAGAGCAGCAAGTTTATCGAACGGCAGTCACAATACTTGCTGTCAGTTGCTATGGATGTGCAAGGTGTTGGACCGTAAGTTGTTCCCTGTCCCTAAGATCTCGCTTTTTTGGCCGCAGGTGCTCCTGCTGAGCCCCGCGCTGCAGTGGAGCCCAAACCCGCAGGTACTCCTGCTGAGCCCCGTGCTGCAGTGGAGCCCATAGCTGCAGGTACTCCTGCTGAGTCCCACGCTGCAGTGGAGCCCAAAGCCGCAGGTACTCCTGCTGAGCCCCACGCTGCAGTGGAGCCCAAAGCCGCAGGTACTCCTGCTGAGCCCCGTGCTGCAGTGGAGCCCAAAGCTGCAAGTACTCCTGCTGAGCCCCGCGCTGCAGTGGAGCCCAAAGCTGCAGATATTCCTGCTGAGCCCCACGCTGCAGTGGAGCCCATAGCTGCAGGTACTCCTGCTGAGCCCCACGCTGCAGTGGAGCCCAAACCCGCAGGTACTCCTGCTGAGCCCCACGCTGCAGTGGAGCCCAAAGCCGCAGGTACTCCTGCTGAGCCCCACGCTGCAGTGGAGCCCAAAGCTGCAGGTACTCCTGCTGAGCCCCGTGCTGCAGTGGAGCCCAAAGCTGCAGGTACTCCTGCTGAGCCCCACGCTGCAGTGGAGCCCAAAGCCGCAGATATTCCTGCTGAGCCCCACGCTGCAGTGGAGCCCAAAGCCGCAGATATTCCTGCTGAGCCCCGTGCTGCAGTGGAGCCCATAGCTGCAGGTACTCCTGCTGAGCCCCGTGCTGCAGTGGAGCCCATAGCTGCAGGTACTCCTGCCCCAGTTCACTTCCCAGGCCTCTCAGTCTGTTTCTGATTTCTTTTGCGGAGTAAGTTGAAGCAGGGCTGAGAGGCAGTAAGCGTCATGACTCAGCTTATCTTTCTTGCTGAGTCATACGAAACTATTCATGACATTTATGTTTGCCGTATCTGTATATTTTTCTCCTGATATTTCAGGTTAATCAAATGTGTATCTTGCTTATTGGTGGTTAAGAATACTTATCTGGTTTATTTTACAGTTTATGAAATAGTGATTTCCCAGACCGTGATTAATTCTCATTTCAGGACAGCTTCTACATCAATATCTAATCAATGACTGAGAATAATAGTTTCACTAACATTTAGTTTTACTTATTTAGGTTTTTTTATTAAATTAAGCTTCAACATTACCAGCCTAATATCAGATCTCAACGTGCAGTTTTTGTAGATTCAATTCAATTTATATAGCGCCTTTCACAACAGTCTCGTCCCGCTTCACCTGGATGTGTTGTGATACAATACAGCGTCATTAGAGACCGTAATAATAGATTGGATCCCGAGTGAATTAATATGTTATTGCATTACTATTGGCAATACATTTAATCTTATGCCTTGTTTAGGGCCCGAGTCTCCTGAGGTACCACATGTCACAGTGGAAGCTTTTGAGGAAGGTATTTCTGCATCTGTTCACCTACAACATCTGGCCCAAAGGCTTTCAGTGTGCAGCGTCTTCAATTTCTGTTGTTCTGTTGTCCTTTACAGTGAAAACCGAAACCGAAGAATCGAAAGGTAAAGAGCACCGGAGGAGCACCGGTTACCTTGGTTACACTGCAGTTTATTCCTGATTAAACTCAGTTACTGCAAATGCAGCTTGTATTACGTACATCGTCTTGTTCTCTGCTTGTTTTTTACAGAATCTGTGGAAGGGACAGAAACTCGGGGTACTTTAATAGTGCTGTGGGGCGTTTATATGAAAAATCTCATAGTGCACATATACTGCCGTAAATCTGGTTTGAATTCTGAAATCGCCCAGAATCCAGTGTCCTAATGCCACTGCGAACTCTTTTTCTCCGTAGCCCTTGATGCTAATCAAACGACACCCGTCCAAATACCCACAGCGGAAGGTAAGCATTTATTCTGTTGATGAAATTCACTCCGGTCTGGGTCCATTTTAGCCTGATGAGTGTATATTCTTGTTTTCTGTCCTGGGAAGAGCCAGGGAGAGAGAGAGCATGTCATTGTTGTAAAAAACAAATGATGGCAAAAATTCCTGCTTGTAGATTTAATCATTCTGATTTGTTGAAAGTGAGGTAGTGACGGCTAAGAATCTGGACCTGTGTGCTTACAGCCGCGCCATGCAGACCGATGCCCGTTTACTGCCCTGCGCCTCCGGGCTGGTACGGTAAGTACTTCAGTAACAAATGACAGAGTCCATTCTTACATCAGTACAGTAGAGGGCAGTGGTGTCTTACTGGTTAGGGAACTTGCACTTGTAATTGGAAGGTTGTTGGTTTGAATCCCGGAGCAGCAGAATACCACTGAGGTACCCTGAGCAAGGTACCGCCCCCAGGCACGGCTCCCCAGGCGCTGAATTAGCGGCCCCCTGCTATGTCACGATGTTATGTATGGGTTAGATGCACGTTTTGTGTGTCAACAATGACCACCGATCTCTATATTGTAGGGATGGGCACTTTGGCATTGGAGACCTAGTGGCTGTTACTGTACGTATAATTTATGATGAGGTGTAATTTCAGTATAGTGGCGGTGTGTGGGTTGGGACTCCCCTCTTTCTCTGATTGGACGGTTCAGTATGAATGCCCAGACGCGATAGAGGGACGTCACCCCCGGGCCCCTGAACAAGGCCCCTAACCCTGACTCCAGGGCCCCTGCTTGCTCCGTTTTGCGTTGCTTTCGGCGAACACATCTGCTTAAAAAAATAAAGTAATGAAATACAATAAGTGACTAAATGTAGATGTAATCTGACATGTACATCATATATTTGTGTCTGTTGATTATTTTAAGATGGTATTATGAGGTGATTGAGTTGGCTGTTAGTTCCCTGTAAGTTCCCTGTAGGTTCCTCCTTGTTCTAACAATGGAGCTGTCTGAGTGAGATCCTGAAAGGATGATTAGCCGAGACGTTACCTGATCTGTCCACCAAAGATTAATGAGAAATTCTATAATTATATCCCGTAAGGCTACATCTCTGCAACCATGGACGATTTATAATGCTGAATATAAAATCACGGCATCATTCAACTCAAACCATTAAAATTAAAGAAAGTGTCATAGTTGTATAGATGAAGTTAAGTTGCTTTTTGGAATCCCAGAGCAGGTAGAGATGTGTTGCCCTCTGTGGATTTCAGGCAGATTGAGGGATTTATGTCATATTATTGTTTGCCGTGATGGTTTTTATGTGGCACAAATTCACTTTTCAATGAAAATTTCCATCATGAATAGAACCAATCACTGTGAGGCTGAATCCCTGATTAACATCAATTTTGCCATCATGCTTCAATCAGGTGTAGCTGCAATGTTTCAGCTCTGTTTGGATGTGTCCCATTCCCTTGGGTGAATCTGCCTCAAGAGTCAATGGTATACGGCAGAGGCATTCAGCATTTAAAGGGGATAATTTTCTGTTTACAGCATTTCACGCTGACAGTATCAATAAATCAGGGTTGTGCAAAGCCGGGCTGCTTATGCGAAAGGCAGATTTTGTGTTTTTTGTTGCTAAATTGCAGCTGACA
The DNA here is from genome assembly GCA_019775955.2 of Pollimyrus isidori. Taxonomy (NCBI): domain Eukaryota; kingdom Metazoa; phylum Chordata; class Actinopteri; order Osteoglossiformes; family Mormyridae; genus Pollimyrus; species Pollimyrus isidori. The sequence continues at coordinate 4,282,911 of JABFDZ020000043.1, forward strand.
ATTGTAGGGACCCTGGGAGCTGCAATAAGAGTGCTTAGCCAATCAGTGACTTGATTACAGCTGCCTTCGGTTTGGGAGCCCGGGGGCTGGGCCTGAATGCTGCCATAGGCTGCCCTCTGCTAAAAGCAGATACATATATGGGGGCAGGGCCACAGGGATATTGGCCCCAGTTGAAAGCTGATTGGCCCCTGGAATCTCCCCTCCTCTGTTCACACACTGATTCAAAGCATATCATTGGGCAATGATGAGATGGCCCCTTCCAGCTACTGGCCAAAAGCAATGTGTCTTCTTAGATGACAGCGAAAGCGTTTTCCACTCCCTTTACGTTTACAGTAGCGAACTTGGACTTTCATTTTATATTACATTAGGGTGGCTGCACAACACTGGTGGAATTGATTCATCGTTTTACTGAGCATTATTTATTACATTAGACCCCAAAGCCCATGGCTTATATCTTGCAGGTGCGAAGGCAGTGTGAGCTGCCTGTGATAAAGGTCATTGTTTCAGGGACTTAGTGTGATATTATGCTACCTGCATAGCCTCTCTGAGGTACATATTACACTGGGTTTTATACCCGGCATGGTTTTCCGGGCAGTCTGTATTTTTCTAAGACATCGCTGAATTCCCCTGTTAAATTTAGGGAACGCATTCAGAACAAGTATACATGATGTCAGTAACATCAACTCTGTATGACTAGGGTTACATTTTAAAAATAAAGATATCACTCAGCTTATTCACAGAACTCAGTGATGTATTGCAGGAGGCATAATATCTTAGAGCATTACCAGCTGTTTGTTACAATATAACAAAATACCAAGCAGTACCCCAGGTCTAAAATATCATCATAACAATAATTTATTACAAAGCAGTGAAAATCATGTAACTAAACAGTGAGCAGGCAGAAGGCATTCTGCCTTTGTGCCTTTTTTTAAGTCTAACTTTCTAACTGCTGTTTCTGGTCCGTGTCGGATAATAAAATATGTACTTGATTGAGCCAAGGGGGGAAATTCCTTAAAGTCTGTCGATAGTTTAGAGAATGGAGTTATCAATGCCCCTCCCGGCCGCGCACTAAGCAGGCACTTTACCGTGTGAGCCAATCCCAAATACCTCTGTCTTGTCACAGACCTAGATTCTCCATGCTCTCTTTTCTCAGTTAAACTCCCAAATAACCTTTAACATTTATGGCCTTCCAATAAAAGCCGGCTATGTTTTCCTGACCAGCACCTGGATATATGACACAGAACATAAACATGACAGGTCTTCAGATGCGCACAGATCTCAAGCTTACATTAACCCCTTACAGTGCAACACCTTAATTCCCTCCAAATATCTCTGCCATACAAACTCCGCTGATTTATACAGCTGTTGGATGCTGCTTCCTGCTGCCCTCTAGAGGGCGATTGTATGACCTTCTAAGCTCCCCCTGTTTCTATGGCTTTTTCATATTGTCCCTTCGATAACATGAGTTTGCTGCCCTTTGGCCCAGTGACCTCACCTGGGGACGTCTTGTGTTGTTTTTCTGCTACTACAAGTCAAGTCACAACTGCTGGTATCTTCTTCAGGGACCTCTGGACTGTCTGTTTGGGGCGGGGGGCGGGGGGGTCCTAGAGGACTTGAGAAAAGATATGTTAGACCTATAAAATTCAGTTGCAGTTTCTGGGTATAGTTGTCATTCTGGGCATAGTCTGCCCCCTACAGTTGAACTGAAATATAGCATTTTGTCCTTCTGCTTGAATATATGTATATATTTTTTTTTTCCCAGTCTAAAAGGAAAATCTGCAGCACCACTTCTAAAACTATATATTTCTAAATATAGCTCTGGGTAATGTGTGCTGCCAGACATGAATGTTGGAAATAAGTGTTATTAGAATCTCTGTTTATTTTTCAGTGCACCACATCGTGACAGACAATCCATTTCCACCCACTCCAATGACAGGTATTTGATGCTAATGCTATGCAGCCGAGCATAACCGCGGTTGAAAGGCTTGAGTGAATCTCCGAGAGTGGCTGAGTTCTGTGCAGGCAGCAGCCATTCTTATGATGTGAAACCAGCATCTAACCAGCATCGCTAATTTGTAACCGTTTTACGCTCATGCTTCGGACTGGGCCGTAGGTGCGTGTCTGAAATGCTTCGCGACAAATGACGGCGAGCTTAACGGAGGCCTTGAATGAAAACATCGATTCCTTATGCGTTTGTTCCAGTTTCTGAAGTTCCTATTCTGACGAGCCACCCAGTGCACCCAGTGCACCCAGCACTACACCCAGCAGCTCCAGTGGCAGGTACAGGTGTAACAAACGAGCTTGTCTGAGGCAGTGCGCCGAACGGACTGAACACAGAATCGGCTCTTATTCTGATTCTGATTCTTAGTGCTGTTCTTGTTTTTCACCCATGACATTTATTTTTGGTAAATAAAAAAAAAAATGCATTAATTCTATTGGTTATTTTACATGAGGAATATGATGACATCAGGCAATTCTAATATAGGCCGAAAAAGATACATTTGCACACAAGATGGATAATTAACAGTCAGCAATTCACCTGCCAACACGGTTCTTAAAAAAATCATGGAAACTTTCATAAGCATATTGACAGTTTTTAACATTGTTGTCTAATACTCACATATGTTCTAAAAACATAACACATTACTGTCTTTGTATAATGCTAATAAATATTTCAGATGTTTAACATATAAAGCATACATATATATATAAAATACACACATAAGTACCATATTGCTTCTTTTGTACATTGTGAGATATATTAATATGTAACACCAAATATCTCTTGTTTTGATTAATAGAGTTAGTGAGTGCTTGCAACTGTATTTTTAATGATTTTTTTTCTCTAACGTTACAGTTATTTGTACTATATGACCAAAGATGGGCTTCCATGATTAAAGTCGCTGTCTTTTTTGCAAAGTACATAATGCATCTCCTTATACTGGAACACACGTGGCCACTGCTAAGCAGATTAATTGCACTGGTGCATCTTAAAATGCATCACTTCTCGCAGATTAATTGCACTGGTGCATCTTAAAATGCATCACTCCTCACTAAGCGTGCTTCAGGCTTCCGTACCTGATGACGACGTGTCTTTCAGAGCCTCAGGCCCCCGGAGAGATGGAAAAGTCACCCCCATCCTTTAAGAAAGGTATGATATAGTGTAATGTCCTACTCTGAAATCTATACTATATAAGTATGTTGTACTACATCTTCTGTTCATCCTCCTATGTCTGCCTCAAGCAGCATGGGGGATCGTCAGGGTCATAAGCTCCACCAGAGGGCGATGTTTGCTCTGGTGCATTCAGAGGGCCCAGCACTTTATAGAGCCCCTAACCCACTACGGAGACACCTAGTCTGCCACAATGAACCAAGGGGGGCCAGAGTTTCTGATAGAAGGCCAATACGTTACAGTATGTTCATACACCTTGGATCAGGGGTGTCAAACTCCAGTCCTGGGGGGCCAGAGCCCTGTGCAGTTCGTTATTTTCCCTGTTCCACCGCAAATGGTTCAGCGGAAGAGCTGTGTGGTAATTAGCAGAATCAGGGGTGTTAAATGAAAGGAAACCTAAAAATGTGCAAGGTTCCGCCCCCCCAGGACTGTAGTCTGACACCCCTGTCATAGATAGATAAAACTATCTATCTATCTATCTATCTATCTATCTATCTATCTATCTATCTATCTATAATGCATTATAAATACCTTCATAACGGTCAGTATATTAAGGATGCTTTGTACTGAATTATGGAGGTATCTATAGTGCATTATAATACTTTATGAATGCATTATAGCATTGAAAAGGTACTTTATAATGCATTAGAGATGAATGTTGTAAGTAAAGTGCTACCATCAATTATTATTCGGGATGGAAATTACAGAAAACATGCAATGTATACAGTATATTAGTATCAATATAAAATTACAAACAGGTAAGTATAAGAACCAGCATTATGAGAGACATATTTAATAAATGAAATTTATGTTCTTGCTTTTATTTGCCGCCATTGAAGTCTTTCGGTCACTGTGTTGTGTTTCAGTGCTTGGATGTGTTTTCTGGACATGCTGAACAGAGCAGACTCATTTTACCCAAATACATAAGCAAGCCAAAGGAGAATGACTGAGATGCCACCTGGCATGAGACCGTCCACAGTGTGCAGCCATCTTAATAATCTACCTTCGTAATCATTTTAACTTCAATAATTTTAACATTTCCTTCATTCAGAAGCCGTGGTCCGGAAGGAGAAGGCCAAACCCCACCACGTTAGGAAAGGTGAGGCCCGTCCGTAGATAAACCGTTACCCCGTCTGCGTTTACGTTTGAACCGACTGTTTCCCGAAACACCCAGAGCGTGGAGGAGAAACCATTGCTTTCGTATGTGATCCACAGAAGCGGAGAAGGAGATTCCGAAGGAAAAGCCCAAGGTGGTTCCCTCAAGAAGAGGTATCCATGGCATCGCCGGCGCTGAGTCTTAGCGACCCTGCTAACATGTTTCATGACAATACGGCTTCGGTAATCGCGTGTCCTGATTTTGCCCGAGTTCAATGTGTCCCTGACACAACAAGAGAGGGGCTTGCGTTTCACTCTTTTCACCAATCGCAGTCTTCGTCGTATGACATCATTGCGTTGATTAAAATGTTTTGTTACGTAGCAAGGTGCACAGATTTTAAAGTACGTGTTTTATAGTGTGTGCCCTTCGTTAAGGGACATGTCACAGATAAACAGACAAAACATCGCAATGTGTCGACTCGCAGCGGCTGTGCAGAGCAACGTAAGGTGTTGTCTTTATTTCATGATGATAATAGTGATAATAATAAACGGTAATGCTTCACATGAACTACACCTTCATAATGCTTTTATATCGCATTCATAAAGTGTTCTGTACACCTGCATAATGTATTCATTACGTATTCATAAAATATTCATAAACATCATGCATGTATACCTTAACATCCCTTAACAGCTGTAATATGCAAAAATAACAAACATCATATAATAACAAACATTATAATTGTATAATCATGTAATGTTTGTATTAATGTATATTATAGCCTAAGTTAGGGTATACTTGCATGCTTCTTATGAATGTTCCATGAATGCATTATGAAGGTGCTCTGAATGGATTATGAAGGTGCACTTAATGTAAAGGCTGTATGGGTGGAAGCCTTGAGTTTGAAATTGAGACAAAATGGACCAATGTGGTGATGTCATGCAATGTAGAATGTGATTGGTTAAATAAGTGAAACCAAGCCCCTCCTATTGCGCACCAAAATGAGGATCAAAATAAGGATCTCCTGGGTAATCGGTGAAACAGCGATATGAAGGAGCACAATGGCCTTTCGTATGTGGTCTTTTGCAGACGTGAGGTTTGCCTACTGAACTGTACAATCACACTGGATAACTCAAGCTTTCTGTTCCAGGTCTATATGTTCTGGAGGAGAAGCCCACCAGGCCGGTGAAGACAGGTAGCAGACAGATATTTAACACACATTATGCAGGAAACACTCTGCAAATTGCCATGTGTATTACAAACATGTCGCACGGTAAAACATGGTACATTTACATGTGTGGCCAATCTGTTAAACAAACCCAAATTTAATATGCATAGCTTTGCTTTAAAGGCATGTTCCCTGCATAAATGAAATAGTGATAGAAATTGATGTATAATTCAGCTATCTAAAGAAACGATAAATGCCTGAAATCATGGCTTCCGGCTAGAAGAAAAGGAGTCTGATCAAATGCTAAAGGAGTTAGCATTTGCATAAATTTTGTAGCGTCCAGATTTTTGACTCACCAGACTTGGTAAAGAAAACCTCAAAATATTGCTGAAAGGGGAGTAAATGTAAACTGAACACAATTACATAATCATGAAGATTTAAAACGTACCTTGAGGCGTATAGTAATTACCAAACGATAGACTGTTACCTTTATATTTATAGTTATCTTTATATTGCTAAAATCTTTTTTAATTTCTTCTATTCAACTTCTTCTACTTGAAAAAGAAAAACCAAAGTCTGTACTGAGAAAAGGTAAGACCAAATGCACTAACCATAAAATTAACAGTTACAGTGGTACCTCGGTTCTCAAACTTAATCCATTCCGAACTCCAGATCGAATCGTAAAAAGTTCGAAAAAATTTTCCCATAAGAAATAATGGAAAACCAATTAATTGGTTCCCAGCCCCCAAAAATTACACGTAAATATGTTTTTAGGAATATTTTTTAGCATTTAAACACAAAATGAACAGGATAAAACAAGGAGAGCATTTTTCCTTAATGGCTTCCAAAACAATAAAGATCTTACCCCAACATTACCCCTGTCCTGACCCGATCGTCCGCTCCTTCCGTGCGCCACCCCCCTCTTTAACTTCGTGTGGGATCCCCATGCGAACAGCTGTTCCTTGTTTTTGTCATTAGTCCTCTGTATTAAGTCCGCGTTTCAGTTTGTTTCCCCAATCCGGTCATTGGATGCGTTCTACTTGCTTACAGCACTGGCTTAAAGCAACGCATTGTGATACTGATGCAATGCATTATGGTTAGATGCATTACGACCTCTCACCCGGTTGTACAAACTGGAACTGCCTCTGTGACGACACACCTTTGCCGTTATTGGCTGAAGAGTTTAGTTACACGCATGACGTTTGTATCCCAGGTAGTTCCGATGCATAATCAGCTATTTCTCCCGAATATCATGTAAAGCCATGAGAACTGGTTTTTAGTTAATTTACCCAGTAAAATAAAATTTAAATAAATTATATAAATGCTCTAACAGTACACATAAGTTAGTGGTTTATTTAATATTAATTACTGTAATGTTGCGCTGCTTTATTTGGTTAATCATCCAGTCTGCGAAGGAGGCATTCAAGTAAGAATTGCATTGTAGTACGACTCATTTCTTATATCTAAACCTTTCTTACAAAGGGTAGGAGTAAATCGCATAGAACTATACATTATTATACGAAGTCGCAGTCTTTACCCATTAAAACCCATGAATACAGCCGGATGTTTTTTTATGGGAACAATCCGGGCAAAGTGCTCTGCTGAAGGGAGCTGCGGAGGCTTTCAGGTTATGACTTTAATGTCCTTAATCAGCACTCTAGCAGCTGCTCCATTTACATACATATAAATGATAGGGATTGCCCTCTTGAACCCTGACTAAACACTCCGAAGAGCAAATGTTTAATTTCTCGCGGCCTTTCTAACTAGCTAACACAAAGGGGGATGAAGCACAGGCTCCATTCTGCCTCAGATATGCACAGCATGATGAGAGAGGAACAGCAATCAGAATCTGTTTACAAAATTTCTACTAAAAAGTTAAGTCCCTTGTTATTGTGTCTTGAGAAGAAATTGAATTTGTCTTACAAGAAATCATTTCAGTTTAGTTTATTTTTATATAGCGCCTTGCACAATAGAGTTGGCCTAAGGCTCTTCACAAGGGTGTGTGGCAACCCGTCATTACGTAATTTATACAGAACAGTACATGAAATGGAATAGGGAAGAGAAAGAAAGACAGACAGATGGCAACAGAGGAGATGAACCAAAAACTCCACAGTAGGGAGAAAAAAAAACATCTAGGAGTCCAAGGTGAACTGGCTGGCCTCAGTACAGGATTACAGAAAACAAAGAAAATGAACCTGCTGTAATAAAAGCAAGCTGTCTATCAAGGTCATAGTCAAAGTCACAGTCCTCCAATAAATCAGTTTTCTGTACAGGTCTGTGTAAGTTGGCAGATCATAGGCACCCACAATGTCACAGGTCGTGAGCCTCACCCACGATGTCGCAGGTCGTGAGCCTCACCCAAGATCTCGCGGGTCGTGAGCCTCAGCCGCGATGTGGCAGGTCGTGAGCCTCAGCCGCGATGTGGCAGGTCGTGAGCCTCAGCCGCGA
>JABFDZ020000043.1:4309173-4319913 GCA_019775955.2 Pollimyrus isidori
GGTGGCACCTCTATGCTGTCCCTGCCTCACACTCCCAGGTCAGTCGGTGGCACCTCTATGCTGTCCCTGCCTCACACTCCCAGGTCAGTCGGTGGCACCTCTATGCTGTCCCTGCCTCACACCCCCAGGTCAGTCGGTGGCACCTCTATGCTGTCCCTGCCTCACACCCCCAGGTCAGTCGGTGGCACCTCACACCCGCAGGTCAGTCGGTGGCACCTCTACGCTGTCCCTGCCTCACACCCCCAGGGGGTCGGGCCACCTTGTGGATGCCCTCATCTGCTCATTGTGTGAGTGCTCATCCTTCCCATCCGGAATGCGACCTCGCTGTGTGCCCTGCACTTCCCAAGACACCAACAGCTTTAATAAATAAGCTGATATGGAAAAGCTGAGCGAACAGCCCACAAGCTCGTGCATTATGGGGGACATTCAAGCAGGTTCACACAGTGATTCAGGTCTCCTCCTTGGAGTATAACTGTAACAATGCATGTTATTGGGCTGTTATTTAAGGAGACCTGATGAAAAATGGCCACTATCAGATGAAAATCATATACGACCTCATTGGGTAATAAAATCATGCCTTTTCCTTTATGCTCGTGGGAATTTCACGTATACAAAAATGTTCTGAGGGCAGAAAGAAAAATAATTGCTTCAGAGAGAAAACCAATCAGGAGGCGAGTCCAAATGATTAGGCAGGACCATGATATCTGATTGGTTGACGCTACCTGTTCAAGTTGCTTGGACCAACCTCCTCTGGAGTCTGATTGGTTATCTCTCTAATGAACCAATGAACTTTCTTTCTGCCCTTTTTGTGTAAGTAAAACTCCCAAGAGCTTCACTGACCCAACATAGCTTAAAGTAAAGGTAAGGATTATAACTCGTGAGAGGTGTGAACCCACAACCATCACACCACAAGCAGAGTGCTAGACTTGTTGAGGTTCTGGAGCACCAGGGCCATGCGAAGAGGCTTAGGTTTAATAAGGTGACAGCGGGCGGGTGGGACCGGTCGAGACGGCTGTGACCCCCAGGATAAATCTGCTGTGATTTCCCTGCCTTATCCCTCCCCAGGCCCAGCTGGTCCACAGCTCTCCCAGATTCCTCTTCCCCTGGAAACCTGTGCTGTGCATATTCACGGGTTCATGTTCCAGACAATAAGTTATAATGCCCGGCAGCAGAGGGACGTTACTAAAGCACAGATGTGCCAACACTGGCATCTGTCTCCATCCTCTTTCACGACTGACTTTCCCTCTTTTTTTTGTTCTCTTTTGCCGCCGAGTCGCACGTTTAGAAAGTGCTCTATTCATCTACTAAGTGCTGCAGGGTAGTTTCAGCGTCCATTCAGTGCCGCTTAAGAGGCCCGGCCAGCTGTCGGCGGCTGAGCTTAGCGGCCCGCTGCGGGGATCCGGAACGGCACGTGCACCTCGAACCCTGGTGACGGGGCTTATCGCCGTTTACTGGGGCGGTGCGGCAACAAGCACAATGAGGGGACACAGCAGAAGGTTCCCCATGAGATTTAGGCCCAAGCGGGAGAACAACAGAGTCGAAGTCAGAATCTGATGGGTTACGTTTACACAAAGTGTGAGATCAAGTCCAACGGGGAAAAAAAACTCATATCGAAACAAGTCGGCTTCCCAGTGATTTCAATATTTATTTGACATTTTCATCATTTAAATTACATCGTATACGTCTGAAAGTCGTCTTTGCTGACCTTTAAACATCACCCTGTACTTCAGTTCACGACTGCGGCTCCAAAATCTCCCACACAGCAGTTAAACCCTTTGCCCGTAAGACACAAGGCGACAGACGCCGGAGAATCGGAACCTAACTACAACCAAGGTGTGCGTAAATGTTCGAAGGAGAGGCAAACAAAAGCAAAGCGTTGTTTTGGAGGCAACAGAATAGAATAATCTATAAAAAAAAAATTGGGGGGGTGGGGGCTGCTTAAATTAACACTGATACTTTTGTTTTCAAGCATTAAGCACTCTGTTTGATTAAAAGACAATGATCTATAGGCTTTAATCAAATGTTTACGTGTAGATAGCTATAAAGAACAAAGGGAATAGTACAGGGCAGAGAGAGAGAGATCACTGATGAGGAGAGGGGCGATAGAGCGTGATTTACTGATAACAAAATGATCATCTCTGTCGTGGAGAGATGACCCAAAAACATCGGTGAGTATAACAGGAACTCATTAAAAATACTTTCAAACCAGGCCAAGATCTTCTGAAAGACACATCTCATCCCTGAAGAAAATCTGCCTTTAAAACACTCACTTAATTCATAGTTATTCATAGCATCTAAGTTTCATCCACAATTTTATAGGTCACAACTCTACCTTTATTAATACGGTCCGAATGTCTAACACTGATAATATAGATTAGCACCCTTTCAGCCCAGAGCAATAGAAAAATGTCCTTGGAAATTAAGCGCGACTGTCCCATTGTCCAGTGAGTCCTGATGGATCCAGCCAGATTCTTACCATTAAAAAAGTTCTCACCAGCTTCGACTGCAGCAGTCACCATGGTTCTGATGCTATCTGACCCCACCGCGGTGCCGCATCAGCGCGGCGAGGCCCACACCGGCGACAGCAGACGGAAAGCGAGAGCACCACATCGAGACCGAATACCCAGAATGCCGAGCGGTTGCCCAGCTCTAGGAAAGAACAGGAAGTGTGTTCCACGAAAGCCCAAGCATTGACCCTAGGTTGTATGCATCCTGACGGTATTATACATTATTTTACATAGCTCGACGACACGAAATGTGAGAAAAATATTTATATCTTTATATATTCGAATCGATATTCAAGTAACATTCCACGCACTCTCCCGTGAATTCCCACGTCTCCAAACAACGTAACCATCAGCACGACAGACTAGCTACTACTCCGTAGGGGCAGATGTGTTCAAAACCAGCATTAGCTACACGGCTAAGTGGCTACAGTGTCCACCGTCCGTCGTTCGAACGCCAGAGTCTGCCGCTGAAAACGCCTCGCAGATCCATTGGGCTCGATCGGTAACATGCAAGCGTAAGGCCTGCTATCCTGACAGAGAACGGCGTCGCCCTTTAATTCTTTATTAAAAATAAAAGCCTGCTCCATTTTGCTATGTATCCAGACATGAATAATTGCACGGTTTGAGCTGGAAAAAAAATATGCACATATCCATGTTTCTCAATGAAAACAATTTGAAATAAAAAAGGTAAATATGTTGTATATTGATTACGCGCTTTGAGAGACACACCAGGCACGAGGTGACACTGTCACCGTGGACAAGCAGTAGAATGTGGTTTTGCTTTCTGTGTTGGGTAGTAAAATATAATTTTGGTATCTGTGAACTGAGGATGGCACTCGTTCCCTCGCTCTAACTAATTGTGGCGTCCTCAGTGTCCCTCCGCTATAGAGGCAGGGATGCTGGGTGACACAAAAACCCGAATTACTCTCTCATGTGCCCCGAATGGACAGGGATAAACCGGGTTCCGCTGACCTCCAAACCATCTCCAGAACGTCCACATCCCTCACCGTTTCACCTCTCCGTCTCATAACGTCGACGCCGCTTTACATTCCGTCCGCACTATTTCAACGCAGCCCCCGTGTACCTCACAATGACCCACCGCCCGGTTTTATTATAGAAATATTAATTATCATTGTCGTTATGCTAATCCCGAGCTGAACCTCCTCCGTGTTTGATGCTACACTCCTCACCTCGCCACCTCCCTGCCTGCTAAATATTTCACGACACACAGATTATTCACACCAGTCTACCCAAGTATCTCGTTCACAATGATGTCCGAATCCCACATCGAGATCGTATTTACATCCCAAAATTGGCACTTGACAATGAGTCGCTGACCGCACCTCTTCTGCCCCGTCCATACCCAGAAAGCCTAATCGCATTTGGCCCAAGAGCTGCTCTCCCTTCCTTAGGATTTCTGTCTGCTTGTCCGGGAAGGCAGGATGTCGCGTCCCCGGTGGAGGACGACCGGTGGCTGATTAGTCCAGCGAGAGCAGCGGCTGGATGTTGTCCTCCTCGCCGGCCCCCTTCTCGGGCCTCTTCAGCACGCCCGGCTCGACTACCGACTGCGACCTGCAGGGGGCAGCAACGTACGAGGCACATCAGACAGGGCCACGCTTATCAGGGGGTGCACTGGCGTTGGGGGGAGGGGGGTTTGCATCAAAGCCAGAAAATGACGGCATGGGGGGCTTGCTTCTCCAAGGTGGTGGGAGTGGAGTGTGTGTGTGTGTGTGTGAGAGAGAGAGAGAGAGAGAGAGCAGGTAGTCTGGCGTTATAATATGCGGTCTACGTGCAGGAACAGCCAAACTAGCCGCCCTCCCACGCCCCCCACCACACGTGAAGGTGGGATGGGACCCAAACCAAAGGTGAAACTCGGACGCGGGCTCTGACCCACATCCCAATTATTCCTCCATCAGACACATAAGCTGCTTTGGGGGTGTGGAACCATCGCTCATCACGCAAAAATCTGGGGCATCTTATTCTCCTGGGGGAGGGGGTTATACAGCTGATCATGACGACTTCAAACGACAAAATGCAAGTCAAACAAACAAGCCTGCGAGGGGGGGGACGTTTCACACGAGATGGAAGGGAGCGCGAAGATTAACCTCTTTGGCGTGCGGGTGAATTATTTAAGGCAGAGAGAGCTTGATATTTAAAAGCCGAAGCTTTTTGCCCGTGTTGCATTTGCACGACGTTCAGCAGGTGGTACCACAGCACTGCGAAGAGAATCATAGTCTCTTCAGTAGAGCCCTCACAAGCGAACTCTCGTGCAAGAGGCAGCAGCGTCCGACTCCAGCTTCTGCAGCCGATCGGTGAGATTTTATCCATCTCTAAGGGGAAAGTGAGTTTTTACCCACCCCGACTTGGTCTGCATGCGACACACAGACGCATACGCAGCTGAAGGCGAGCATGCGGGGGTAAGAGCACAACGCTGGCCGGTGTTCAGGCCCCTGGTAACATTCGGGCTTAACAGGGGCATCAGGCTTCCAGCCCTGGGATTCAAACCAGTAACCACACGGTATGATAACACTCCAAACCCACTGAACCACACACAACATCTACACATTGCATAAGTGTTAAGACGGCCGAACGAAACTATCACCCAAACTATACTGTGCCGTCTACGGGCCGCACCCCCCCACAATGACCTCTTCATGGTTTTAGGTGATAGGTCTTTCTCCAGATCCTTCACGGAGAGGGTGTAGGACTCGGGGCTGTACTCCGACTCCTCGTCGTAGGCGTGATCCAGCAGCGTGCGCGCCCACGTGCCCATGTCATAGGGGGGCAGCATGCCCCCCAGCTCAGAGGGCAGGATCTCCGGGTGGATGAGCTGGTGCAGACTGTTCAGGTTGTTCCCGTGCATGAATATCTGCGGGGGCAGCGGGAGAGAAGAAGCACGTCACTCCTTCAGGCACGACCGGCGCCCAAAATATATAACCAGATTCCATTTTTCAAGTATAACCAAATATAACAAGAGCCCCTGAATATTTATGGACGTCTTAAAATATCTTAACGCCCCCTCATTCACAGATCCTCCCAAGCAAGCTACATTGCATTAAAGATGTAGTTTTGCTGCATTATAGATATCAATATATCAGTGTTTATTAATATTTAATACAATTTGGCAATACTTGGATAAAAGCATGGACTCATAAAAGCATGCTTGTTGACTGGATTTGCCTACTGTTAGGTTACTTATTTTCATTCACTCTGAGAAAGACTTTTGCTGCGTTCCTCATTATACCTTTTTGGTTCATTTAGCACATGTCTTATTGGATGTTATGCCACAGCATTACCCAATCCTCAAATCTGATTGGTCAGAAGAGCATTGATTCATTTCCTATAACCGCATAGCGTAATGCCGGCCAGATGAACCACAGTAGTAAATCAATTTGCTGTTACGATGTCGAATTCCAACTACTGTTACATAAAATTCCAGACGGAGAAGTTTTCAAAATTAACAGAAATGGCAATTTCGAAATAAGGAATAGCTTACGATCTTAGTGACGGACAATTGTTGAATTGATGACAGTGGTGTGGTTCCAATGTAAGAAAAGTATTTAGTTTTTTGGCGGTTCTATTAATTTTGGTCCGTAGGTGTGCAAATCGTGTCTAAATGTGCAGGCATCACGGTACGAGTGGGGTGTGTCGCCCCAAATCTATGTTTTAAACCAGTATTCTTCAACTCTGGACCTCGATTCCAAATCCAGGCCGTGTTTTCAGTTCCCCCAGGTAGTTGTTGAATAATTACTGATTCTGATTGGTCAGAGGCTTCACTCCTGACTGACAGATAAAAGAAGGCTGGAAAACCAGCAGGGCTCGGACCTCGAGGACCGTGATTTGAATAACCCTGTTTTAAACACACGCTCCTGCACGTTGGGTGGTTCTCGGCCTCCACACTCACGCACTTACAAACGCATCATGCGGGGCTTACTGCTTCCTTATTGGCCCTTACATACAGTACAGTGGATCTGCTGTTAGGAACCTTAAGTGCAGCAGAATTATTTTTTTTTGTAACCTTGGCCAGATCTGTGCCTTGCCACAATTCTGTCTCTGAGCTCTTCAGGCAGTTCCTTTGACCTCGTGATTCTCATTTGCTCTGACGTGCGCTGTGAGCCGTAATGTCTTATATAGACGGGTGTGTGGCTTTCCTAATCAAGTCAGTATAATAAAAAATTAAACACGGCTGGACTCAAATGAAGGTGTAGAACCATCCTAAGGATGATCAGAAGAAATGGAAAGCGCCTGAGTCAAATATATGAGTGTCACAGCAAAGGGTCTGAATACTTAGGACTGTATGATATTTCAGTTTTTCTTTTTTAATAAATCTGCAAAAATGTCAACAAATCTGTGTTTTTCTGTCAATATGGGGTGCTGTGTGTAAATAAATGAGGGGAAAAAATTAACTTAAATGATTATAGCAAATGGCTGCAATACAACAAACAATGAAAAATGTAAGGGGGTCTGAATACTTTCCGTAGCCACTGTATACCAACACTATACATGTGTTGACTGTATTTCTTCCATATGGTTGCAACAAATTTGCTAAAGTTAAAGAGTATTTTTTTTCCCTCTGGAAATGACCGCGCACTTTCATCAGGCATCTTTGGAAGACGACCTCCATCTGACATTTCCAGAGCTGTGCGTCTGGAGCCGAGCCGATGGTGTTTTCCGGTCGAGCGGCAAAGCGAGGCATAAGAAGCGATAGCCTGCTCACCCGCTTCCTCGTCTTGTCCTTCAGGAAGGGCCGTATGACCGTGTAGAGAGCGTGGATGTACCACGGCTGGTTGACGAAGTGGATTCCTCCGAAGCGGGCTGGGAAGCTGTCCTATAAACATGGAGGGAGAAGATGGGGCGAACCGGACATTAGAAACGTACCTAAAGACCATTCCGGAAAGCGAATACGATCAACATCTATCAACAAGGACCAGAACTTTTGCACATTGCATTTCATTAGCTCCGTACCTCCACTTGGCACAACTGCAATGAAGCTGAATTTAATCTAATCTAAAGAAGTGTCGAGACAAGAATGTGATGTAGTGGGAATTTACAAAGTCGGCTGCAACTGTGACATGTGACTCTGCCATGACCACATCACACAAACTCAATTCCCCGCAGCCTCTGTCCTACGTCCAAACCAACGGGATCACTCATTTTTCAGTAAGGCCCAAAGTAACAGCACAATGCTAAAGCATAAAGTTTTTGCTGAAGCGTATTCGTGCCTTTAAATAATTTTCTCGAACAAACATGGTAGTCTTTGTACTTTGTAACTAGACAGAACAGTGATGAGTTATTCTGAGGGGAACAAATCACCGGCCATTTTGGAAGGGAGAGCTGCTGTTTGCCCCCCCAAATTCTGCGTCACGGGGACAACAGAGCAACCACAACTGGTTGCCCTAATGCTAACATTGCACTGACATTGTAAGTTGTTCTCTGTGAGCTCTAGACCATGACTTGCTAATTGCAGGCAGGATAATCCGAACGGGTCAGACCCGCTAACGCATTAGCAAGCAACAGCCGAAGATTTGCTATGCCTCATTGCACCGCGAACGAGCGTATCCACGGCGCGCAGCACTCACGGAACCATGAAGCCGCTCTTCTCCGGGAAATCCACTTCATTTGGCCGCCCAAGACACACCACCCATGTCATCCTTCTTGTACGTAATTAAAAATTGGGGCGATCGACACCACTGAGACGGCACAGTTGGTAGTCGTGGTAACGCTAAGCCACGCCTCCGTAACTCTGTAATAGCAGAGTGGTAATGGAAGAATGCTTAACACCTAATCATTTAGCTAGCGTCCCAGGTCCTGCCCAAACACGCAACCTCCCGCGCCCCATGAGAAAACATGCTGTTAGCATGTGGGGATCTTTAGCATGCTGTCAGCGTGTGTGGATCATGCTGTCATTATCCAAACAGTGGCTCATTTGTGGCACTCTCACTGCAGTGCCACCAAGGACTGAGCTGTACCCAAGCTGCACAGCCAACCGGCGCTTTCCATTGTACGTTACAGCAGCCGTAACCATCCTGACACGACCCTGCTCACTAGCGGAAGCGAGAGCGTGACGGAAGTCAGCTGGTTGCATCGCCACTATCTGATTGGTCAAAATGAACGATACCGGTGTTCTGCGCACAAGTTATCTGAAGGAAAAAGCATGTATTCTATGTATTACTCATTAATAGTATTGTGCATCACAGTGTATTGATGCATTCCCCATAACTCAGAACTTTCCAACCTCTTACTTTAAAATAATGCCTTATAGAATTATTCCCTCACTTTTTACATCAGCAGGCCAAGTCTCTGTGCCTATGTACGGAAGGTCGCTGGTCTGAGCCCTGACTTCAGCAAAATAGTTACATGTCCATGGCTCCTGAACCCCCAGCTTCAGGGGTGCAGCATGTTGGCAAGCTTACTCTCACCTGCATGTGTGTCTGTGTCTCACTGAAGGCAAGATGGGGTCGGTAAAGAGAAGCATTCCGGTGTGCATGTACTTGTGTTAATGGCGAATAAAGAACCATTTAATTTCATTAGCTATAAGTTAGCGTTAGCGACACAGGAGGTGGTGTATGGCTCTGGGGGTCATAACCCCCCAGTCAGAAGGTTGTCAGTTCAAATCCCACAGCTTGCAGAATGATGTCACCATTGGGCCCCCAGCTCCAATAGCTCTGGTGGAAGCTGGCAGACCCGGTGCTCTGACCCAAAAAATTCTCTCTTCTTTTAATCTGAATTCCTGTCAAAATGATTGACTGCAGCCTGAGAATACGAAGAAGGGAAAAGCCATTTTGTGCAGTAACTTCACACATATAGGTCAAATGCACATGAAACTGGATTATATCGCCCCCTAAAGGCGAAAGGCCCCTCTGTGCATTTTATTCCGGAGGTTTGGCCCCGCCATCACTGTCCAAATTGCCACACAGCCACTTTTCAAAATGACCGCTGTCTTGCCTCTGCACCCGTCTATTGGCTCGGTCGGCAGGTGAAGCTGGGATCTCACTCACCACCGTTAACGATCAGCCGAGGAAAAAGAGGCAGACGATGTGACTGAGCTCCAGAAGGAGGTCAGGGAGGAGGAGCGTACGATCCCCGACGGGGCAGCGTCTCTCAGGGGGGAGTCGTGGTCTGTTCCCCGCATTTGGCAGACCAGTGTAATGGAGCAACATAAGACACTCAGATTCCTGAGCAGACGAACAATTAGCCTAATATGGCACAAGGACCCTGGTGAGTCACAGCGCCGCTCTACAGGCTAAACTGGCAAAGCAGGCAGATAGCAAGCGTCAGCAGGCGGCATGCAGCCGGACGGGCCCTCATAAGAGTCATGCCATCCCGGGATGCTGATCTCTCCCCAGGGTTTATAAACCTGTTATAACCACCTGTGTGTAGCATAACGGTTAAGGCCCGACGTTTCAGCACTGAATCGACCTGCTCAGAAGCACCTACTGTAAGTGCAGCATTTCAAACGTCCCCGTCACTGGTGCCTCGTTACCATGTTGGAAACGCAAACGCCTGAAGCACGACAGAGTGAGACAGGTGTGTAAAGGGCTAAGCTGAGGCCTTGTTATCGCTGTGCTACGCCAAGCATGCATTGTAAAAGGCTCATTATGCTGCTTCACTAAACCCTTTGCACACGCCTGTGGAAATTGAATCTTTTCGCAATCGGTGGGAATTGTTAAACGCTCTTAAAAGCTAAACCCACGTAAGACGAGCGACATTTAATGGGCAGCCTACTGTAACGGCTGAAAATGTAAACTGTTGAAGAGGAAAAAAGTGAAAACGTATTTGTACCGCTTGCTCTTCTGAACATCTCTTCATTCTCTTAGGATTATGCAGGATCTACCAGAGATTAACCACGAGGTGTTTTCAAGTGGGTGGAAGAAAAAGCAGCAAGTTTATAATTTGAAATATGCTGAATAGGTGTATTACGAAGAAGCATAAGCTAAGCCTTGGATAATTAGCACTGTGAAAGCACTGTAGTCTGCAGCTTCAACAGTGCTGAACTATCACCGTCTTTGTTTGATTATTAGAGGGCCATGTCACAAGATGAAGAGATGTCAAGCACAAAAACAACACTGTAAGCAACCTGCGTCTGTAAAGATATAAAATGTACTGTGATTTGTGTTTGCGCGTCCTGTGGCTTGTTTTTGCACGTGCTGTGATTCGTGTTTGCGCGTCCTGTGGCTTGTTTTTGCACGTGCTGTGATTCGTGTTTGCGCGTCCTGTGGCTTGTTTTTGCACG
>JABFDZ020000043.1:4328811-4342210 GCA_019775955.2 Pollimyrus isidori
CCGGCCCTCCGCGCGCTTTGAGTCCGGCCCTCCGCGCGCTTTGAGTCCGGCCGCCCGCGCGCTTTGAGTCCGGCCGCCCGCGCGCTTTGAGTCCGGCCGCCCGCGTGCTTTGAGTCCACCCCTCCACGTTCTTTCAGTCCGGCCACCCACACACATGCTCTCATTTCCTCACCGGCTGAAGGCTGGAGCTGGATGGATGGGGTGGCCCATTTCTCAGACATAGCTCTGTGCTTTTGCTGATGCTTCGGACCATGAGTTTTCTCTGGGTCGGGAACTCTGGTGTCTGTGAATATTAGAGGCCAGTGTTCACATGTAGTATGGGGGGGGGGGGTCTCAGTGGGTTAGGACCCTGTGGTTGTGATCATAAGGTCGCAGGTTCAAATGCCATGGTCGACTGATTGATTTGCGCTAATAAAAGGCCAGTGAACCACAGGGCCTGGCATATATAACGTCTTATTGGATAAAAGCGTCGTAAATAAATGTGGAAAATGCAAGAGTGATCCTGAGTCTGCTGGGTGGGAAATCTCTGTCACCCACCCAGGGCTTTGGGGTCTGTGGTCGAGATAAAGGGCTGGATGGAGGGGGGGAGGGGTGGTGGGTGTGTGGAGGGGAGGCACTGGGTGGGTGCGAGTGCGAAGAGGCCAGCGACGTACTCCTACAAGACAGCTGAACACCAAAAGGAATATTGTAGCGCTCCCCCAGGGGAGCGGGGAACTGGGAGCCGATAATTACGGCACATTCTTTGGAGGGGGGCAGGGGGAGGGAAATCAGACAAATGGCTCTTTTTTTTGCATAAGAAATTAGGTTTTCCGGGTGAAAAAAGAGGCAGCTGTCATTTGAAACGGGTCTCTGGTTGATTCATCTCCCCAGTGCGCTGGAAATGTTATTTGTAGGTGTGACAAAGGGCAGCATCGTGCATTAGCGCGCGACAATTTCGCTAGCGGCTTGACCATCAGGAACCCCCCCCCTCCCCCCCCAGAGCCTGATATCTTCATGCTTAAAGGCATCACTTAGATAAGCCATACAGCCTCATGCTGCATGTGAGCTCTTAATATACAACAGTAAGATGCCGTCCATTGTCTAAACTGCATGGAAGGACTGAGAGGAGAGAAAAAGTGTGTGCAGAAAGAGAAAGAGAAACTATCCAGGGTCCGAAGGATGACCAAGATTAGCGGTTAGAAGGTGGGTGGATGGATGGATGGAGAAATTAAGTAAAAATGGTTGGATGGATGAACATATGGAAAAATGAAGAACAATCTACCGACTAAATGTTGACCTGCTACAGGAGGTCCAACGCTAACAGAGCAATCATAGCGGCCGATAAGAGGCCACTCACAGTCAGACACTGACCGCCTTCAGCTCCTCTACTCCCACTAGCTATGGGAGAAACACTCCCAGCCTTCTGCACTTGTGGCAGGATGTGAAGTCTGGTCCCCCCACAACGGCCAAACACACAAGACTGAGCGAGGAGCCACAACACAGGAACATCATCTTCAGCTGTACCAGCTGAAGTTATCAGGCCTTCTCTGGTTATAAGGGCAGCATCTGACCAGATTGTACTGTGGTCTGGGGGTCCTTTCAGCACTCAGAGTTGGTGGAAAACGTCACCTGTCTCACACTAGGCTGTTTATCTGTATATCCGTCCAGAATAAAAACACAATTTAGCATCAGAACATATGCAAATTAAAAGTAACACGATAGCAACTAACAAGAATGTCTTCTATTCTTCTAAGAAGTTACTTATATCATGTTGGGCGGCTAGATGATCACCGCTTCAGTTCCCAAACATCTCCTCAGGGGCACCACAGCCATTCCATGTGTTTCTTACATTTCACCGCCAGCTCAATTCATTCTATCCATCCGTTTTCTCAATTTGCTTATCCTGTTCAGGGCGGTGGGGGGTCCGGAGCCTATCCCGGAGGCTGCGGACCCAGGGCAGGGAACAGCCCAGGACGGGGCGCCAGCCTGTCACAGGGCAATCAATTAATTGACTCTTTTAATTAGGTAAATAACTCACTGAGGTACTTATATTTTATTGTATGTTGCGCAATGACAATAGAGGCTATTCTGTTCTATTCTATTAGTGTTCAAGTCAAAAAACACATGGGTGTCTTGTATGGTAAGTGGAATAAATTCGGTTATTTTAGCATTTAGAGGTTTTGAAACGACTAAGCTGACACACTTTGACGGACGTGAAGTCATAGTTTTACACGAACAAGAAGATCAATTACAGTAAACATAATTTGCTTTGACTGCTCTAAGACATTTTCGTATTACTGTATAATTTAGAATTTAGAAATGTTCAGCTGCCTGAAAGTACTCAGTATACACTGCATAAGGAAACCCAGGCAACATGGAGAGAATACAGATAGACAGACAGACACAGATAGACAAACACATACACAGACAGATACACACAGATAGATAGATAGATAGATAGATAGATAGATAGATAGATAGATAGATAGATAGATAGATAGATAGATAGACACACAGATACACACAGACAGATAGGCAGGCACACACACACAGACAAACACAGGTTTGTAATTATATCTTTGTGGGGACTCTCCATTGATTGGGGAGAACTGGGGAAAACTAAATACAAAATACAAGACTTCTGGCATTTTTAGTTTTTTGACTGATTTCACAGATCTCTGTGAGGACCTGAAAAATGGTCCCCACAACGTCAAAATAACAGGTTTTTATTAGATTGTGGGGAACATTTGGTCCCCATAATGTAATATACATATTATCCTGAGAGAGAAAGAGACACGAGCTACGAGGCACAGGTGGTCCCATGGGACGTTCTTTCTGACGTCCATCACCCTTCCCAGCCTGGTATTCTGCCCTATTTTTTATCATCCTTACCACTTTTATTATTGCATTATATCACACATATGCAACAATTCAGAAAAAAAATGTGCTGCACTTTAGATCATTTGAAAGAGAGGCAGAGAGAGGGAGGTGTGCAGAGTTAAGAAGGGCTAATGGAGTGGTGGGTGTTATATATAACCAACAAGTGCACCGTCAGCAATTACAGCTGACACCTCCTGGTAATCCATAACCTTCCGCTATTATCATTTATGATCAAGAGTCTCTCATGCATGCAGTACAACTGCATTTGTGATCTCTGATTTGTATACCGATAGGCATTATTTTCTATTTTACTGAAGCATTCGCACGGTCACATTCTTCTGAGACTACAAGCCGTTTTTTAGGCTGCCCTGTATTTTTTTTTTTTAAGAGGAACCAGCTCATTGTGTTAAGTGAGTGATGCGAAGCCCTTAACACGAACTGGTGGCTTCCCCGTGGCCGTGCGGGCGAGTGAGCGAGCAGGCAGGCGACCTGCCGGCGTTGAGCGGTGAGGATACGAATCGCTCCGCTGCCCCCGGGGATTATCTCGCCCGCCAGATGGCCGCGGGAACCTGGTTTCAGCTGCTGGTAGAAAGCGTGCCGAGTGCGTGATTCTGAGAGCTACCCCGGCCCCTCCCAAACACGGCCGCTAAACCAGGTCGCTAATGCAGTCACTGCACATGTGCTAGGCTAATGATGGCGCTATCCATGTGCTGGGGCCACTGCAGCATACGGACGGCCCACCCACTCCCGCGACATCTGGGGGGGTTGTGCGCGGTGTTACGCGGGCAGCTGGGACCGGCTAATGGCCAGGGGACAATGGACCACCACCCTTAATGTGTCACTCTCTAGGAACCACTTTCCAGGTGACCGTAGACGTGTGACCCATTCATTTATGTCCATTGCAGCGGACATTTTGTTTTTGCATCTATCTTTTCATTGATGTAAGGGAACATATTTATGCCTGTTGTACACTAAAGAGGACATGCTGTGAAATTAAAATAAATAATAAATAATAAATTTGAAAAAAAGATGTCTTATTTCCTCCAAAGACATATAAAATCACAATTAACCTAAAACTGAAGGATACTTTTTACTTAGGTCTCAGGAGGATATTTAGACATTCTGGGAGATATTTCCTATACTCACACATATTGGTGTAACAGGTGATGTAACGCAGGCAGGATCAAGGCCTGGAATGTAAAAATATCTCAGTAACACTTTCTATGAATGAATGTCTATAAAAATCTATGAACACATTCATAACACACTATAATACACTCATAAAGCATTATAAAATGGCTATAAATATTAATAAAAAGTCATAACAAATTGTAGCCATGATTATTATGCTTTTTGAATGCTTTACGTAGCTGTCATCTATAATGCACAATAGATGACTTCATAATGCGGTATGAAGCATACTTAATGCTTATACCGACCATTATAATGCGTTATGAATATATCTATAGTGAATTATAGATGAGCTTTATTGAAACTTATGAAGTATTATAACTACACTTTAATGCCTTATTACTCTAAATAGAAGATACTGAAATGCTTTATTAATTCTTATACGACCACCATAATCCATTATTGATCCATTGACAGCTTTAAGTAAAGTGTTTCCAAATATATTTTTTAATAGAGAAATGTTATATTAGAATAAATTATAATATACCCAAACAGAACTAACCTTCCTGAATTAAGTGCATTACACGTACAGTTGTGAAGTAAATGACCCAAACACGACTCCAGTAAATGCACCGATACATCAGGCTGTAATGCAATGAACCCATATGGCCAGAGGGTGGCAATATAACACCAGTAGAATCTGTTACAGGCATCCATCCATCCCTAGGATGTAATGCCACTTAGTGTCTCTGTTGATTTATAGATAAACGCTAATCACCAAAGCCAGCAAATGAGTGTGCAGCTCAATAGTGATCTTTAAATACATAAAGAACGAACAGTGGTGTTCTTTGCTTTTCTGAATCACTGTGCTATTTTAACCAGGTTAGACTTCATAACAGTAATATACCTTGAAAAATATCACATAAAAAGTGCCACCATTTACTTTACTGGTGTCTCATTTAATGAACAAAATAAATTGTATCTAAAGTCGAAGCAGTAACTATAGTCTGTATTTTTCATAATGCCATTGATTTTAAATTGTCATAAGAACATAATAAATTTACAAACGAGAGGAGGCCATTCGACCCATCAAGCTTGTTTGGGGAGAACTTAACTAATTGCTCAGAGTTGTTCAAATCTTATCTAGTTCTGATTTAAAGGAACCCAGGGTTTTAGCTTCCACTACACTAGTAGGAAGACTATTCCACACTCTAACTACACGCTGTGTAAAGAAGTGTTTAAAATGTTCTCCCGCTAGTTTCTACTTAAGGCCACGAGTTCTAGTATTTAAGCTAATATTAAAGTAGCCATTTGGTGGAACAGCATCAAGACCTGTTAGACTCTTATAGACCTAGACCATGTTCCCCCTTAATCTCCTTTGCTCGAGGCTGAACAGATTCAGCTCAGCTAACCTCTCCTCATAAGACATTCCTCTAAGGCCAGGAATCGTTCTTGTAGACCTACTTTGAACCCTTTCTAAGGCAGCAATGTCCTTCTTAAGGTATGGTGACCAAACCTACACACAATATTTTAGGTGGGGTCTTACCAAGGAATTGTATAGTGTTAGCATCACCTCCTTTGCCTTAAACTCCACGCACCTAGAGATACAACCCAACATCCTATAATTAGGAACAATAGCGGTCCTAAAATTGAACCCTGTGGTACCCCACTATGAACGCAGGCCCACTGCCACATTGTGCCTCTAATAACTACTCGCTGCTTCCTGTCTGTTAACCAGTTTTCAATCCAAGCTGCCACAGTTCCTAAAATCTCTGCAGCTTTGAGCTTAAGCAAGAGCCATTTTTGGGGGACAACATCAAAGACCTTCTGGGAATCTAAGTAGATCACGTCATAGGGTTTTTTGTGACCAATTTCTCTTGTAGCTTCCTCAAAGAACTCAAGTATATTAGTTAAACAGAATTGGCCTATCCTAAGTCCATGTCGGCTATCCCTCAGAATGTTATTAGAATCCAGGTAATCTACCATTTTCAATTGGATTATAGCTTCCATTACCTTTCCAGTTATGCAAATTAATCTGATTGGCCTATACTTTGCTAGATTACTTCTATTCCCTATTTTGAATATTAGCATGCTTCCAATCAGAACACCAGTAGACAAAGATTTCTGAAATAATAATGTTAAAGGTCGGCTAATAATATCCTACATCTCTTTTAAAACTGTAGGTAAGGTGTAAAATAACCATTAAACTCATTTACAATATCAAGTTCATTTTTTGGGGGGGGGGGGCATGGTGGTGCAGTGGTTAGCACTGTTGCCTCACACCTCTGGTACCCAGGTTTGAGTCTCCGCCTGGGTCACATGTGTGTGGAGTTTGCATGTTCTCCCCGTGTCATTGTGGGGTTTTCTCTGGGTACTCCGGTTTCTCCCCACAGTCCAAAGACATGCTGAGGCTGATTGGAGTTCCTAATGTGTGAGTGGTTGGTGTGTGAATGTCCCCTGCAATTTCAATTATAAGAATCTTACTATCCTGCAGATTAGTGATTTCAGCTTTTAGAGCTGTTTTGGAGTTAAAATATTGGAAGATTTTTTTTGTCATCCTTAGCCTCCAATGCAATCTTCCTTTCTACAATTCCTCTTATGGAGTCTAATACTTTTTTTAAACTCAACCTGCAGACTTAGATTCCGCCATCTCAGAGACTCTGTCCGACCGTATCCCAGGTAAATTAAAATCACCCATAACCACCACATGATTTTTATTACTCATAATCCTGATATCGTCATGTAACATTCTGCTCCTCTGCAGCTACATTAGGTGCTCTATAACAAACCCCAACAATTAGGCCATTTCAGTTTTTAGCATCTAGTATTACCCATACAGCTTCTGCACTTTTATTTTTATCAGTGAGCTGGTGGAAAGTGCCAGAAAATGGCACATGGAATGAAATGCAGCATTTAAAAAAAATACATCACGTACGTTTCAGGCTGGTGGAGTTTTTGCGCTTTTCAGTTACTTCCGTAACCCAAGATTTCACAGCCTAGTAAAATCACACACAGCTTGGTCCTTTAACTAACTAAATCAGCGTGGCCTTCCCCACTAAGGTGCTACACTGTCTGTCTGTGGCAACTGTTTGCGAGCAAGACCAGTTTCAGTCACGCGGTCCGGAACCTGCCGGACAAAATGTGTTGACATTAGACGAACGCAGCGGAACCACTTTCAGGCGTCTGGCTGCAGTGAAAATAAAGGCCTGTTCATTTGTCAGGATTTTAAAAGGAAGCTGACTTTGCCAGGGGGAGTGACCACACACCCATGTGGGACGCATGGGGAAGAGAAGAAATCACCCTTGATCTTTGCCTAACCATCGAAGCGCATCTAGTGCATTGGTGCTGTGGAAAACTTCACCCTTACACCCGTCTGAGCTCTGCATCCATCAAGCCATCCATCCCTTCATCTATCCATCCATCATTCTTCAACAAATGCTTAAGCAGATATGGTTATGGAAACCGGCAACACACAAGAGAAAATCAAAACCAAGCCTGCAATTTCCTCTATAATATTATCCACAACTATGTCTGGTATCCAAGGGCTTAGATCTGAGTTTGGTACCTTTGGGAGTATAGTGTGTGTTTAGGGGCCTGGGGGGGCGGTGCTGTACCTAGAAATTCCGCCCCACCTGGCAAAATATCACCCCCTCCCACATCTAATTCTACGAATTCAAGTGCCCCTATCAAGAGAATCTTCAAAGGCATCCCTGCCCTCTGTCACCCCTGGGGGGGGGGATTCCAGTCTGTTTGCTCCCCACCGCTGTTGAAATCCAGCACGGGTCCCTGCATTTATTGTGCTTTGAAGTCCTACTTTTCCAAACTGAGAGTTAAAGAGTGACACACTGATTTGTGACAAATATGATTTTGACACTGAATATGACGAAAGACATTCTCCCGCCAGATGTTGCCCTTGGCCTTTAATTGTCCTTTGGCATTAACTGGGCTGCTGTGACATTTTCAGAAGCTTTATTTGCGAGGCCCCCCTACCAAGAAAACTGATGATCACAGGGCAGGTAATTGGGGGGCCCTGGCAATGGCTTATTCGGCCCCTAGCTAGAGCCGTCCCTGGGTATGAACATTTACGTTTACGTCAATTAAACATACCTCGCAGACGCTTTTCTCCAAAGCGACACGTGACCATGGCCAATAGAGCTCTGCGAGCACGCAGGCTGGCAAGGAGCCGCCTGGCCGTAAGTGCATTTATAAAAGCTAATGAAGCCATGTATCCCCGCCGCGCATCAGATGGGCCATGAACATAAAACCTGCCGCTTACAGTTCATGTGGAATAAAAGGGGATATGACCCGCGACTCAGATATGATCAAAGCGCAGCGCCGCTCACCGCGCCCCGGGACGCCCCCCTGACTACGCAGCGTTAGTCCCTGAGGACCATGACAAACTGGAACAGACTAGCAAAGCCGAGCCGTCGTTTTTGGGGTTGATTACCACCCCGCTGCTGAACCTCATTCTTCTCCAGTGACTGAAACCCGTTTTGGACGGTGACGATATGAATGATCCTGCTTTCCTCTCAGAACGCAGACCGCTCGACGCTTTGAGCCGACATAATTCAGGGTGAGCACCTATTTAGACTAAAAGTAACTAAGCTCATAAAAAAACCTGTAATCGCACTTCACTCTACTAAGGTAACAGCAACTGCACCGATCGTGAATGCACTGTTATAATGAATGGGTTCATTAGCATGAACACTGCTGCGGTTGTTGTTTTCGTTTAGCAAATGTTCACCTCACCCCACGGAGCACATTGCACTTTTATTAAATTTCAGCGAATAAACCGAATGTTACTGCGAATCAGCGGCCACAAAGAACTCCATGTGGCACCTGCAAGCAAGACCGAATTGGCATTTTAAATGCAGATCTCACGCTTATGGTTGCAATAAGTGTGCAATGTATTAAATGACGGTTCACCGCCCATTAATAACGTCACAATAAGTCTCACACATTTCTCATCCAAGTAAAACATCTCATCATTTTTCATTATATCCACATTTTGGATGATTCTTATCTACTTGAAAAAAAAAAACATTTTTTTCCCTCCTAACTAGAAAAAAACTATATGTATAGTACATAACTATATATTTGGCCGTATTGAGCTAGTCAAATTATTCTGCCCAAGTCCTGCACAACAGTATATTCTTCTTCTATAATAATAATATTAATAATATTAATAATAATAATGATTATTATTAGTATTAGTAGTAGTAGTATTGTTATTGTTGTTATTATTATTATAATTGTCATTGTCATTCTTGTTGTTCTTGTTGTTGCAAATGGCGTGTGCTCGGCCAAGGGTTGGCGCCCTCATCCTGGGTTACGGTTCTGAGACTGGCTCCGGACCCCCGGGGCCCCGTTTCAGTCTAGGTTCCACTTCAATTAGTCTCTTATTTACTCCTGGAACATTGTCAGTCTTACTGGCAGCTAAAATTTTTTAACCTTCTCTGCTATCATAATTCTTACAGAAGCCTTTCAGTATAACTGCATTATTTAATTCATTATAAATCACATTATTATTGCATTATTTAATACAGTAATTGATTACATACCCATGGAAATGACTTTGTGGAGACATATAAAAACCAATTGAAATTCAAATTCAGTGTTCTGGTTTTTGCAATAGCTAGACATTAAATGTGTCGATGTTTCACAAATTATTAGTCCAGATGTCATATTTTTAAGTTGGAACTAACAGGAGATGAGTTAATTGTATCTGTGGAAGTTTGATAGAATTCACCCAATTCAACAGGCAGGAAGAAAGACTGAGATTGAGCCTAGTTTCATTTTTTTTTTACCAAGGCCTGCATGTACAACTGCATGTAAAAAATGAGATATTCCTCAGCGTAAAGATCCCCTCCTATGTCTGGGTGTGCCCCCCCAAAAAGAATTTGTTTTTCCTTCCTTAAAATTCAGCTCAATTCGGCTGTTCCCATGAAACGGAGCACCAATCTTTCCCAGAGTGCTGTTCTCCTTCACAAAGGACTCGACAAGGAAAGCTTTTGGATGCTTGGCAAAGACATCATCTGACAGTGATGTAATGCCAGAGCTCAAAGGTGATTGGCTGTCGGTAAACAGGCTATGCTCAGCCTACAATGGAAAGGGGGACACAATCAGCTTAAAACTCAGTCGAGTCTGAAACCCCGTCCGTCTTCGCGGAATTTCATGAAGGCAGGCATTCATGCTGTTCGACAAATTTCCACTGAAGCATGAAAGCAAAGGATAACCCTCTCAGTTTGCTGCCTCTTCTCCTCCCTCCTTTCCCCCCCCAGCGCCACCCCCAAACCCTTGCCCAATATGGAAAACAAGCTGGGGGTGCGAGGAAGGGGGGAGAGATTGGGAAACACTGTTATAATGAACCAGGCTTTCAGAGAAAATTCCCTGCCAATGCTGGCCCTGAGCTGTACCATTCGGGGGGGGGGGGGGGATCATTTGAAATGGTACACTCCCTGAATGGAACATTGTACATAGCTTGCATGGGAATTTTCCTTCCCTAGTGCAATGGACGTGTTTGTATCACAAACACAACAAACCTTTCATTTTAAAATGAAACTGAAACACACTTTTATGCCAAATCATACCATTTATGTAGTTATTTCATTCCAGGAACCTTTACTAGAAGGATTATGGTGTATGACAGACTGGCATTCTGTCTGAGATCCTGTGCCTCATTTCAGAGGGTAAATGTATACTCCTTTAATTTCCCGTGTCTCCTGTTGTACTTTGTACTGCTGTGCATTTGATAAATGAAATCTGACTTGATTTAATATGATTTGACGTGACATGCTTCCGAGTCCCAGAGAGTCTGACCAAGATTGCAGTTTTATTAGAGGGATGAGTGGATGGATGGATGAGTGGGTGGGTGGATGGATTCATGCTTTACCATCTTTGCATGCCCTCCTTTGAATGAGAAACATTAGGGAAATCTCAGCACGAAGGCATTAAACTTCAAATGTGTCAATTATAAAGGAAGATTATGATTGATTTGCACACAAGAAGCGGCATGTTGAATTCTGGGAGGAAGCCATGTATGAGACAGAAGCAGCCCCCCCTCACAACCATAATGGGCATTTACAGCTGAACAGACTCTCTAATGAGGATTTCCAGTGAAGGAGCAGGAGTTTTGCCCCAGATCCACAAAGCGATCTGCACCAGAACTTGGCACAGTTAAGGAGGCGGGTCAAACCAACCAAGATCCCTCCCCAAAGGGCCAGCAAATAAGATTAACCCCCCCCCCCCCCCCCAAGAGGCGAGAGAATTTTGATGGCACCATTTAACTTTTGGTGGGTAAAAATAAAAAAACAGAAACTGAATAAAGCGATATTAACGGTTACTTAAATGATTCAGTGAAGTTGCTAACCTGGTGCATCAAATGGCATAAACATGTTACATGATTTTGGGAAGATGGTGGTGCAGAGGGCAGTGCTGTCGTTCAGCAACCAGAGAGTTGCTGGTTCGAGCCCCGCCCGATGACCCCATCAAAGTGTCCTTGAGCAAGACACTGAACCCCAAATTGCTCCCGGTGAGCAGGTTGGCGCCCTGCGTGGCAGCCTTCGCCACTGGTGTGTGTATGGATGGGTGAATGTGAGGCATAAATTGTAAAGCGTTTTGAGTGCTCAGAAGAGTAGAAAAGCGCTATATAAATGCAGTCCATTTACCATGATTTTATAATATTTGTTAATGCAGCATTCCGGTTTTTCATAGAACAAGGTGCTCAACCTCTCGACCTCCACGCTTAAATCCCGCGGTTGTTGCTACGCCGAGGTCGGGACGGTGGCGTCTCATGTCACGATAAGCACCCAAGGAAGAACCGGTTGGGTTCTCTCAATGTTTTCCTTTGGACAAAAGTCCCTCCAAATTCACAATTATGCCCTAATGGGATTAAAGTCATTAATATAAGGAATCCTCTGGCACCCATTTCTCTGGTTTCAGCTTTCTGTCGAAAATGTGATGTTAGAATGAAAAGCCACCAGATCCCTGCATTTAAAATGCCACGTAAGTCAGTGTGCCAACATCAGCTTGGGGTGGCATCAGGGGCTGTTGTTGGTAACACAAGCGGACGGACAGCAGTACAGCAGTGCGTCAGGCAGGATGAGGTAATAAGGGAACAGAGGACCCAGAGCACAATGGAGTGCACATGTAACCCAGGCCGTTCCTGGGAATTTATGTGCGCCGTGACTTTAAATCTAAACATAGCCCCACCCACAAAACTCACTGGTTCAGAGAGCAGGATTCTAATGGAGTTTAAAAGGGTTTTCGTTAGATGGACTCACAGATGCAGGGGTCCCCTGATGGCAATCAGCCAAGCGCATTTATCCCCGGGGAGAGCATCAGCAAGAAATAGCTTTCTGCAGTTAAATCCGGTTCCCAGTTTAATCACAGAATGCAGAAACGTGGAGGATAGATGAACTCTCCTAATCCTTAAAATAAAATTCGATTATTTTAACCAGAGTAAAATTCTAAAGCTTATGCTTATTGAAGATAAAACTTAAAAATTCCATGATGGAGTCAGCCTAGTGTAGAATCTTGCCCTGAATCCTAAAAGTAATATCAATTATGTGATTTAAAATGTTAATAAATAAAAAATATACAATATGGACCAGGGTTTAACAAAATGGCTGTGGAAGGAGATCGGTTCTGAGGATGGAAGAGCAGCGGGACGCATCGCGAGCAGAGGACAGGCTCATTACTGGAAACGGCCTCGGAGCTGGACCCCCTAACAGGCCTGCTGAATGTCCGCGCGAGGTTACCTCAGGTCATTCCTCCTCACCACGGCAACCCAGCAGTCTCTCGGAGACGCCGCTCGGATTCGCTGGACGAGGACACAATGCCCAGCTGCCGCCCACAAGCCCCTCCCCTCAGCTTCTATAACGGATCGGCCCATGAGGTAATTGTGAAAGCCTACAGACTAGATAAAACTCGGAGAAAAGAAAATAATGAAGTGAGTCATTATTTAGGGTCGCTAAAGTATCAGATTTGTGTCTGTGGCGGGGAGGCCTGCCTGCTCGACGTCGGGCCTCGCAGCACTGACGCATGCGGCGTCGGTGGATGCAGGTGGACATGCTGCATGCCGCAGGAAGGCTGGTATGAAGTTTGATGCCCAGGGCACCTGGAGAGCTCATCTTTCATGGCTGGGTCTGATTAACCTACACGTCCATACGGTGCTAGTCAGACATTGGCACACACCGGATTTTAATGCATCTATCTCAGCTGTGTTACTCATTATATCCTCTTTCAGTTCTAGGTTAATTGTGATTTTCCACGTCTTTTTTCCAAACCGCTTATCCTACTGGGTCGCGGGGGGTCCGGAGCCTATCCCGGAGGCAACGGGCACGAGGCAGGGAACAACCCTGGATGGGGGGGCCAGCCCATCGCAGGGCACACTCACACACCAGTCACT
>JABFDZ020000043.1:4345064-4355186 GCA_019775955.2 Pollimyrus isidori
ACCCCCAAGATGTTCACTTGGATGACGGACAATTCCGATTTCCCCGTCTCTAACACATTTTATTTCCCTCTGCTATAAAAATTGAAAGTTTAAAATCACTATTCTGTTAGTGGGTCCTTTATTTTTCTCCACTCGTCCTTGGGTCCTTCATCACAAAAGACTGTAATCTATTCCTTCTGTTTCTGCCTCGCCTTTAATACACTGAGAGTAGGAGGCTTGGTCCAAGAACTGTACAGAACACACCTGAATTATCTTACAGATTCCTTGGCAAACGACAGTGTCGTTGTAGCTCACCATGAAGTGATTAAAGTACTTGTCGAAAGCGTCGCTCTGCGGGGCCGTGAAGCTCTGGGCGAGTCGCAGCAAGCTCCGCGGCCGGACCTCCTTCATGTGGAAGGCCTTTGTCATGGCGTATTCAAGCCTCCAGTCTGGCCGTCTCTCTCGATTGGCTTCTGTGAGATTCAGGAAGTACTGAAAAAGATCCTCGGGGGAAACAGAAGCGAAAGCGTTGGCATCAGTCGCCAGAAAGCTGGAGCGAGCGATGCGATGAAAGAGCCTTTTTTTTCAACAATTAATCTCACTCTACATGTAACTGCTACACATCCAAAGGTTTGCTTTACAGGATAAAAAAATAGCGCAAGTCTCTACGATGTTTCCACTCAGAAAGTATTTTGAAAGTATTTTAAATTCAGTGTAACTAATGCTGAAGCAGTAAATACACTAAGTAATGCCGCCCAATGTTTACAAGGGACTTCATTTCAGAAAGTTACCAGGTAGATTACAACGATGGCCGTCATCCAATTCCCGTCTAATCATTCGGGCTTAAATGCTAACACCATGGAGAGAGGAAAAAACAAAAACAAAAGTCTCTTGGTGTGTTCTAGCGTGCAAACGTCGCTCAGTGACAAACTCCTCGTCTCATATAAGACCCGATTATGCAGGCTCTCGATTTCCCCCAAAACAGCCAATGGCTTGTGGTTTTACACGTTTCAATGGTAGATAAGCCGTTTGCCGTCTAAGACCCGGTGTGGTCAGAAGCCCACTTCCTGAGACTAGAACTTTCAGCAGTTAACTTAACCCAGTGTATCGCGCTCAACTACAGTGCTCTGCGGTTATACTTACAACAATAGTAAACTCCTGCGGATCATACTCGTACACACGCAAGCCCGGGTTGTTTGAGTATGGTTCTGCTGCACTTCTTATCGGAGTGAGAGCCGGAGTGACAAAGACTGAAGTCAGGGGATTCCCTAAAATGTAGACATGGACCAAAACTTGCTGAAAACATCTGCGGTTAGCAGAATATTGACCAAGACTAAAGTTTCATCATATATACAATCAGATGCTGTACTATCGTGCGGAGAGATCTTTTGCCGCCTGTTTTCTGGATGGATGCTAAACACCGGAAGACAAAGTGGTAGAGAAGACGTGTGGAGTGTCCATCACCTCGCTCATCCTGAAGGACCATGACGCTGTCTCTGTGGGTGTGGCCATAGAACTGAGCGGCTACGACGTCGCTGTAGTTTCGGAAGATCTCCACCAGCCTTTCGTTGTGGACTTTGCGCATGGCGGTGGTGTTGAAGGCGAACGGCAGGTAACCAACTGGAACGTGAGCGATGATGTAGACCTACCACAAAATAGACAGCGTACTGGGGTTATCTGGGGGGTGTGCAGCGAGTGATTCACTGATACATTTTCAGATCTTTGGCCACAGCAAAGGGGAAGTACTAGGGGAAATACTAGGATCTGACCATTAGGGGGCCTCGGTCCCCAGTAGGGTTGCCTCTTTCACAGTAAAATTAGCCATACTGGGAAGAGGGGGTCCCAGGTGATACAAGGGGAAATACATTTCAACACAACCTAAAGCCCACCAAGTGATGCTGTTAATTCTATATTATGCAATTAAACACGCTACGTTACATGCCCTACGATAAATGTGGTACGTTAAACGCACTACGATAAACGCGCTACGTTAAACGCGCTACGATAAAAGCCCTACGATAAACACGCTACGTTAAACGCCCTACGATAAATGTGCTACGTTAAACGCGCTACGATAAACGCCCTACGATAAACGCACTACGTTTAATGCGCTACAATAAATGTGCTACGATAAACGCGCTACGATAAATGTGCTACGCTAAAAGCGCTACGATAAAAGCGCTACGTTAAACGCGCTACGATAATCGCACTACATTAAAAGCGCTACGTTAAAAGGGCTAAAGAGTGTGAGCCATGTCCCCTCACCCTCTCTTTGCTTGCTCGAGATCTCTGCAGGGTTTCCATCAACCAGCTGAACTGGCCAGCCGGGTCGCTGACGTTCGCCGTCACTTTGTTGGGTCCGTAGTAGAGGTTCGTGTTCAGGCTCACCAGGCGCAGGTTGGGCTGGACCAGCTGGGAGTAAAAGCCACCTTGGCGGGCGGCGGCAGAGAGCAGAAAGATGAGCGGCGCTGAGGGACGGAGACTGACGAGTCATGAGGCTCCAACGGACATGTTCCTGATGGTCCTTCACTATGCATGTCAAAGGGGTTTATTTTAACAAAAGCTGTATGTCTCAGGCTCACAACCCTGACTAGGATACAAGTTCAAAATATGGACTGATGGACTATTTCTAATGTAATGGCCGACACATGTGTGGGGTTACACTGCAAGGGCGCACAAGAATGTGTAGAAGGAAGAAACCGTGAATGAGTGTCATACAAAAAAACTGAACAAGAAAATGAACAAGAAAGTACTGTTCATTTTTCAAAGGACAATTATTTCACTTAGAATTTAATAATGTTCCAATGTGGTCTTAAAAATATAGTCCCCATGAGGTTAGAATGTCTGGTCGCTGGAAGCAACGAAGCCCATTATGTAAGCGACAGGCGTTTTGAAAACCCAGGAAAATTATGCTGAAAAGAATGACTACTTATTTATGATTAAAAAGTCACACAATTTTTAAATATTAACTTAATAAAATACTTAGGCTCATTATTATTATTATTATTACTATAGGCTGTTATTAGGCTGCCGAAACTAACTGTGCAGTTAAAAATAATAAACACCCATGTGACATATTTGCACCAATAATAGGAAGCCGTGTTATAAAACAAAATATAGAACAAATCATTCAATAAAAGTCCGTAACAAAGACTCAATGACCTGCCAATCTGGTGTAATTAAATCTACCATTGGCACCTTGTTCTGGAAGTTCATTTACCTTCTCTCAGTGTTTTTAAAGCTTCTGGAACCAACCAAGGTTCCCACAGGTCAGCCGCAGCCTGGTAGACCTTACTGGCGGACACCGGCAGCTGATCCTGCAGAAAAGAAAGGCGCATCACTGGAATAGGGAGTCCGGTCCACATGTGGAGAGCCATCTCCACTACACTTATCCTGGTAGTCCGAGGTCAGATTACTGGTGCTGATGGAAAGGGGGACTGTCATTGGTCAGAGTTGTCTACCAGTCTATTAGACATTCCTAAAAAAGAAACTGTCAATTTTGAAACAAAAAGTGAAAGCTTAAGCACGGCAACCGCAGACGCCATCTTTAACGTCGACTCTCTCAATGTGGCAAGTAAAATGCAGAAGCGACACTGCTGCGTTACCAAGAAATACCTCAAAAGAACGGAGAGGGAAAAAAAAAACATACTGTGGTATAATTCGGTCTGACAATGGACAAATTTAGGTATCATGCAAAATAAATGCATTGTGCCAGAAAATGTGCCGAATAAACACCAGAAGTGGACGTTTGTTTGGGCCAGTAGTTCCTGGTTGATTCTGTCCCCGTGACTATGGGGTGTAATACCTGAGGCCAGTAGTCATGGTTACCAAGAGCCGGGTAGACGGGGAGATTTGGGAAGAACTTCCTGATGGTGTCCGTCATGTTCCCCATGATCTGTATGACCAGGTCTGTGGAGAGCTGGTCCACGGGAACATGGGGTGGGCTGTCGCTGGGGAAGGGAGGGGAGTCAATCTCACTGTACTCAAAAGCTAAAGACTGAATTAACCAAAATACCCTCAGATATAATCTGCCCTCAAGGTCTGCCAGCTGTTACTTAATTGGAAAACCACGTCTTCGTTCATAAAATTTTCATAATAAGCATTGATCATGCCAATTAATTTAAATCTTAATTGATTTTTCTCAGCTTACATATTGATTATGAAAGCTGATTAGGACACACATGGGTTTAAACTGTAAGGGGCAATTAATTAGTTAAGTATACTGTTCAATTAGGGCGATTTCCTTATTGACTACAGACAAGGCTTTAAATAATATTCTCGAAACCTTTGAATGACTGACTCTGGCAAACTCACAGGGAAACATTTGGTTTCCTCTTTATACAATTTACTTTTATTTGTTCAACAAATGCTTCGACAAGCAATTGAAGAAGCAGGATCAGCCAGGGGTTAAGGGCCTCACCCAGGGGCCCAATGGTGAAATCATTCTGCCGACCCTGGGATTTGAACCAGTGACCATCCGATCACTAGCACTCCTAAACCACAGAGCCACAAGCCGCTCAATTTGACAGGGCAAACAAATGCAGTGGATGTAACGTAACTTTACAGTGTCAAAATTCTCAGTAACTCTTGCTAATACACACCCAGTCCATATAATAAAATCTGTTTCCTGGGGTTGTTGCTTCATGAAATCGAAAGCCGACAGGATCAGCTGGTAAGGGGAGTCGCAGAAGAAGTCCCCGAAGTCGCCCGGATCAGAGGCCGGGTAGCCTTTGGAGGAGAGACAGACCTTGGTGCGGTCCTCTGTGACGTGATAGCTTGGATCCAAATGCAAATCCGAAATGTGCCAGAATTTACCTGCCCGAAAAAAAAATCGAATCAAAATAATAAAAGCTAATGAGCTAATGTGCGCATTTCTAAATCACATATCACAAAGAATTTGGTTCATAACGAAGCTTATGTGAAGTACGTATTGTGTATAAAATACAATATGACCATTGAAAAACGAAGCCTAATAGTTTTAAGCTACTTAATAAAACATCATCGTTCTTCTCTGAGTTGAAATCGCAATTAAATGTTTCTTAGACACGTAACCTGAAGGTGACTGTGACCAAGACGACTCACCGGACCTAATATATAGCAACATACTGAACTGCATACGGTCGATACTTTTAAAAAAAAATGTTTATTAAAACTTATTATAATGACTTGATATTGTTGGCGATCAAAGCTTAAACACAGGAAGTGTGGAAAATTTCTTCATATGCCAGAATGATAGAGTAAAATCAGAATTCCAGTTTGAAGTCTTTGCACTTCTGCTGCTTATGTACTTAATTGATTAGTAAATATTTAGGTCGATTTAAAGGTATCTAATAAAAATCAAATGTAAAAATCAATACTGCATTACAGCAATAGGCTACTGTATACGCTTTCTTGTAAAGACTACATGCTACAAAAATGTTATATCCATGCATTTTCAGTAAATCTACATGAGATGTCATTGTCCTTTGGTTTTTACGTGTTCTTCAATCGTGACATTTCGTTTCC
Source organism: Pollimyrus isidori (assembly GCA_019775955.2). NCBI lineage: Eukaryota > Metazoa > Chordata > Actinopteri > Osteoglossiformes > Mormyridae > Pollimyrus > Pollimyrus isidori. Next base: position 4,350,549 of record JABFDZ020000043.1, read on the forward strand.
TGCATTTAGCTTCACTGTAGATGGAGATCTAAGTCACTAAACCACAGTGACCACTTACCTACGACGGCCGTGTTAACATGCCGTGAACGATTCGCAATCGGAACAGCGGAAAGTGGAAGATAACCTCGTACAATCAGCGCACATATATAAAACCAAGCTTTAGGATCCATGACTATTAAAAACCACAACAGGTTGTTTATACAGCAGCGATCAATCGCCTCCTTTGTCACAAACAGGAAGTGTTTTGTAGTCATGTGACAGCACTGCACGCTTGCAGCAAACGGGATTTTTGGAAGGGGTCACGCTTGTAAAGAGGGAAGTCGCAGGGTGGATTTACAATTCTGCTTTGTCCAAATAAACTGTAACAAGCATCACCAGTTACATTACATGATGCCGCCTTTCACATTTAATTGCTGCGCAGATAATTTCTGATATTCAAGCATGTCACCTCATGCATTCATGAGTAAGCTACAAAACACGATTGAAAGTAACTACCATCCCTGATCCGTGGTGCCGTTTTAAAGCCAGTGCACATCAATATGGTAAAAGCCTATGCGTCTCATATAGCCATATATATTGGTTTAAATATTCTAAGTGACACTGGAGATAATTAAACTGGATTGTGTGTGTGTGATGTTCGAGCCGCCTTGCAGGGTCGCAGATGCATCTTGGCCTTCAGCTTGATGATGCTAGATGTGCAAGGTCTCCATGGCGTCCGCCTCTAAGCAAAGCAATCTCAACTCAATAATGAAACCCCGGGATCTCCGTTAATGTCATTTATTTCAGTCATGCTCTGCACAGGTTTACAAATGGTGATTTAAAGAATCTGCGTCACTTATAAAAGTCCACTTACAAAAATTCAGCATTTTGGTGGTTGAAGTGCTTCTCTATACATACAATACAAAAACACTCGTCTGTAGTCCAATAAACAGAACTGAGCTGATCCGACGAGAAAGGAGCCGGTGAGTCTATGCCTTCTCATACGTGCGCACAGCCAGTATGTCTTCGAAGGTAAGTTTCTGTGAAGAAGAGGTGGGGGGGAGAAAAATGAAAATCCACTGATTACTGGATTTCAATTATAGTGGGAAAATAATAGCTATTGCGGCATTTTTAATGTGCTAAAATGAGTAGTATGAAGCATTAACGCTGGGAAACAAACGGAGTTTATATGGAATTGAATGAAAAGCTTGGCGAATTACATTTAACGATTTTGTTGGTTTCTTATACACTTGTTTCCCAATTTGCTCATATTATCTCACAGGCATTATGATTAAGAGCGGAGCGGATTAATATTACAGCACAATCCAGACGGATGAATAAAATGGGTGGCAGCGTTCGCCTGTGGCCTCTCTTTTGCAAAATGTCACAAAATTACACAGTTAGCCAAACTACCCACTTCTCACCATAATCATTTTGCCGTCCTTGATTTCTCGGACGAACTTGGTTTCCTTCCCGTCCCATTTCTGCACGTGCACCAGTTTGTCGCCGTCCAAGCTCACAACGGACTGCAGCCAAAAGCAGAAAAGGTTCAAGATACTATCGATAAAACAGGTCGAAAATGAATTTCCAAAAGGAAACTCGGTTTGCATCATCTGGTGCAACCGCATGATTCCCTTGACAAAATCTGACACATATAAATTCTGTTTTTAATGCAAACTTAAGCCAATGTACCCTTCACAGAGAAGTGCTATATTGCTTAGTTTTCATCTTGGTAGGTTAAAGTGAGTTTCTCGTCTTGTCAATTAAGGTATACCATTCAAATACAACACTGAAAATGTATTATGCATATACTTTTCAAAATAGAGTATTTTATCGCAACAATTTACAAAATATTAGATTTCTCCTCCTAAAAGTGCGCGCCCCGTCAGTATGGGGTAAAGTCTAACTCCCAGCTGGATCCTTCAGACGTCGCAACATTATCCTTGGTTGCCCATCGTGACTTACTTTGCAGTTCCTATCGTCTGCTGTCGTTTCGTCGAACTCTTCTCCCAGTTTAAAGGAAATCTCGGTATTCTTGAACGTGCTCAGGGTTTTTACCACCACGTTGTCTCCTTCCTGGCTGATAATAACCGTTGGTTTCGTTACATTGCCGACTTGTCTTGTTGCAAAGCCGACTCCTGTGAAGGAACGAGATCAGACAAAAACGAAGTTAGACCGTCTACCAATGTTGTATTCTCAAGATCCGAGAAAGGGTAACATTTCAAATAAAATAAAATAAGCGATATATTTTTTCTTTTTTCCTGCTGGTTACTAATATATAACGGATAATCAGGTGGAGACTTCTGAAGTCATAGATGTCGGTACCACAATATTAAACTACGGCGACAATTTACCTAGAGCCTTCATGTAGTCATCAAAGTTCTCACTTTCCACCAGCTTCCATGTGGCACAGAATGCGTCGACCATGATGAAGAACTAACGTTTTCTGAAATAGGAAACTGAGGTATGAAGTGTCTGGCTTTCACCAAAGTCTCTTCCCAAGGGTCCCAGTGCACTTGGCATAGATTGCAAGGAACAATTAATACTCTGGTGAGGGGGCGGAGACCAAGACGGGACAGAGACTGAACCCTCTTATTGGCTGGTGCGAGAAAGCCTGATTCCTAATCACTTTTTGGATATATGAAAGGCATTGTATTGTGCATCCACGTATGGCAATAATGATGCATTACATGCGACGTGTCTTTATTAAACCAGATTTGCATTAGTGAGATGTGTGCACACGGGAATAATCTGGGTATAGAATTGCAGACTCTATGTCTGTGGGCGCTATGAGCTGAACGTGGTGCATATGAAAGTACTGTGACGTATAACCTTGATTAACAGTGGCTATACTCAAGGTCGTCGGAAATGGGTGGGGGGACGCCCAATATCGGATGACTCCACCATTCCCTTCCCTTTTGCTATTTAACGCGTTTCTGCAATGATAATGGTGAAACAGATCAGACGAATTACCAGCGCGTTCCTTACCTTTCATTATAAATCCGCACGTTACTCCAATTCGATGTGCAGGACGAAACATAACCTACCCAATGAAGATTCCAGTCCTATCAGATAAATTAATCATATGGATCAATAATTTTTTAAAGTTATGCATAGTTGTGAACCTGTGCCCTACACCGTCTTATTTTAAAAGATGAAATCCTTGTATTTTAATATTACTTAATTGAAAAATCTTTCTTAAAGCGCATTCATTCTTTCACCATGTGACGATTGCACGTGGGCACATCCCCCCCATGTCACACTCCTTCCGACGCCACTAAGGTATCGCTACATCAGTCATGTATAACGGCGCGTCACCCACATAAAAGAAACATGCATCTTTTATGTATTCTCTGGGGAGTTAACTCACGTATTTTATGTAAATACAATGAAAACAGCACGTCTTACGGAAACAATACGGTTTGTTCTAAAATACATTTAAATAAAATGATGCATTAAGTGAGCCTACTAAAACGGGCTGTTTCAGGCTAAAGGAAAGCAAGCGTGTACCACCTCTGCGGACAGGTGTCACCAGCCCGGAAGTAAGTAATTTTTATTTGTATAGCACCTTTCACAGGCAAGAGCCACAAAGTGCTTCACAAGATATTAAAAATAATAAAAGACCTAAAAACAAAGAATAATACATAACACGTAAAAGGCCAAAACCGCACAGAAATAATAACCGCCCATAAATCACTAATTAAATGGGTTATGGGTTTATTAGTAATCAAAAGACAGGCCCATTGTTATTGATTTCTAAAGTGGATTTATAGGTAACAGCTAAAAGGGTTATTCTGGCGAATGTAGTGAGAACAGAAAAGGTTGTAGCCGATATCAAAGCGGGGTGGAAAAAACCGGGGAACTCCATTTTATTGTTAGCGTGCCTAAATGTGCTTGTTGTCGTTTAATGTCAATTTAGTTTAGTGGGAAGTTAATCTGAAAAAGGAAGCAGAGCGTGATTTGTGTTCCGTTATCATTTATAAGATGATCATATGATGACAATGTAGGCTACTGACAATTTACTATATAAGTCGTTGGAAGGATAAAGAAGTATAGTCTTCTCTCGATTTCTCTGCGTAGATTTCCAGAGGCAACGCCTAGAGCCGTGTACAGAATTGTAACACTTGTTCATTCATCCAAAAGGGATTTTAACACTAAAGTGGAATCGCGCTGAGATAGCTGCTGCCCCCTGTTGATCAGTGTTGTAAGTGCTTTGTTTTTATAGAGAAGATAATACCCGTATTATTACTGTACAACTACGGCTAAAGCCAGTGTTCTGACGAGTTGAGCTATCTATCGAGACGTGCTATCGACACTTTCTGTGCATGTGGAGTTCCATATACTTGGGTTTAGGGTTAGGGTAAGGGTTTTTTTTTGGGGGGCGGTTAGAGCTATCGATTAGCACTACGATAGCCTAACTTGACAGAACACCGACAGGGATGCCTTTTTCGGCATAACACCGGTCCTCGGATATCCGACTCACGATCACGGCAAATTCTGGGACTTGATCTAAGGGTTAGCTATTCAGGCACGTGCACACATAGAGATCAAAGGGGGCTTGAGCATCTGCCCTTTTTATTCCTGGAGAGAAAGTGCCCTTTTTTTTTTTTTTTTTTTTTTTTTTTTAAAATTAAATATATTACTGTTTGCGCCCCACTA
>JABFDZ020000043.1:4389200-4409144 GCA_019775955.2 Pollimyrus isidori
AGGTCTGTGCGCCTATATGTATGTACAATGTGTATAAGCTACTGGACACCTAAATTTCCTTCTGGATAAATAAAGTAAGTATATCTATCTATCTATCTATCTATCTATCTATCTATCTATCTATCTCTCTATCTATCTCTCTCTCTATCTATCTATCTATCTATCTAATCTATCTAATCTATCTATCTAATCTATCTACCTATCTAGATGCTTCTCACCCCAGCCATCACATGCTCTCCACCCTCCCTAGACGGAATCTATATAGAGTGATCAGAACTAAACCAACAAGGCATAAAAATAGCCTTTTCCCTTAAGAGGCAACTCATCAATCTCTGAAGTCTACATTGTAATTATTTTTCTCTTAACACTCTGCATTGGTAATAAGCTCCATATCAAAGAGTAATATATTTAGTAATGTTACCATTCCTGCCTATTTATTTATACTTCATATTGCTGTTATATCCATCTCTATATTTAAAATGCTTCTACTAAAGTCCTAGAGAAAATAGTTGCCGTCCAACTTCAGTCATTTCTGGAGACACATAACGTACAGGATAGATTCCAGTCAGGCTTTCACTCAGGACACAGTACTGAAACGGCTTTAACCAAAGTCATAAATGACATATCGATGGCAACTGAGGCCGACAGGGTGACTGTGCTGTTTTTTTTCTCCCCGCGTGGGAGTTTTTGGTTCCTCTCCTTCGTTGTCAATTGTTTTTTTTTTCCTTTTCTTTTTCACTCTTTTCTGCCCTTCTTCTGTTTTATGTAGCTAATTTTATATGTACATCAATGTGTTCTAACACACCCATGTAAAGCGCCCTGGGACAACTCTGTTGTGAAGGGCGCTATATAAAAATAAATTCAATTGAATTGAATACTACTTAATTTGTTTCTCAGTACGTCATACTGCATTTTATGTGTATAAGGGAGCATCCAGCTTGTCAAATTTCTGGCATGGAATAATAGAACACAACAGTGATAACATTGATCCCCAGTGGTAAACCGTCTTTTTGCTAATCCCATTTTACTTTCTATGAGACACACAGCTCAGGGTTAGCCAGCATGCAGCATCCCCGAAGCAATAAACTGTTAATAAATAATCAAATGAAAGAAGAAACATAAATTACCATTAATGTTACGTGACATGGTGGCTCAGGGGATAGACCTACCACCAGTCTGTGTTTGTATGTCCTTCCTCTAATGAATGGTATTTCTGAGTGCTTTGAATTCTGCCTTTGGTACAAAAATATTAATTCTAAAAATTACTGTCTCTAAGATGCATGTAGAACGTGTGCATAGCCAGCAGTGGAATGGTATTTAAACCAAAAGTTAATGATGATGAGATATAAATTCTTAGAAAAAATGGACACCTGGATTTGAACCAGAGACCCCTTGATCTGTAGTCAAATGCTCTACCACTGAGCTATACCCTCAAACAGCAACCAGAAGCCCATGTGCAGCCTGAGATGGGCTATAACCGTCATTGAGCCTGAAGAAATGAAAGATTTTTGATAGATACAAAAATATGTACACAGAGAGTGTTCATCGTATAGTAAATCATAGCAACACAGAGCCTCCCAATGCAGGAAATCCCAAGATTATGCTTCCAAATCGACTGTGTGACATGTGTGAAGTTCAGCAGTGTGTAAGATAAGATTGCCTAATCACAACAGGCACGTTAACTACTTTGTGACAGAGTTATATAGTACCAGTAGTATGTTGTCATGTTCAGGGGACTGTTCCCCAAAGCAGTGTTTCTCAGTTAGCTGGGTTAACTTAAGTTAGAAGTAGTGATTATCCAATAGAGATGCTCTTATTCGACAATCATGACTTCTAGCTTAAGGGAACCCAGCTAACCAAGAAATCCTGCTTTTGGGGAACACTCCGCTGAACATGACAACATACTACTAGTACTATATAACTCTATACACCCTGTACAGAAATCCTGTCTCTTGCAGGGCACACAGTGACACACAGACACACCATTTTAATTAAATGATGTAAAACAGTTTTAATTATTCATATTAAATGTGAAATGAACCCAAACCTGGATGGCTTCTTTTCTTTCTGCCAACCATGTTTAATCAGGCAATAAAACAGTTACATAAAGACTCGCGCTAGGAAAATACACCTAAGTGAGGTATGAACGTGACGTGTACGTCCTGTTGAACTAGTAAAAATATATGTTTGTGCTATCCAGTTGCAAAATTAATACTCCTCACAATCATATTAAATTGGAACGTTGTGTGTATAAAACAGGAAGTCGTCGCGTTGTGGGCGTGGCCACCAACGCTGCACCGGAAGTGGCGGTGAGACTGTAAACAATAAGCAGACAAGTAGCATCCATCTTTATTTCTGTAGTGAGGTTCGGCACAGCAAGCCATCATGGGGGCTGTTCTCGGACTCTGCTCTATGGCGAGCTGGGTATGATAAATGATTCTTGCTTTGGTAGATGGATACACGCTACGAAATGCGTAGCCTGTTTTATCAAGCGTGGTATATTGCGAAGTCATTGTTTATGACGACGAAGGGAAAATGAAAATGGAGCCTCGCTGCGTACGAAGCGATGTCCGGGACGTTTTCGCGGAGCATATCTGACATCGTCATTGTCATATTAAAATGTCCCTGTAGTTTGTATGGCGATTCAGAGACACGAAAATACGTCCTTGCTTATGATGCACTTGGTGTAATATAAGGCGCTAATGGATGCCGTGGCGTCGTGAGCTTGTTGTCCGCAGCAGGGTGTTTCCCCGCTGCGCTACGCGGATAGTGACGCACTGCTGTCTGCTGTGTCTGCCACCACAGACATGATCTTGGTGGATAAGATAAAGAAAAAACTGATATACTGACGACTGATTCATTCATCCCGATATGTTAAGAGTGGCAGAAAGTGGAAAATGGTGCCTAAGAGTAAAGGACATTGTGCTCTGGTTATACCTAATCAGACGTTCAGGAAAACCAGCTTTTTGGTCCCCGTTTCCAGTAAAGGCTTGGGTCGGACTCGGAGCCTTTGATGATTTTTGATGTAGCATAGCACAGCTTCCATCTACCTTACTTTAATGGTGGTTCGAGTGTATAATTATAGGTACTCTGTACTTTCCCTTGCTTGAGATATCCGGGAAGTTTCTTTTGTTGATACAGATGCGCGCTCAGGCCTGACGTCAAGTGTCATCCAAGTGTCATTCGCATTGGCATTGCGAAATTAGTGTCTAAAATAGCGATTTAAAAAAACTTTTTTTTTTAAGTCAACCTGAGCTCATTTGTATGCTTAATTTAGTCTTACAGCATGCTGCTGTGTCAGGCTGTATATATACACCTGTGTTTTGAGTTTTGCGTCAGAATTTGATCTTAGTCCAATGTGGGCCTATATTTACTATTAGTGTCCTATTAACAGGGATCTCATTTCCACTGTTGGCTAATCAGTTCATGGGGAAAACAGAAAGTTGCTTAACATCATTGCAGATTTAAGTTAAATATTCTGGGTCCCAAATGCACTGTTGATCTTGAAATTAATAGACGTACAAGAATTAAATTAGGTGACTAGGCCCCGCATCTGTACAATTCCCCTACCCTCCTGTTCATAGGTAGCATGTCTGTATTCACAGTGCTTTACTTCAGTTCCCACCTGCTGTAGCTTTATTCATGTCACATGTTTCTACATCGTGCTGTAGCCGGAGTTTTGGGATTTAAGGTGGCTGTTAACCATGACTTGTTTGTGCCCCAGATTCCCTGCCTGTGTGGCAGCGCCCCCTGCTTGCTGTGCAGGTGTTGCCCCAGCGGCAACAATTCTACGGTGACCCGGCTGATTTACGCTGCCTTCATGCTACTGGGAGTGGCCGTGGCCTGCATCATGCTCATGCCAGGAATGGAAGGGCAGCTGAAGAAGGTCCTGCTTTGCGTCATGTCGAGCTATAGTTTAATAGCCCTTTAGAGGGCAGTGTTTGATTCATATAAATGGTTTTTATTTTTTTTTTAAAGGAGGGCTAATATACTGCCTGGCCCAAAAAAGCTACTATTTGAATTTAGATCAGCAAGTACTTAAGAGCCAACAATTGCATCATTGATGTAGCTCAGTAACGTTATGCGGCAATGAAGTGAAGTCCGCTGACTACATGAATCTACTGAATGGCGGGTTGTCCCATCAATAGATTTTTTTTCTTTCCTAATTGCACAGCATATTCCACAGCATAACACCAAGATACATCGGGCTCGGATTGTCAGAGTGTGGCTCGGGGAGCATGAGGAATGGTTTTTACATATGAATTGGCCAACCCAGAGTCTTGACCATAGTCACATTAAAAGTCTTAGATGTGCTGAGGGAGACTTTACGGAGTGGCTCGACTCGCCTATCCTCAGTGCAAGATCTCGACGAGAAGCAAATGCAAATCTGGATGGGGGAAGAATGTCGACGTTGCATAAGCACGTGGGGATAATGCGCTGGTACTGGAATATGCACCGCGATTAAAGCTAAAGGCGATCCTGCGAAATAAGGTGTGCAGCTTTTTTTTGGCCAGGCAGAACATTCTTTTAAAAATAAAGTGGATTTTTTTCCCCCAACTGTTAATTTTGCATGAGTTCCATGTGTTTCCAGGTGCAGACTGAGCTGAGCGTGGATGTGAGTGGTGCGGGTGACAGGTGTTTGTATGTGGTTACAGATTCCGGGGTTCTGTGAGGGTGGAATGGGAACGTCCCTGCCTGGCGTGCAGGGTCACGTGAACTGCGACGTCCTCGTGGGCTACAAGGCCGTGTACCGCGTCTGCTTCGGCATGGCCATGTTCTTCCTACTGTTCTCGCTTCTTATGATCAAGGTCAAGAGTAGCCAAGACCCCCGAGCTGCAGTGCATAACGGGTAAGCGGGGGGCGCCCTGCTCGCCGATGATGTCACCTGTTGATGTCACGCCTCTTCTAGCTTGCCATTGGCGGTCTCGCAGTTACTTTTGTTGCTCTCCTTGGCTTTGCATGATGGTGGAACTCTGTGGAATTTGTGTAGTAGACGCATGTAATGGCAGATCTCCGGGGTGTTGAGAATCGGTGGCTTTAAAAATTTAAAGAATTAAAAAAAATGAAGAAGCCATCGTTTTCGTTATTGTGAATGTGCATGTAACTATGTAGCTACTGCAGTCTCTTCGGTCAGTCCGGGGCTGGGCTTTCTGCATGTCACACGCTCGATCTCCCCTTTAGGTTTTGGTTCTTCAAGTTTGCCGCTGCCACCGCCATTACTGTCGGGGCCTTCTTCATTCCCGAGGGACCCTTCACGACCGGTAATGCACCGTCTGGCGTGGTCGCCGGTCACTGGCACGGCATGCCGACCCGTAGGTTTCGTGCAGGCAGCAGTGTGCTTTATGATTGGGGCTTAAGCTGCCACAACAAATCTCATTTCAGCAGGTGCATCTTACCTATATCCAGACCGTGTTTTCTCTCGAGTAATATTAAGCAAATTTGGACGAGAATAATTTGTTGATTTTAATTACGATTTTGTGCCCCACCAAACACCCCCAAGTTGTTAAGTGACTTTTTTTTTTTTTTTTTGGGCACATTCCACACATTCCACTGTTTCCTGGATGGACTGTTTGTAGTGCTTCCTGTCTTCTGTCTTCTGGAGGGTTACGTGTAGATCCTTGGCTGTCTGCAGCCTTGATGCCCCGTTCTTTCTTTGTGTGTGTGTGCTTGGAAAGGTGTGTCCGTATAAACCAGGGATCTGTCAGTGTCCTCATATTTACTGTGTGTGTGTGTGTGCATGCATCCTTGTGCTTTTCGGAGGCAGAGAGCCGGGCCATGCGCGGCGGCTAATCTTTGGGATCTTGTCTCCTGCGTTTGCCGCAGTGTGGTTCTACGTGGGCATGTCCGGGGCATTCTGCTTCATCCTCATTCAGCTGGTGCTGCTGATCGACTTCGCCCACTCCTGGAACGAGTCCTGGGTGGAGAGGATGGAGGAGGGTAACTCCCGCTGTTGGTATGCAGGTATGCAGACGGGCCCTGGGCAAGCGGCACACAACCTATATCTTCAGAGAGCGTATACATATGAAAGTAATTATAACACAGCGTGATGACTACCAGCTCCGGGTTATCAGGTAAATTCTCAGTGTATGTGCCTGTTATTGTACCTGTAGGGTTGTGTTTGCTCTGTAGATGGAATGAAGAATAAAAGACAGTATTTTGTTGTTCTATATTAATGTGATGAGATGAGCTGGTTCAGGAGGCATAATGTGTTTTTTTTTTTTTTTTTTCTTTGTCTGCAGCTCTTCTGTCAGTGACGACTGTGAACTACATCCTGTCTCTGGTGTCCCTGGTCATGTTCTACATCTACTACACCCACGCCGACGGATGCACCGAGAACAAGGCCTTCATCAGCGTCAACATGCTGCTGTGCGTCGGGGCCTCCGTCATGTCTGTCCTGCCTAAGATCCAGGTTAGGGCGCCCTCCCCGCCGAACCCGGTAACCGGTTTGCCTTGGGAGCCTGGCCACGGGCCAGCCACGTCTGCAGAGTGACATCATCACGTTTGACGCGATTGGCCGTCGACGTCGGGTCTCGCGGCCCAATCACCGGTCTGTGTGCCGTTCCCGTCTCCGCAGGAGTCTCAGCCGAGGTCCGGCCTGCTACAATCCTCCATCGTCACTCTGTACACCATGTATCTCACCTGGTCTGCAATGACCAATGAGCCAGGTAGGACACAGACATGTATTCCTCGTTCCTTAGACTTACTAGTCATGGTACAGCAACCGGTATGCCCTTGTTTTACAGAGAGGAAGTGTAACCCAAGCTTGCTGGGAATCATCGGCTATAACAGCACCGGCCCAATCAGCCGTGACCACGTGGTTCAGTGGTGGGATGCCCAGGGCATTGTGGGATTGATCCTGTTCCTCCTCTGCGTCCTGTACTCCAGGTAGCCAATCGGTCGCCTTCTGTGTATTTTGATGTTCTCGCTTGTGGGCAGCTGATGAATGTCCCATGTTTCATTGTCGTCCTGGCAGCATCCGAAACTCCTCCAACACCCAGGTCAACAAGCTGACCCTGACCAGCGACGAGTCTGCCCTGATCGAGGATGGCCCCAGTCACCCAGACAACTTCGAGGAAGGAGACGGCTTGAATCGCGCCGTGGACAACGAGAAGGACGGGGTCAACTACAGCTACTCCTTCTTCCACTTCATGCTCTTTTTGGCCTCCCTGTACATCATGATGACGTTGACCAACTGGTACAGGTAGGTGCCGTCCGGTCTGGCCCAAACGCACCTTCGTTCACATTTGGTCTCTGTTAACAAGTCCCTGGGCCGTCTCCCCAAAATGGTTCCTTCTGGATTTTCTGCACTTCTGCATAACTTCCATGTTGGCACCAGTGCTTGCGACCAACCAATCAGCAAACCGTTGCTGTAAGCACCTTCCCGGCAGTTCGTGTTAGTACAAAAAGTACCGGAGACGGAAGGGGATCTACAGTCGGGCCGAGTTCATCCAGTGTTAACACGAAAAAGGTTCCTGGTTACATTAAGAGGTTCTGGTTCCTGGAAAATGTACCCAAAGACATTACAAAGTTCCGTTCGTTCCAGTTTTGTACTGTATAGTAGTCCAGTACTAGTTCAGTGTGATTATGTTGCTTGTAATTACTTAAATGGGGGGGAGGGAATTGGTTAGCTTTTGAGTTGTTTTTAATGTCTGTTTTATGGATCATAGCTGCCTTCAACAATAGAAATGGAGTAAAACTAGCAGCTTTTACAAATACAGAGTGGATATCATGGTATTCTCCGGTGCTGATGATCCATCTCGCATCTCTCATTGCTGTAACAGTCCTGACTCCAACTACGAGACCATGACGAGCAAGTGGCCGTCCGTCTGGGTCAAGATCTCGTCCAGCTGGATCTGCATCGCCCTGTATGTGTGGACTCTGGTGGCTCCGCTGGTCCTGACCAACCGTGACTTCGACTGAATGCCGGCGGAGGAAGCCGCGCGCCAGGCCCTCATCACTACACACCATGCGCGTACCCCCCAGCTTCCTTTCTCCCATGCATGAGCGTCACCTCCTTGTGTTGAACTGTCAAATGAAGAGCTTGCTGGAAATGCAAAAAAAAAAATTAAACGGCGACAGCTGCCGAAAGCTGTCTATAGGCATCACTTTTAAATGTGTCCGAACTGGGCTTTAGGGAGAATGTTTAAAGTTTTTGTTGATTACTGGGGGGGGGGGTGCTTTTATTAAATCGGAATGGGGGGAAGCTTGAACAACTGTAGATTGTAAACAGCTTCATAGCGTCATTTTGCCGTCTTTGATATTTTAAATCGAATAATGTCAAGTGTGGTTCTACGAGTTTCTTTGATGTAAAACAGTAGAGGAACGCTTGTGAGATTTTCCTTTCTTTGACTATTAGCTGAAGAGCTTCATACGTTAGCACATAAGGAACCGTGATGTGAAACCTGACCATTTTGCATGCTCTCTCCCACCATCGGTCACGATTTCCCAGCATCCTTTTTGCTATTCCTGATTTTGTGACTTTTTTTTTTAGTCGTCCTGTCAGAGCTTAACCAGAAAATTGGGCTTGCTGTTCATCGTGAAGGTATGGCGTAGTATCATTTGATTAATTTTGTTTAATCCTGTTCGTAGTCTTCAAATGTTTTGCATTTGCTGTAAAATGTCTTTTAATTCTGTATTTATATAGTAGGAAGTGATGGTAACTGCACTTTTTGTATCAGTGTTTGCTTTCAGATGGTGCACAGTGGTTGAATTTGCTCACCTAGCTTTTATTAGCACTGGAACTTGCCCCTGCACTGTAATCTTTCTCTTCACTAGCTCCAGGATGTTACTCTTGTACAGTTACACTGAAGTAAAGTAACCTGAAATAAAAACCTGCTCCAGGGTGCCGTGTGAATCGTCTTTACTCTCCTTGAGCTCCGAAATCTTCAGGATCCTTCACGAGTTTGCAAGTTAAGATTGCATGTGGTCATCTGTGCGAATGTGTGAATCATTACGATCGACGTTGTGTTTTACGTTCCCCGGGCTGGATACTGCGTTAACGTCCTTACGTGCACACAGGTGTATGCATGTTCACATGCGCTGAGGGGGGAAAAAAAACCCGATCCCTTTAGCTGTGGGGATGTTCCAAACAGGAAGTGGTATATAAATGGTAATTTTTTTTTTTTAAAAAAGGAGGCTAGCGGAGAAAGAGCGAGCCGAAGAGAGGTCCCGGGACTGACAATGTTCTGATTGACTGGAAAATGTTGAAGTATTTTGCAGACACTTTGCTGTAGTTAGCTTTGAGTCACTGTCAGTCTTTCCTCAATGCAAAAACTAGGGTATGCAAATTAGGACAACTATTCATCAGCATGCAAGGTCATTAATACAATTCTGCACCAAGAACAAAAGGGTGTGATTAGATCATGTTCCGATCTGACCAATGGAGAGAGTGGGTAGCAGCAGAGGTACCACTGAGCCATGGCAGAGGACAGGTTCTGTGCGTGAAGAGTTCTGCTGTGCGTTTATTGTTATTGCCAAGTCTGAAATAATGACAAGAAGCTCACAGGCAACTCACATGAAATGTCTCCGTGGAATCTGCAAACTAAAAATGCAACTATGCGAGTAGGACTGCCACACACTGAAGCAGGTGTCCGGTACAGACACACCCCTCCGCCCTCCTAAAATCACCAGCGTGCTGCTCAAATTGTAAGTGATACATGACTTTCAAAATGTTCCTCTTCAACTTCGAAAGGAGATGTGTACAATAAGAAGAATAAAAAAAAAAAAGACAGAACCGTTAACTATGAACTCTTTGGATAAGAAGCCCACAGGCATCTACATCCCAGGCTGAAACAGAGCATCTTCTGAACAAGGAATGCACCCCCCTCCCCCCTTTTTTATACACTTTTTTCGGAGAACTCCAGGACAGAACTGTACCAAAAGATACTGGCAAATAAATAGATCATCATTTTGATGAATATGTACAAAAGGTCCATTCCCTGTGGCAGCGCCCCCTCCCCCACCTCAGACCTCCAGCTGTGGGGCTTCCACACCAGGCCCGTCCGGGCTCAATTCGCACAGGTAGAACAGAGACGCCTCGCTGGCCTCTGCCTCCGTCAGCGGCTCCAAGCGGATCAGCGTGCTCCGCGGCGGCTCCTGCGCCTCCAGGCTGGGCTCCAGGAGGTCGCCGCCGTCGTCTCCGGGGGCCCGCTCCAGCAGAGCCTCCCCCAGCTCGCACGCCGGGGACTCGGGTTCCGGGGTCAGGGAGGTGCAGCCGTCCAGGAAGGCCAGCAGGGGGCAGGTGGTGTACTGGACCAGCTGCTTATCTGCCGCATGGGGAAGCTTTCAGTCTTTCATGCTTTAAGCTGCATTTCTACGGATAAGTCTCCATTTTAAATGTATGTAAAAATGCAGACTAGGGAGCTTAAAAACACTGGCAATATTTGTTTGATTAGCTTTATGGCCATTTTACATACTGCCTGATAACTTCAGTTGCACGCCATAATCCTACAGCTAATTATATAATTAGCTTAGTGGAGGGATGACAATCAATAAGACCAAGATCAACCACCTAAAAAAAAAAGGTATTTACACTAACAAACACAGCAGTAAGAAAAGACTTTGAAACCAATTTAACTGAGAAGCACAGCCATGTATACTCATGCTCTACCCAGGATCCATGTACATTCTGGTGTCCATTACACCACGGAGTGGGTGTAACAGGAGATCACTTTACCCACCTGTGTTGTCAGCTTCAGGTTTCCCTCCTTTAGCTGACAATTCCACGTTCTCTCTCAAACTCTCCGTCTCCTGAAAATGAATATGACACAGCATCTGGTTCCCTCCTGCACTCTCAAGAGTACAGAGTAGAGACACCAGTTCTCACACTGCCGCGTGACCGGGCTGCTTAAACACTCCGGAGGCGTCAGCGGAGAAGACAAGGGCGCGGGCAGGGGGCAGCGGCGGGCAGAGAGGCCTATCCACATGGACTGGTAACGCTGCCAGTTCGAATCCCAGGAGTCGCCCAGCCCAAAGTATCCTTTCACCGGGGTACTTAACCCTGAACCGCTCCACCGACTTATGTAGCAGACTCACTGCGGAAAGAGTACGCAGCCCTGGATAAAGGTGGCAGTTAAGGGAAAATCGAGCAAGAGCGAATCCTAGTGTTATTAAAAACAGGCTAAGGCTGAGAGCAGGAACTGGGACCCATGTCAAAGTGAAATACAATACACACAAGAGCAGGTTACCAGAGACTCTTCAGCAACGTGGGCGGTGATATTAACTGAGTCCATCATAAAAACAGGACTGGAAAGCTAAAAGGAGGGGGCAGGACAAAAAAATATATATGTGTTTGTGTGGTAATTTGTAGAACATTACTTGATTGCTTAGGAGGAAACAACGTAAAACTTGGCTGATACTGTATAATGATAAATAAGAGGAGCTCATTCCCGTACAGGCGGCACAGCAGCCCATCTCGAACGTGGCACAAACATACCTCTACGACGTCTGTGTCGATGCTGAACTGCTTTCCATACAACATGGCCTGGAAATCCTCCAAGCTGCAATCAATGCTGTCCAGGTAGTCCATCAGCTCAACCCTGGAAGACGCGGGCATAATGGCAGACGTGACGCGGGCATAATGGCGGACGCGACGTGACGCGGGCATAATGGCAGACGCGACGCGGGCATAATGGCAGACGCGACGCGGGCATAATGGCAGACGCGACGCGGGCATAATGGCAGACGCGACGTGACGTGGGCATAATGGCGCGCGCCACGCGACAGGCCACCTCCTCCTCCACCATGCTGCTCGCTGTCGACGGGAACGCGACACTCACTTTCCCAGGAGGCTCAGGTTCTGCGAGATGGTTCCACTCTCGTTGAGGATGGAGTCCATCATTTTGACGGGGTCTTCGAAGCTCAGTATCGACGGCAGGTTGACCTGCAGTGCGCCGCTGCTCTCTGGGGACTCCGCGGGGCTCCTGGCTGTGTATTCACACATGGTCTCCGCGGGGCTCCTGGCCGTGTATTCACACATGGTCTCCGCGGAGTTTCCTGCTTCTTTGTCCACTGAGCTCTCCACCAGTAGGGCGGCGTCGTCATCTCCTTGCACCTCCACTATTTCCATGTCCCTGACGATCGAGAAAGGTTGGTGAGAAAACGCTTATGCAATGCAACAAAAAATTCCTCAGATGTAATTTCACAAAATCCCAATGTCGATGTCTCTAAGATTGGACTACAAGGTGATCACAGCTATATGTAATGCTAAAGACAAAACGCTGACCTGCAGCACTAGACAACTACAGATATATTTTCAAATAACACATTACATAGCTGTGGCACCTACATCTCTCAATATAGAAACAACACCGCACAGAGAAACTTACCAGATGGTGCATTACCATGTCAGAAAGACACAAATCAATCTCACCAATTACCATAATATGATACAATATGTAGGACAAATAGAAACAAATAAAACAAGAAAACACAGACCCACCTTTGATCAAAAGATCGTGAAATTTCCTCTGTGACCTCAGAATCCTCAACGGTTAAATCGCAGATTATGACATCATCAGTGATGTCAGAATGATTCTTTAACCCATTAACATGGGTCTGTGGAAGAGAACAGAACAACCATGATAAATAATCAGTAAGGCAGCTAGAACCAAACGCTAATTAATGCGGTCGATACCAAAATTACAAACTTGGATACATTTTTCATATTCAATACAGTATACAATGTCTCAAAATTTAAAATTATTTGCAGTAAAACCTTTACCTTTTCAATACTCATGTCACTATATGTAAAAAGAAAACCTTTGCATTGTATTCCCTTAAAGCATAATATTAAGTATAGCAGTAGCCACTGCAATTTGCATCCACAAGCAGTAAATTAAAACTTAAAAATTAAAATGTTACTTTAATATTACAGTGCATAATAGAACATATATACCTTACTTTTAAATGCCTTATCGCAAAGCACAAACACAACGACTAAAAGTTTGTATCAGAACAATCAACACTAATCAACATAACCTCATAAGACCGCATGGAGCCGACAGCTAAAAATAATTGCAGACCGTTCTCTTAATGCAGAGAACAGGTAACCCTTTTAATAAATGCCACGGTTATAAGAATCCACAGACAAATTGATAACGGGCATCGGTAGCGTACGAGCCTCAGTGATCAGAGCGAGCCAAGAATCCACACTTTCCGCACTTTTGACAACACTGTGGGGAAATGACAGCCAGAATGGACCGGCTGCCGTTTGGCAATACACACCTTGTTGTGGTCGACAGGCTCATCGAAGATTGGCTGGATGAATTTGGATTTCTTCCCATTGCTGTTCAGCAGTAATGGTCTGGAGAGGAAGAGGTGGTAGAAGATGTCAATATCACACCACCACTGCCCGAGGCCTCTGTCAGGGCATACGCTGCTAACTGGATCTCTACAGGCTTCTCAGTCCTGGACCAGTGGTTCCAATTACCTCCAGGAGAGCGAGCCAGTATGCTCCGTTTGAATTCTTTGACTAAACAGACAACAAAAACGGCAGGCTTACCTTTTTCGCTTTAAACTCAGGACATGGTTGCCCTGAACCAGTGTGACGATGAACTGTATCAGCTGAAGAAATAGAAGCATACGGAGATCTTCCATTAAATATGTATAATAAGCTTCAGATACTATCAAACATATGTAAAAACATACGTGCATATAACGTTATTTTTTCCTCATTTACAGCCTATAAAATTGCGTAATATCTTGGTATCAAAACAGAAGTATTTATTTCAAACTTAAGTTATTAGCTGTAGGCCAATAAGAACAGGGATAAACCACATTGGATTTAACTCTTTGTCCCCGTGAGAGTGAAGGTCATGTGACGCAAGCAAACCTTCTTTATAACTTGCTGCTGCTGGTTGTGCTTTTGACGCAGGTCGGCTATCTCCCTCCACAGAGCTTCATTCTCCCTGGCAGGAAAAAGGCCCGGTCACCCGATTCAGCCTTTGAAGTTACCAGAGGAGGCCACACGTTCAAACTGCACTCTGCCGTTCTAATATGACTTGCAATGCGGCTTTAATTTCACATTGCAATATGTGCGCTGCCGTCTTGAGACACAGCAAGGTCTAGTCGATATCTCCGACATCAGCCGAGCCTACATTCTAAAAGCTTCATGAAGCGCATACGAGGCCATGAGATGTTCGCGTCTCTAAAGCACAAACGGTGACCGGGGCACCTTTTCAACGTCGCAAGTCGAGAGTCCATATTCTCCTGCTGCCCGTGAATATTCTGGACGCTGGACAAGATCTTCGACAGATCGTCTTGTCTGATTTTGCTCTCCTCCGGCCTGGAGGTAGAAACCTAAAACAAACAAACAACAACAAAAAAAAAAAGAGTCTCAGCAAAATCAGACACAAATTCAACGATGCCGCTTATCCAGGGAGAGGAGGACATTTCTGTTCACCTTCCTCTTGATGTGTTCCAGTAGGTCGTCTTGGCCGTGCTTGAAGAAGGGATGCTGGAATTCGACGGGGCCATCCCGCTCCTGCTTCACTATGCCCGAATCGATGTGCATCACTTTGCGGAACCCATCTACAAACACAATTCTGAGTCAGCTCAGGTATTCCGTGGGGCCCCCGGGCGTTTCACAAGGGTCGAATACAAAGCCTACTTACACATGTTTAGCTGCCTTACAAAACTGGCCATGTTGTTGTGTTTGAAGAACTTCGGCAGTATCTCCTTTGCAAATCTCTGTTCATCCAACACAAGAAAACTGCTGCCCTCCTTCACAATGGAAATAGGGAGCAAAACGTAACGTTCATTAAGTTTTATACGACGACAATCAATATACAGTACTGTATGGTATGCAGAAAAAGTAAAGAAGCGTGCAAAGCAATTAAGCATTTTTTTCCTAAAATCCTATAATGGCTCGGCTGAGAGGTGTCCGTGTTTATTAGATACACAATAATGCGCATTTGTCGTTGACAACTACTTAGTTACAATACAGTATAATAGCCATCACTGTTACCGCTTATCCTTGGCGCATGACATGCTAACACTGGCCAGTTTATGCAAAGTAATTATGCTGGCGTATTTTCATAAATATCTTTTTTATAAATCACTAAATTACGACTGGGGTTGTAGCACATTGAAAAGTATCGCTGACTATTACTGTGTAACAACATATTTTCGTGACATTTCAATGGCAAATTGCTGGTTATAAAACGACAAAGTTCTTAGTTACCATTAACAACTGTAAACAAATGTATGTCAACTAGCCGACCACGTCGAATACCAATATGATTTTTATAAAACATAAACACTGTGGCAGTATAACATGCGTAAGTTGAGGCATTTTACTTCACATCAAGCAGGCATTAAAGGTATACGCAATCGATGCGTTAACAGAAAAATAAGGAAACTACATAACACAATCCCCGACCGAGTTATGCAAATCCAAATGCTGCATGGCACTGAATTAGATCTTAAAAGCAAGCACTAATTAGATTGTTAAACCATCGGTAATCTAATAGTAACGGATCTTTCTTTGTTTGTTAGCAACCGAGCTAACTTCCCAGTTAGCCGCATTAGCATGCTTCTTTCACTTCTGCGTTCTAGCATAGCCTAGCCTAGCTTCAATTGGGTTGTTGTTTTTTTACCTGGCTCCAGCAAATAAATTCATTAGTATCAGGATCCTCGACGAGAGTCCATAGCTTCGTCAAAAATGCTGGCACGTTACTATTTTGCTTCATTTTGTCAACGTGAGTATGCAAAATGTGGTTGAACAAATACGTTCCAAACGCCCTCAGAGCAGAACGAGTAGCGAAAATAGCGACGGATGGAGGCAACTTCCGGTCTAACATCGCGTGCGATTATTGGCCCGTAGCTATCTTACGCAATCTCCTCACGTGTCACAACATGCATAAATATTTAGAGGCATAGCGTACCCGTTCCGGGTACGGAGTAACTTCTTTTCTACAGCACTTCGGCTGTCCCAGCAAAATAAAATGATTTTTATTTTTTCTAAAGGCATTTCTTGCATTCTTCATGAGTTATGCAGTTATGTATAGTGATATGTGCAATCACCGCGATTTGCAGCATGCCAAGTTTGTTTTCCAAAATAACATGTTAGTATACAGGAATGTTATGTTGGCTCTACGTAAATATTGTGTGAGTGAATATTTGATCTATTTAATTGACATTTATCGTATTAGCATCTTACCACTACATTGGTAGAATGAAATTTGTAAGTAATACGAAAAACGATTTCTGTCACATCTGAAGTGCAAAAGCTCTGGTTTTTCTTCCGTTTAAAGTTATTAGTTATTCTTCAGATTTTCGCCTGTTTATTTATTCTCTGTAGTATAAGGTCGTCCTGTACCACTGGGGCCGGTGCTCAAAAAGTTAGAACAAAATAAAAATAAACTAAGAACCTTTAAGTTCACAAGAAGATGTAGCAAAACGTACGGACAGGTGTTACTAAACTTAAATCTATAAAATTATCTCGCAGTCCTGTCAATGTGTACCATTAGATCGCATGTGAAAACATTAATCGCCATTGGGTAACCCCAGCCCTGTTTAGGATTTTTAAACAAGGTGTGTAAAGTCACTGCAATAGTGCTATCAGCTCGTAATTCCTTGTTCTAGGTCATTGTTGAAGCAAGATATTGGGTTTTGACCACTTTCTTATCTAAAATTGGCTTTACGTTCAAATAAAACATGTCAGGTATACGATTTGACTCTGTTATACATCTTTGATAGAAACGGTGCTGAGTGATCAGTGAGTTTAAACGTCATAGCACAGGTTGTAAGGTTATTTCTTGGAATTGAACAGAACAACATGAGTCCAACATGAGTCAAAGTCAAAGTCAGTGTGAATTCTGCCATGTACAGAACACACAGAGAATTGAAATAACGTTTCCCACAAACCCGATTAAACAGAAGAACATTAATACAAAAAGATAAAGATTTAAAAAATAAAATACAGAGAAAAAAATAATAAAAATACAAGAGAAATGACTGAATGAAAGCAGTGCAGTCTTTGGATGCATCGCTTTTCTGTCTTGCTTGAATGTTCCAACAAACTCCAGTCAGTGTTTATCACATCATTACTTGTAAGGAATGTGCCTCCTAAAACAGGCTTGTGAAAGCCATATATTTGGAGTTTATCTTGTTTGTTTTCCTTCAGTGTTTTGCAAAATGTAGGCCTATTTGCTTTGTTTGGCCGCTTCCGAAGTGTTTCGGCGGAATTCTGTAGTTTATTAGACATTAACATGCCCGTGTCAAAGTGGAAACACTGCAAACGGTGATACTCAGATACATAACGGTATTAATTTATATATTTGGTAGGCACTTTTATCCAAAGTGGCATTCTGCCCCCCAAGACGGGAATTGCAGAACCCTAGTGTACTGGCATCTAACGGGTCCACATTGACACGGAAAAGACTATGGCACTAGCGGTGTACAACCACTAGATGACAGTGCTGTATCACTTCAGTGTGCACCCTGCCCCTCCAAACAGACACCATTGCAGCCACGACGGGGTCATTTTAAATAAATTAATTCTTATTAGAGTCTTTTGCAATGTTTTCATTCATCCATTAATGAATTAATTAACTCATTAATTCATTCATTCGTTCATTCATTCATTAATTCATTCATTCAATGAATGAAGATATAATGTATCAAAATGTGTCAGCTGTGTTGTCCTTTTAAAAGAATTTAGCATGTCTTTGTATGTGTTTCTACTTTTTTCCTTTAATTTATCTTTAATTTTATTTTAAAACCTTTTTTTTTTTACCGAAAAAAAAGCATGTAGAATAAAGATGGATAGATGGAACGTTTTTATTCAAGATCTAGTATTGTAAAAGTACAGCTAAGGTAAGAATGTGCGTGAGTGAAATACTCAGGTCAAAGCCAAGTCAAGAGTCCAAAATATCTCTGGGGCTTTGTGTTCAGTAATATAGCCCTTGCATTGGTCAACCATAACTACTTGTGTATTACGGGGTCACGATGACCCTAGAGCCTATTCCAGGAAGCAGAGGGTGGGGGGCACCTGGATGGGATGCCAGTTCATCACAGGAAACACACTCGCACACAGTCACACCTTAACCACACTTTAGGGCCGCAGAAGCACTTCAATGCAGGTACACTTGGAGGAAAGTGTGGGGGTGGGTATCTGATACACACACTTGGGGGTGTGAGATTGCAGTGCCAGCACGTGATACTCAAGATACATAATGGAATTAATTTGCATGGAGCATGGGTAGTCAGATACCCTGGGGCAATTGGGATTAAAGGTCTAGTCTTGTCTGCCAGCCACAGGATTTGAACTAACAACCTTCTGAGCAAGGTGCTAACCTGCAGAGACTCATATCACCCTGTGTAAGAACTGAAAAGCACGAAGCCTGAGTTAAATGTCAAGAACTATAAATGAAAGTTTCAATTTTATCCTCAAGAGCTTATGATGCAACAGACTGCTGAGCTAACCCGGTAAAATCCGATAATATTTATTGTTAATTAAAGATATGGATTTTCAGGGTGTCTCGTGGGCCGCTCGACCTGTTAGCAGTGGAGGCATCGAACCTGTGCGTCGCATTAAGGTCTGCCGGTCGAGATCAGGAAAATAAACTGTTCAAAGAGACAAAGCGACAGGCAAGCTGTTCTTCAACAGCCTGAGACTAAACATAAACAGTCAGAGTAAACAGTGGAAAATGAGGGTAATTAAGGGCATATGTCTGACTTCAGTTCAATGACCACTTGGGGAAAAAGTTGTATAAATAGGAATATGTATTCTTAAATATTTGGGCCACCGTGTTTGCATTTCATTGAAAAATAACTGCATGAGATATATATGTATTTTTTTAAAAACTGTACTTCATACGTGAGAAATAGTTGCATGATAACTAAATCAAACTGCCAGGCAAGTGTTTAAAATGTGGTGGCAATTTCAGAACCAGGCTTCTCACACAGAAATTCTGCAGTATTAGTGAACAGAACTTGCAAACTGTTGTGCTGATATCTGGGACGTCAGAATGTCTATGGAATTCCTTGCATCGTGATAGATAATAAACAGGCTGAATTCAGGGCGTCCGTTTGGCCTTACAGTGGTGCTGCTAACATTAGATCAGCACGGCGCAAGTTAGGGAAGAATAAAAGGAGAATTTCCCCATATGGATGAATGTAGTGTCAGTACTCTGTAATAATCACTCTGTCCAGGCTGTTACCAGGCTAACTTGCATACTCAGCATTCTAATTTGGAAAAAATCTTTAAAATACGGCATTGTTTTATGCGTCATGCAATTTAGAATATTTACCCAACACTTTTTGAGTTAAAAATGGCCATTCAACGCAGACGTCAATAATTACTACTGTGGGGAAAAACAAAGCAATTACAAAGGGTCAGAGGTTACAAAAAAATGTTCCTTCCTAAAGGTGGGGTTGTTATTCTCCCCAGCCGACCTGCCATTCCTCTGCTCTGCCCCAGTGCACTCTGGGAAAGGATATCTTCCAACTGGGCAGGGAGAGCAGCCGCTTCTGGATAAACAGAAAGTGGCGTTTCCTGTCGCCGTCCGTCGGATCCATTGGTCGCTGCGGTTTTCCTTGCAGCTTGTTGTATCGATTGGCAAAGAGAATCAGTGTTATTTTCCCATTTCAACACAAAGTGGTGCAGTGTCCACACTGCAGTATATGTTATTTGTTATAGATGTTGCCATATATTATAATAATGAGCATTAAAGCTTATATAGAAATATCATCGTTCTCATACTTCTTTCTTTGGTGAAGGAAACCAGGCCGACCAGAGCTTTTACTGGGGCTTCATCCTGGAGACTCTCCTGATGGTGCTGGGAGAGATAAACCCTCCAGGGTGTCCTGGGTTTGCTTGGGTGGGTCACGTCTGGAACAGGTCTGTTGAGATCCAGTCAAGTGTCATGCAGGTCCTTCAGATCTGCAAACTCCTCACCCTGTCACTATGGGCGAGAGCTCACAGTTGGCCCATGCAGGTCC
>JABFDZ020000043.1:4441708-4453549 GCA_019775955.2 Pollimyrus isidori
CAGTGTATGTGCGTTTTTGTGATTAAACCCTCGTTCCCTGCTACTTTGGATCTCCTCGTTGTTGTATTCGCCTGCACGCACCCCGGCATCGTTACAGTACCTTTATTCATTACATTCCAAAAACATTTTAACCACGTTCTATTACTCACCTGAGGTAAAAAAAAAAAAAAAAGGTAATTATAGTAAATAACGGGATCCTCTGAGGACTCACACTTCTTCTTTCCCCTTATAATTCTCTGCTTGATTAATCAGAGAGTGAGAGGGAGGCTTGGAGCACATCCACCGCACGACACACTCAAGGATGAGAACCTGCGTGCAGCCGTGTAGCGGCCGGTACCTCAGCACCACACCAGTTTGAATGGACCAGGTTTTTTTCCCCGGGGGCTGGAGTGTCAATCCTGCCACCAACCTTTTTCCCAGTAAGTTGGAGGACCTCCTTATAAGGCTGGATGTAGATTAACATCATTCCCAGGATGAATTAATAACAGTTGAGGGCCTTACTCAAGGGCCCAACAGAGCAGAATTACCCTGTATATTCAGAGGATTTCAACCAGCAACCTTCCAATTGCAGACACAGATCCCTAACCTCAGATCCATGACTCCACCGATTAATCTGTCCAGTCCTACATTGTTTGTTCCATGAATCTCACTACTTTATCAATTGTTAATTGAAACAGGTGTGGCCGCCCATGGTGTCACACATCCAGTGGAGTGGGAGGTTCGAATACCGCCTCTGCTCTGAAATAACAGAATCTCCGTATTCTCGCAATGTTGTGCAAGTTTCTTTGGAATCCAAAGACATGCACTTAAACTTACTGGCGTGCTTGAGTTACCCTGTGACTGTGTGTGTGATCGATGTCCAGTGTTGGGCATTTCAGGTCCAGAAGCTACAAATCCAGACCATGATTTTGTTTCTACCCAGCAGCCGAATGCTCTGTGACCATGACTCCTTATGCTGAACTGGTTGGTAAAAACAAAATCCTGGTCTGGATTTGTAGCTTGTGAACCTGAAATGCCCAACACTGTCGATGTCCATGTATGTCTCCTGTAATGGACCAGTATCCCCCATCCCCCAGTGACCCTGAACAGGAATACAGACAACTGATTAAGGATTTTGTTTGTTTCACCAAGCAACGATTTCCCAAAAAGTCTTTGGTTTCAGCATTACAGATTCCTTGAACTATCACGCATGAATGTGACCTAAATGGTAGAAATTCCTTGACGGATACTTGAACTGTACGGCTTCACTGTGTGATTCCTTCGCTCAGCCAGCCAATCGAGTGTCCTGTCCTCCCTGATTCGGCTACATGACCACACTGAGACGTATCAGCAGGAATCAGCGGCTTGATTTCTGTGTATGTCAGCAGTGAGGCATTGTGCTTGAAGACCACAACAGTTGAAATGTGGATTGGTGTTTGGCTGCATTACACGTGCAAACCTGGTACATCAAATCCCGCCCCAGTCCCTTAACTGTGTAATTTCTGTGTTTTTTTAGGGTGCAATGAGTTGACTTTCCCATATTACATGCACGGGAATACATCTAGTTATATTACACTATTTGGTTTCTTACCAGATGTTTTCATCCAAAGCGGTTTACATGACATACAGTTCTGCATCTGGAAATGTATTAAAACGGTTGTATTGAAGCATTTCACTCGCGGTTAAAACAACAGGGCTCCACGCGAAACTGGAAATGGAACCTACTGGTCATAAGTCCAGCTCATTTAACGTTTAGGCTAATCGAGGTGTCTTCATGTCAATTCAATTATTAAGTTTACTCAAACGACACAAAAAAATGACACCCAGTCACCAGATTCCAAAATTCATTCATGGGAAATTCGGCAACTCAACGTTATTAGACAAGTGTGAGTCACGGCAAGTCAATACACGTCAGCACATATCATCGACACTTTAGACTAAATGTGAAATCATCGACAAGAACCATGATAAAATGACAGATCTACCACCTGGCGTTTTTTCATGTGGTGTCCAAACACTGTCCCGGTACAGCACAGAGATCTGCATTTGCTGCCAGTTTAACATTGCATGTGATCAGCCCAGTCAGCTGTATCACGCCCGGTTCCCCTGTTAACTCCCTCGGCGGCCCCTGCGATTGTGTACATCCCCTGCCTCTTATCGTCTTCTATTTTCCAAGGGTATTACTCAATCGCTCAGTTCCGTTTGTCCAATATTGGCATCTGGGCCTGTTTCTGTTTAGCTTTCTCATTCAGTTATTTCTGTAAATAGCCGCCACGTGTTTCGCCAGGAACCTTCTTATGAAGATGCACTATGCGGAATAAAATCTGGTTCAGTGATTTATTTATTGATTTATTGGTGGATACGTTGCAGGTCGGACACGTGAAGACCAGGTTCCAGCCATATCTTCGTCTTTTACTTTAGTTGGTTCAGTAATTTAACAGCAACATACTGGGCTACAGTGAAGCTCAGCTTCTTTTTTTTCCCCCCCAAATCTCTTTTCACATGGCTGACAGCTGCATGGGTCCTGCTGGCGATGGGGGCTCGAAGCCCCACGTTGAAAGCCGAGCTTTTCTCTCTCCCCCCCCCCTGCTCCCCCCACCCACCCTCATAACCCAAGCATAACACTAAGTTTTCCTTCTTAATTTAAATCAGCATTTAATTTCTCTGCCCCTTCCGCGGCTTGGCACGGCCGGCCGCCGTTTATACGGCGAGCGGAGATGGCTTGCCGCGATAAAGCCCCAGTGGAAACCGGAGAGGATAACGCACTGGGAAGCCCCCCCCCCCCTGCCCCCAGTGTCCAAGAAACTGCATAAAAAAACCCCATGTGGTCTCGTGTGGAGAGAGAACGCAGATATTCGGCGAAGCTAGAATAACAGCAAAATAGTGGTGGAGCGAAAAGCACAAGCTGTTCCGCGAGGCTGGCGAACGCGGCGGAGAACCCGCTGACCCCGGATCAGCAGCCTGCCGCGCGGCGGTCAGGCCTAAGGTGAAGAGCCAATCAGCTGGCTAGCTGACGCGGTAAGATGCTCCACGTCTGGCCCGTGCGGCTCCGGGGCCGAGATCTCCTTCTACTCCAACCCGAGTGCTGCCTCCGTCCCCATGCCTCCCAGCGTCCGAGCCAGAGGGGCAGAACTAAGCTAACGGTCCCTGAACAAGAATAATAGACACTTTGCTGAAGGACACTGGAACGCTTCTTCTCACAGCCTCGCTCTCCTTTGAGACAGAGATGGTTCAGCGCAGAGCTGGGGGGCCCAAAAACAGCGTCAGCCATTTATCTGGCTCCTGCCAGAGCATTTTAGCAAGGGGTGGGGGGTTGTTGGTGAGGGTACACATTACTATTGGACCAAGGCCAGGATTCAAACCAGTAACCATCTGATTATAAACACAGGGGGCTAACCTGCCAAACCACACCTGGAAAGTTTATGGTTAATTAATATGCCAGCAGACTGAAATGTCCCATGACCCTGTGATGATTAAACAGATGGATGGATGGATGGATGGATGCAAGTTCAGTAATATTGAAACTGTCTGAACTATTAGCAGTGCACATTACCATGGTGAGGTTGTAGGTCTTTATCATGGTGAGGTTGTAGGTCTTTATCACGGTGAGGTTGTAGGTCTTTATCACGGTGAGGTTGTAGGTCTTTATCATGGTGAGGTTGTAGGTCTTTATCATGGTGAGGTTGTAGGTCTTCATCACGGTGAGGTTGTAGGTCTTTATCATGGTGAGGTTGTAGGTCTTCATCTTGGCAACGACTTCCCCATGTCAGACACGGTCCTCACGTTGCTCTGATGACGATGGTAGCCCTGGATGAAAGGTTTCCTACGTCACAGGTGAGATGTTCTGAGATGATCTTCTCCCAGGCTTTAGACATCCTGAGTGTCTCCTTGCTGTGCTTCTCTAGCTAGCAAGGCTTCGCCTGGGGGGGGGGAGGCAGCTCTATCCTCGCCTCCTCACCCCCTCGCTCCTTCCTCCTCACCTCCTCCCTCCTCACCTCCTTCCTCCTTCACTAACCCCCCTCCACTGTCTTCCAGGCCTGGTTCCGGTCAGGGCAGAGTTCTATCACAGCAACACAATTTTTCATTCAAGATTTTCCCGGTACTGTATGGACCAGGAAATTCCAGGTAATAAACAGGAAATAAAATCAAATAACTGTGAAGAGATTTTAACTTAACGTATGTGCCAGCTTGGTTCGATTGCTGAAACCACAGTGTGCTACAATCTATAATAATCAGTACGCTGCATAACCCCAGACACCACAGTGACAGAAATAAGACAAGCTGGTTAATTGAAAGCAGAAATGCACTTTAGCTGAAAGCATCAAACACAACCAGCGAGTGCCAGGTCATGCACCCTCTGCCCACCCTCTTGGCCATAATGGCCGCCTCAGCAACACACCCCAGGTGCAAACACACATTATGTACAACACATAACATTCATCACTACCCAAGACATTGTGTGTCAGCACGATAACAACACAACCAACGCTGATTACACACAAGTATTTACATTAAGAAAGACGGGGGCTATTTGCAAGGCTTGCGGAGCATGCTGGGAAATGCTAATGGGCTCTACTATGCAATGCGGTCTGCGTATACAAGAGGTATGTCTCTGTGTTAAGTGGCCTGACGTGGTCAGCGGGTAGTGCCAGTCTGGCATTTTATCCCATTCATGTGGGTGGAGCAGCTCGGCGGGGGGCATTTTCCGCTTTTCCTGAAATGGATTTTCAAGCGTGTAAATAAAGAGGTTGTTGACATATCAGTAGACCGTGCTGAATGAACCGTTAACAGAGGGCAAAACGGGTTATGTCCGAACACCTCAAATATAACTATATATCAATACAAATATAATTTTTAACTGCTGTGGGAGTGTGTGTAACCATAATAAAACCCAGCAACACACCCCACCCAGAACTGCATTCTGGGAATTGCTTGATTCACACGCAGTTACAGACGGTTCTCCTCAGATGATTTAAAGGATTGATTAAAGTGATGTTTTTTTTTTTTTTC
The DNA here is from genome assembly GCA_019775955.2 of Pollimyrus isidori. Lineage (NCBI taxonomy): Eukaryota > Metazoa > Chordata > Actinopteri > Osteoglossiformes > Mormyridae > Pollimyrus > Pollimyrus isidori. The sequence goes on from JABFDZ020000043.1 coordinate 4,446,698, forward strand.
CCTGCCCGCTTGGTCCGGCTTAGACGTGGCACTTCACAGCACCCCACGCCGCAGATTGGCAGACTGGCACGAAATCTGGAAGAATCTGAGGGGGGGGGGGTGTTTTTGACAGCAGCTGGCACGACGTAAAGAGATGCCTTGGCGTCGAGACCCCGAGCCGTGGTGGACGAGTCGAGTGGCCGCCCAGGACCACGGGCCCTTTGTATTCTCTCCCCGCGTCCATCTCAATAGACGTCTCTCGCTCGCCACCCGGACCAGCCGTAGCGAGAAGGGCAGAGAAATTCCCCACCACACGTCGCTTTCCCACCCAGGGACACAAACGATACTCAGCAGCCTTTCCCAATCCAGGCCTCAAGGGCCCGAGGACGGACCATGGTTTTGCTGCCTCCCGGCTTCCAGTATGGAGCAAAAAAGTCGACTGTCTGGCAGGAAGCTCAGAGGGAGCGAAAACATGGACCGCTGTATGTTCCGAAGGACTGGCTTTGGAAAAAGCGGCCTATGCCATCCTGCCCGCTGCCCCATGCTGCTTCGCATGGCAGAGTTTTTCCATCACTGAGCATCACAGGAACATACTTCTCTATGTGTTTTTGGAGAGCTGTTGGAAAAGCTCTTGGTTTCTGCTTCCAATTCTGGTTCTAATGCCTTGCAGACCGCCATGCCTGTGGGGAAATGGCCTCCGTAACCCGTCCCTTGAAGCTGTCTGGCCTGACTGCGCTCTCTGCTTTATGGCGTGCGGCTGAGTGGATTAGGCCTCGGTACCTGTGATCGGAAGGTTACTGGCTTCTTGGCGTTGGAGTCCCATCTCCGCCGGGCCCTGGACACCCCCCCCCCCGATCTGCTCCAGGGACACCAGATAAATTACCAGACCCTCTATTCAGGCGCCAAACTTCTCTTTCAACCGTGTGTTTGTACCTCGAAGGAGAGCATGATGGGAAATGTGAAAGGAAGCATGCCGATGTACCTGTACTTATGAGAGCAAATACGAAAGTTCAGACAAGGAGACCTAATGAACACCAGTGTGTCCAATCACATTGGTCCAGGTTTTATATAAGGAGTAAGTCTAACCCGCTTTACTGTTACAGCTATTCGGTCCACCCACCTCCACCCCTCCACCACCTTCAGCTCCCCGTCCTGGTCCGGGGTTTGGCTCCTTCACCTCCTGCCTGGTCGCCCAGCCAGGTCTGTCAGCCTCAGAGACAATGGAACCGACGACCAAGAGACGGGCTTCACCAAAACCTCCGTTCACATACTCATTTAAATTGTTTCCACAAATAAACACCAGTGTCAAAACTATCTATGCAGGCCTCCTTGGTTGAAGTGTAAAGGGCAGATATGGGACTTTTGCATCACGACACCAAGTACCGTGCCGGCTTCTCTCCTCACCCTGCAGATCCGCTGCACTGCTGAAAGAGACGCCCTGATGTTACCATCCGAGGAAGACTCCGGGTATCCTGGAAAGTACACGGGAATGGGATGGACAGGTAAGTGGATAACGGCCCACGGATGACCCTCCCCTGCTGATTAATACGAGACGGCCTCCCTGAAGGGTAAAGCGAGAGGCCTCAGGGTTGGCCGAAAGACAGCAAAAAAACATCCAAATAATCACAAAAAATTCAGTGAATATAAATAATAATATAAATACAAAATGTCTGTGCCCATCCGCTTCCACACTCGCTGATTCTGCAAGCAAAATATCCTGGGAGAAAAATGCAAAAACAATAATTCACCGTTGGGGTAAGATGACGTTAATGTCCCCTTAAGGCCACTTCCATACACTGTGGCCTCAGACTCCCACACACTGTTCCTTTAACAACCTATGAGAAAAGCCTTGAGGGTAGTGCAGTAATAAACATTAAAAAATGAAAATATATTCACATGCTGCTTGGGTGATATGAGCAATTGATCTTGATCTGGATGCTATAAACTCTATGCGAGTAAAGGCCTGTAATGATCTTTCTGTGGCTTCTTTACCTAACTAATCTATCACAAAGGGTAAAGAGGGATAAGGATAAAGAGCAGGAGCAGGAAGAGTGGAAAGGTGATGATACACATGGTCCCTGTTTCAGGCGCGACAGACTGCTTGTGAGAATCCATAACAATCATGGGCTGCAGCCTGTAGCCCATCAGTGACGCAGACATCAGTGACTCCAGATGATGTTGACTGAAAATTACGCTGTTAACACAGTTGGATCAGTTTAGCTGAATATATAAGAATGAAATAAGTTCAGAAAGCGTGGCACATTATACGCACAATAAAAATGATCGATCGCAAAACGGTCTCTTAGTTGGTCAGCCCAGTTCCTCCATCCCCATTGATAACCTAAAACTTCTTAATAGGTAGTTTGCCTATGAAGCATTTACAGAATGGCTGGTTTGTTCCTGCCGCCAAGGGTTTTCCGGGAGACCAGTCGTGTGGCATCAGGTGGGCGAGGCGGATTGCTGGCCCCGGCTACCCGCCATCCGTGGCAAAGAGCGGCTCCTGGCGCCAAAATCCAGACGTCTCTCACCTTCACGCCGCACATATCTGAGCTAAGTTTAGATCCGGCCTTTTACTGGAAAAGGAGGGACGTGAACTGGCTTTCTACTCGCCACTGGGCCGATCTCTCTCTCTTGCCCCGTGCTCAGCCATATCGCTGCACCATCAAGGACACGCCGTGCTGGCAGTCTCTCGAAGCTGGAGCGAAAGCCAGAAAGTTTTTAAAAAGAAGGCAGACAGATAATTTAAAGGGTGGATGGATGTTTCTAGTGGCAGAGGATGTTGTTTCTGGACGGGTCTGCGGCACGACGGCGTGCTCCGAGCGGTTCTTCCGTTTCACTGCTGCTCTCTCTCTCTCTCTCTCTCCCTCCCTCTCTCTCCCTCTCTCTCTCTCTCGTCTTTTGTTATGGCTTTTCAGGGCCGAAGGTGTTGAAATGCCTCGCGTCGCCATGTGCCGCACAGATGTTGGCGGAGGCCGCGGCACTTGCTGCCCCACGAAAGAACCGACGCCGGCTCCTAAGGCAGAGGAGCCCACTGTCGCCGCCAAAGTCGGGGTCGCGGCAATAAAGCGCGATTCCCGCGCGCGTGAAGCTATGTTACGGTAGTGACCGAGATCTATAAACACTTCGGAGAGGTGGTCTCACGTGCCGCTCGATGTGAAACGGCGATCCCCTTCTCGCTGGCAGGGTCCCGCAAATAAATCCCACAGTTTATGTTTTCCTCTGCGGATTCTGGAGAGTTCTGTAGCATATCAACGATCTCACACACAACAAGACTGCTCTCTCCAAAACAAACACTAGGGGGAAAAAAGGATGTCTTTCACAATAATACATTATTACTCGTATTTTCAGTCGGTGTGTGTTTGTGGCCGGCGTATTTTTCCGACTTTGAATCGCTGTCATACGGATTCTTAATGATTTCAAAGTCACGGAGGATTAGAACCCAGGTTTATGCTTAACATACCACGTTTACCAACTGGTATTTCGAAAAATGTTGTCCAGAATAATATTGTTTTTTGTCTTGGTGAGTATTGGCTGAGTATCTTCAAAGTTGGACACAGGGGGCAAATCAAGGTGAGGGGCCATAAGGGTGGCAGTAATTCATGCTGGGGGCCGACCTTATAATTAGCCAATGATATGTTTTGAATGAGTGAGTGTCAAGGAAGGGGCCACTCTGGCGGCCAATCAACTTTCACCTAAGGGCGATGCCCCTGCTGTCCCGCCCCTCCGCATGCACTCCTGGTGGAACATCTGGATTGCCAGGGCGATGTCTGCGAAAGGCACAAGTGTGACAGGAAGCATGAACCCCACCCCGCCTAGCCCCCCATCGCCGTGGCGACGTGACGGACATGGCAACGTCAGGGCAGCTCACCTGCCGTGTGTCACAGGAGAGGCGGACGAGACCCAGACGAGCCACCCAGCTCCGCGCTGAGGGGCCGCGGCTCGGCGCGACAGGGGGCCACCGCTCTGCCGAGGGCCGCTGCTTTGTTTATCCCGCTAGCAGTGTTGCGCAGAAAGCAGTTTATACACACGTTTACTCGGGAAGAGGCAGCGGTTAGCGGTGGTCCCCAACAGCAGCCCCCTACCCTGACCCCCGACCCAAGACCTGCTATCCCAGCACAGCTCTGAGGAGTGGGTGTTGGTGGGGGGTGCTCCACAGCACACGATGGTGTGTGAACTCACGCCCTGCTCTCTATCGGTTCCTGCTGCCTGACACCAAACACAGATGGTCCCTGCAGACATCGCATGAGAGGGCTAAATCAGGCCCACTCGGCCCCGTGCAACTGTGCACAGGCCCGGCCCATCCAAGCATTTGGGCCTCATTTCTGCAAAATAGTTATGCAAACACTTCTGTGAATGCGAGGGTCAGCTTTGAGGGAGACCAGACACTGGGGACAGTGTGTCCTGCAGAGGACCTACCCTGCTGTCCGTCACACCGCACGTGAACTTCAGGAAGATGAATTATTGCCAGCCACCCTTCCTGCGTGAAACAAGGTCTTTCCAGACATAAGTAAAAAATATTCCCCCATTGATTTTTTTTCTTAGTTTTGACAGGAAGTCGTATAATTAGATTCTGGAAAACCAGACGCTTTAGTGATTTTGCTAAATGGACCCGTCGACGAGGCGTGAATCACGGCGCCCGTGTCTCGATCCGACGCCGTTTCTGGTCCGACGTCGGACGTTGCACGATGCTGTACGGGGCATCCAGCTCAATGCGAAACACGTTCGGGTCGATCTCTCCGGCGCGAAACGTGTGGGATGTTCGACAGGCTGAGCCCGACCTCCGTTTGTGTTGGGGAGAAAAAAAAAACGTTTCTTCTCATGCGTCCTGGGCGTCAGGACCGTGAGAGGACTGACCGATAGATAGATTGAAGGATTGACTGTTGAAGGAGTAAATAACTATTTTCCATAATACCAGGAGAGCTGTTGTTTGACTTGAATGGAGTTAGCAGCTTGAGAGCGACAGATTGTTGGGAGAACATTTCATCCTGTTTGCCACATATGGCCCACAAAGCCTCGACAGAGAGAGTACACTGCAACAGATCTGTTTGCCCAAACAGACCCCTTTTCACGGAATAGCGAACAGTTTGCAAGTGAATTAATCAAATTAGCTCTATGCATATCCCTGCACTGAAACATTCTTCACACACAATTAGAAATCGTAAATAAACAAAGGACACAGAGAACCGCATTCCTTTAGTTTATGAATCGACAGCTGGGCCGTGGCTTGCCAGTGGCGAGCATTTTTCGGCTTATAATACATGTTCTCTTCATATATTTGAGCGGTTCTTGATCGGGCTTGGCCTCCCCGTCATGTAGGCCTAAACACGGGGGCGATGGAAGACGCCGGACGGAACGCCGGCCTCTGATTGGCATGCAGAGCGCCGGGCCCGTTCCCCAGTCTCCGTAGCTCTTACTAACATCTGTGTGGCAGCCTCGTACTGTGGCCGTGAACCGGAGAGGCGAACTCTTGTTCCCTCTCATGTCGAGCGAAAGCAAACACGAGTACCAAGGGATCCGGCCGCGGGACAAGGCTGGATGGAGAGCAAAGCACCCCGACGTCTCTCAGGGGCACAGGGGCTGACCGAGCTGCCCTCAGACCTCTGCCTGGAAGTGAAACTAGCTGCTAATATCTGCTGGCCGGCCTGTTTATTTATTCACGCCTCATTGTCCGCACTTGTGCAGACCGGCGCTCATTACGGTCGAGCCGTGGCAGAGTCAATGTGCCGTGTGTCCATCATGCAAGACTGCGGGAACGGAAAGACTCTTGCTCTTGCTTAAATGAAAGCTAAGAATAACAGGAAGGAAGGGGAGAACAAAGAAAAAAATGGCTAAATTTTTGGAAACGGCGGACTTTTCAGCCGCATAGGCATTCCTCGTGCTTTTTGCTCTCAAATAAAAATTTGCTAGCGCAATAAAAGCCGTTGCAAAAATTGTTGACTCAGTGGTTCAAAAGCACAACAGATCATTTTGGTCTCTCTGCTTTGCCGTTTTACCCTGACCTCACTGGAAAATTGATATTTGTGTCTCTGTTCATTATAACGAAGGCAAAAAACAATAAGGATTGTTAAAGACCCCGTTAAGGACAATGATCAGATTCTCACCAACATTTTTGAGGCAGCCATGCAGACAGTGCGACACTCCAGCCACTGCAAAATGACCTCACACTGGTCCCTTCATACCAGTGTGCTGTTGAAGTATCACTGGCCACATATAGCTGCACTCAGGTTCTCACTGCACTGTAATCAGTACATGCTCCTCACCTCTCATGCATACGCACACTTCACTGCATGAAGGATTATAATTGAAACAATAGCATAATTAATGCATCAGACAGATACTCTCTGCTGATATGTAATGTTTCTGAATAATTAGCAGTCAGGGCCATACTAAATATATATTTGTGCAGCTTTTTGGCGACATGGGATATAATTAAAATAACATAACAACTACTGTTTACTAAGTTTAAGCTCCCCGTAAGTAATGGTAAAGCAGACCTATCATTTCCCAATGTTTAACTATTATTATCTGTATTAACAGACATTACGGCACCTGCCCCTGAAGTCTGTATCTTCCTCCCTGATGTGTATATTGATCCCCTATGCAGGAATGGTGACTTCCTGTCAGGTGAGTGGTGTGTAATGAATGCCCCCAGCACAGCCTTATGGGATATCACTCAAGTGAAGTGTGACTTCCTGTCAGGTGGGTGGTGTGTAATGAATGCCCCCAGCACAGCCTTATGGGATATCACTCAAGTGAAGTGTGACTTCCTGTCAGGTGGGTGGTGTGTAATGAATGCCCCCAGCACAGCCTTATGGGATATCACTCAAGTGAAGTGTGACTTCCTGTCAGGTGGGTGGTGTGTAATGAATGCCC
>JABFDZ020000043.1:4536035-4549263 GCA_019775955.2 Pollimyrus isidori
TCTGATAAAACGTGCGGACCCAAACACCAACCGGAAGGCAGGAGACATCTGGGACAGGATGCCAGTCCATCTCTGAGCACATACTCACACGTTGGTGTTCTGATAAAACGTGCGGACCCAAACACCAACCGGAAGGCAGGAGACATCTGGGACAGGATGCCAGTCCATCTCTGAGGACATACTCACACGTTTGTGTTCTGGTGAAACGTGCGGACCCAAACACCAACCGGCAGGCAGGGGACATCCGGGACAGGATGCCAGTCCATCTCTGAGCACATACTCACACGTTTGTGTTCTGATGAAACGTGCGGACCCAAACACCAACCGGAAGGCAGGAGACATCCGGGACAGGATGCCAGTCCATCTCTGAGGTCATACTCACACATTCACAGTCCGGGCAATTTAGCCAAAGCATGTTTTTGGGTGTGAGGGGGTACCTGGAGTAAACCCACATACACTTGGGGAGAACATGGATTGAAGTGGGGTTCAAAGCCCTATCCCTGGGGGTGAGAGGCTGCACATGAAGCCACTGTACCCCCCCCCCAAAATACCCCTGGGGCAAAATATTTATTTGGTTTCACGACATAGACGCAAATGATCTGTGCAAGTCCACGCAACTCGGTGTAGGAATATTCTGTCCTGCTGGGTCCATATTTCTTTTATTGATTTGTTTTTAAATCTGCTGTATGTAGTTTTAACTGGTTTCTGGTTTCTTTTGATAACAAAAGAACGATGCTCAAATACTGTCATTTTTATTTGAAAACCCAAGCAAGCAACCAACATAAAGTACATAAGGAAAACATTACATTGATTTTTAATATTAAGTCACTCATATGTATGTATCAGTCTGACATGATATCAGCATAAAAAGACATGAAACTACGTAGAACAACACCAGACACAATATGCAACCAAATAAAATAAAAAGTATTTTGTAGTCAATTAGTTTTATTTCATTATCTTATTACTTGCATGTTTATATAAATACTGGACATTGTAAAATATTGAAATTTGTACTTGTAGCAAGCGTGCATGTACAGTGTAACGGATCTTGTTGAAATGCAATATTTTCTTTTAAAATAAAAATAAGGAAACAACAGTGTTTTGCATTTGTTTGATTTCAGCCGAATAATGAAATCTTGACTTGCAGGATGGATGCTATGGTGTGGCTGAATCTCCGGCGCATGAAACGCTTCATGCTTTCACGCCTCTTCACACTCAGCTCAGCAGCGTTTTCTCCTCCTTTGACCCCTCCAAGCCCCCGTCTGTACTCCGGAGGCGACTCTGCTCGCTCTCCCGCTTGAGGTTCATCTCGTTCTGCTGGCTGCCCTCCTCACGCTCCGCCTGCATCTGCCAGCCGTCCGCATACCTCGCGTGCATCTTTTGCGCCTTCTGGACCGGCCTTCGTCGTCTGCACTTTACTCTAGTGCACAGCAGGTACAGTATTTCGGCGACGTTCAAGGCCAACGAGATGCACGACACCACCAGCATGAAGATGATGAAGATGGTCTTTTCTGTGGGCCGGGACATGTAGCACTCGACCGTGAACTTGCAAGGTTTCCTGGAGCAGGGGAACATAGGAACCATGATGAAACCGTACAAGTAATACTGGCCCAAGATGAACGCCGTCTCAAAGAGGATTTTGAAGAGCAGCTGCGTCATGTAGCTGCAGAGCAAGTTGCCTCTGATCTTGATCTTGCCCCTGTCGTCGGTGTACTTGGGGGTCCTTAGCGCGCCGCTCTCTTTGTGCTCCTTCAGCTGCTGCCGGATCTTCTTCTCCTGGTGGATGACATGCAGGGCGTGTCCCAGGTACATCAGCGTCGGCGTGGAGACGAAGATGATCTGCATGACCCAGAAGCGGATGTGGGAGATGGGGAAGACGTGGTCGTAGCAGACGTTCTCGCAGCCGGGCTGCTGGGTGTTACAGACGAACCCCGACTGCTCGTCCCCCCACACGCTCTCGGCCCCCGCGCCCAGGACCAGGATCCTGAAGATGAAGAGCACGCTCATCCATATCTTCCCGATGACCGTGGAGTGAGCCTGAACCTTGTCCAGAAGTTTGGACAGAAACGACCAGTCTCCCATTCCTCTGACTTTTCTTTAAAGGACAGAAAATCAATGATTACATCATCCCAGGATTAACTGCAAACGTAACGGTCAGATGTTTCACTTGGGTCAAACAACGTCATGGTATCCCAGTTTTAACGAATGAACAACGCAGTTGAATATTTAAAAATTAAAAAATTAACAAAAAGCCTGAAATAGGCTGAGCAGCACTTATTAAAAAATATTACAAATGACTGCACTCGTGAAAATTCTGTGAACATGTTTTAACACATTTTGTTTATCTCTAGATAATTCCATCCAGTTACTATACAATAATATTCTACGTATTGATTTTACGTCTAGTTTTGTAGCTTGCTTAATTATGAGCTACGATCGTCAAAGATGATAATTTCCTTTAAGATTTTTAAGAATATATACAAATATACATATAATGTAAATATTTAGAAGGAATTAACATGCACACATTTGAAGCATACATTTATTTCAGAATTTGTCCTCAAAAACATGCATGCTTTTTTTTCCCCAGAAGGTAAGTCTTTAGAATTGATAAAATTGTGCTCTTACCTCTACAACACGACCTGTTCCTTTTACGTCAACTAGCACCTCTAAGGAAGGAGAGTTACTCTGGCTTGGACCTTGAGTTTTGGGCTTGTGGAAAGTTGTGCAATCGACGCACAGACTGGCAAGCGGTCACGTTCCCGGACACTCAGCAAATATGACAGAGGGAATTCGAAAAGCTAAACTCCCAATGCAATAATATGTTGGCAGGCATGTTAATGATTGATAGGACCTCACAATAAAGGTCAAATACGTTCAAAAAGAGAGTTTCCATGTCATCGTCTGACGTAAAGTTTATACATAATATATAATGTAGTATAAGTGGTAAAAAAAAAGTCAGCCGCAAACATATTTTGTGCATTTTTACTAAAGGAAATATTTGTCACCATGCACTGAATTATGTCTGAGATCTCTCCATACTTTTAATATAATTACGGTATAGGACAAATCAAAATCTAGCCTGTGCATCTGATATTGAATTTTATTTTTTATGAAAGCTTAGTGTTAGTCATGTTTATTTTACACAAACTCCAGCAAAAACATTCACTGCCTACCATCCATCCAGCCACAGATGCCAGCCTGAGTACATTTTCTCGAAATCTAAATTAACCCAGCAACATTTATTTACTGTGAATCGCAAGAAAATTAGTTTAATATTAATTAGTTGCTAACAGCGACCCTCCACTCAGCATAATGACTATAAAGTTGAATCTAATCTAAAGCAATAAAATCTCAGGCAGCTGCATGCAAATATAAGCTAAATGTACAATTCTGTGCAAAGTCTTAGGCAGTCAAAGACAATGCCTAAGGCTATTACAATATGTAGACTTGCTCAGAAAACAATACAATTCAGCATTCGAACACACTGCATGTAGATGAACAGTAACATGATAGAAAATGTCAAAAATGTTTCTGGTATGTTGCCGGTTGCTTAGATGAGCACTGGTTTGGTTCCAAAACATCTCCTCAGGGGCACCGCAGCCATTTCCTGTGTTTGTTACATTTCACCAACAGCTCAGTCAATTAATTCACTTAATCTGTTAAACACCTCAATGAGGTGGTGATTAGCTAGACGAGGTTTGCTAGTGGCCAGATCAGAAAATACGCAGGGCACCGGGGCGACTTTAGGGGGGGTTTTGAAATGACTAAGCTGACACACTCTGACAGGAGTAATATCATAGTTTTACATCAACATGAAGATCATCTTCTTTGACTGTGTAGGTAGTGCTTCTTAGCTGTTTAAATCTGAACTTCCTCCAGGTTGATGCTGTTGTCTTCTGAAACCAGGTTCTTGGTGAGTCCACTGGCCAGCTTCCTCCCGTGCAGCTGCAGCTCCATATTCACCCAGTTCTGAAGCGCCGGGTCCTTGGTCCTAGGCTCATCTCCGTCGTCTGTCACCCTGTAGTCCTGCTTCCTCTCCATGCATGAGCCGACTTTCCTAGCGCACAGGTAGAAGATTTCGGCCAAGTTGAGGAGCAGCGACACACAGGCGACCACCAGCATGAACCAAATGAAAACGTTCTTCTCGGTGGGCCTGGACATGAAGCAGTCCACTCGGTGAGGGCAGGGAAACATGCCGCAGACATAGCGGGCCTGGAGATTGAAGCCAAACAGGTAGTACTGGCCCATGATGAAGCCGAGCTCCAGGAGAATCTTAGTGATCACGTTGGCCAAGTAGCTCTGCAAAAGGCGCCCATGAAGGCTGACCTTGCCTGTGCTGCTCAAGTATTTGAGGGTCTTGCACTGTTTCTTCAAGATCAGACTGGTGCATTCGTCCTGGACCCGCCTCTCCATCTTCCTTCGGATCTTCTTCTCCGTGTGAATGATGTGCATGACGTGGCCCAGGTACACCAGGGTAGGCGTGGACACAAACACGATCTGCAGCACCCAGAAGCGGACGTGGGAGATGGGGAAGGCGTGATCATAGCAGACGTTCTCGCAGCCGGGCTGCTTCGTGTTGCAGATGAAGTCCGACTGCTCGTCCCCCCACACCTTCTCGGCCCCTGCGCCCAGGACCAGGATCCTGAAGACGAAGAGGACGGTGAGCCAGACCTTCCCGATGACCGTGGTGTGGGTCTGCACCTTGTCCAGCAGGCGGCCCAGGAAATCCCACTCACCCATCGTTCTCCGATCGACGGGACTGAAAGACGGGGGAAGGTGGGTTTTGTTAACACAAATTCATGTGTCAGAAGGCAGAAAAGCCTCTGTGTCTGTGATCAGAAGGTCATAGGTTCAAGCCCCATTCTTAGCAGAATAGTCACATGCCTGTGGGCCCTGAACCCTGCTGTTAATGGGGAGCTGCATAATCGACACTCTGCTGTGGCCTCCAACCTTGCTTACACCTGCATGCATGTCTCATGGAGAGCAGGATTAAACTGTAATCAAGCATTTACATGCTCTTCAATAAACACTTTGTGAGACAGGAGTAAGGTATCTTTATAATACATTTATAAATTTGATTGCAAGTGAATCTTTTTTTTTGTCAGTTTATTATCAAATGGACAATTTATTAATATTTAAAGAGCAAGGCTTATGCCTGGGTTCTATGGTCAAACATCATAATCAGCTATTTAACAGCTTTATTAGGTTTGTTTTAGCAAGGAAATCTGCAAACTAGCCCCCCAGAACTGGAATTGGGGAACACTGCCTTAAACTAAACTGTTACTTGAATAACATATTCTGCATTACACCAAATCAAATGTAACACACATTATCCAGAGGCTATTAAACAGTGTCTTCAGCTTATTCTGAAACAAGTGTTTAAACGTGTCCTTTATTCAAGACCCACTTTCTATGTCAAAGGAGCCAGAGAATATTTTGTGTAGTTTAATATAAGCTATACGGCTTATCCAAAGGAGTGGGAACCAGGGACTCGACCTTGTTCAATCCCAAACATCAACTGTCTGTTATGAGTGCACAGAGAAATGTGAGAAGCACATTCATGCACGGACTGTCACTGTCCTCTTCCAGTTGATTATATTAATAAACTATTCTCATATTCATGGCTGAAAAAGACAGAGTGATCACTAATGGTTTAGAGGTATATATATTTATTAATGTCATTTTGCAGAAACATGAATGCAGGACATTGCACAAGTACATCTGATATTTCTCATTTTTTGCACTCCAGAAACCCCTTGTATGTAAAGCGCTTTGAGTTCCTTGAAAAGCGCTATATAAATGTAACAAATTAATAATTAATTATAATATCGCCAGTAATCTTTGACTTTAAGATTGTATATAGGGGATTTATAAATCATTATAAACCAATTGATGGTTGCTTATTGAATTATATTCGATTACATGGTCTGTCCGGTAAAAGCTTTAAAAAAATACATTGGAACGTTTTCCTGTACAAAGTCGTCTTGTTAATAAAAAATGTATCTGGACAATTTGTAAGTAAACTTTCAAATAAATTGTTGTCCAGTTATTTTAATCAAACAAAATATTCAACGGTCTAAAAAGTTTCACGGTGACAATTACGACCCTCCCAAATTATTTATGTCGTCTTAACCCGCAGACTGGATTCTTCCTGTTCATTCCTGCATCGAGTAACTCACCCAAAGACGCCTCTGTGCTCAACAGTAAGCTGGACCAACACGCGCCTCTGAGAGTCCTTCCTTAGGCAGAAGATGTACGAGAGTATATTCAACCCTTCCTCTTATTACTGTGGATGTTCCCTGTTGGGGGGGGGAGGGGGTACATCCATCCACAGTGGGTGGGCCTTAACCCAACAGGAACCAGTGTAAAGTGGCCCAGAGGTCAAAAACTGGCAGCTATGGATGACAATCCTCTGCACAGCGACCAGCAGGAGACACAGTGATCCACTCTGGTCACGCTTATTCCACTTTTTCGAGAGGTAGGCCTTTGCTTTCAAAAAACAGCCATCTATGTAAAATCCAGATGTTGCATCACTTCGAAATCTTGACAGAAAATGCTACGCAACTGATGGAAGACCAAAATACTTTTATTTACACTCTTCACACAGTTTTCATTGGGCATATCCAAGCCGTGATCAGTTGCACAACCAGAAAAACAAATATGTCATGAAGAAAAATAGGACAATAGGAAATTAACTGAAAATAACCTCCACAAGCACATGCCTTACCAACAAAAGCCAAGACTGGTGGCTAGAAATATTGTAATACTTTTATACAGGATTGCACTAATATACAACAGCAGGTCAGTAAAGCCCACAGATTAGAATACTGTCACCTAGTAAAGTGGTCGAAAAACAGGACAAGTTGTTTACAACGCAACCTACACAAATTACTATAACAAGAAATAGTATAAACACTTAAAGAAAATATACACTTTGTGACTTCAATCATGTTTTGCAGAAAACAGTGTCTTAAAGCTTCATCAAGACAATCTGCTTTGACCCTGGGCACCAAACACATCGCAGACACCGACGGAAGACATGTTCCAAAACACCGCATCTAAATGTACGAATTTCACTATCCTGAAAGTAACAGGTCTTCTCAGCGTTTACATTCAGCTTAAACAGCCTCGACCAAAAGTATGAGGCACCACTGAATAGTTAGATTTTAAGACACAAACAAATGTCAAGACGTCTAACATTTCACATGCAAGCCTTTGAGTTCAGGTTCACAAAGACCGTGTTGCTGTTTTCGCTGAACTTGAAGCGTTTGACATTGCAGTACTGTCAGATGGCCGGGCTGGAAAGCTAGGAACGGGTGACCTACTGTGTTCTTGAGAACATGCGTGTTCCCCAAACCCAAATCCATTCAGGCATGTACTGAACAAGCCAAAACTGAAAAACAAAAAAAAGAGATTAGTTTACAACACAAAACAGATTACAATACTCATTCTGATCAGTACTACTCCCTGAGATGTGCAGTGCAGTCCCTTTTGAGGACCGTACCAAACCATACTGGGTGATTTGCTATTCCAGAGAAAAATCTAATCAGGTTGAACAATGGTGGTTCTCATACTACAGGCCCACGAACTCACAGGTGTATTGATTGTCAAATATGTTCAATCACTTCATTTGATAGACCAATAATGTTTAGCTTAGCCTAGCTTGTAGCTTAGTTTAGCTCAAGGACCAAAGCTTTTCTACTTTGGATCCTCTACCTCCAGAACTCCCTTCCCAAAGGCATCACCTGATGTACTGTACCTGCAGTGAATGTGGCCAGTATCCCGTTGTCCTGTGGGAGATGCCCAGAGTGGAGACGGCGTGCTGGGCATACACTTGAGGCTGAGGTTCCAGCCACCCACCACTTTGCCCGCCTTTGCCGGACACTCCCCCCTCCTGGGACCTGATTCGGAATGGGATCAGGCTCTGTACGAAGACCCCTCTGTGTCGGTACTCATAGTGCAGTGCTCGGCTGAAGTGGTCCAGGTAGGCCTAGGATTAAAAGCGTTACTCTGAGAATGATTAATCTGAAAACCACAGCCGCCACCCGTAACCATGACACCACAGCCGCCACCCGTAACTATGACACCACAGCCGCCATCCGTAACCACGACACCACAGCCGCCATCCGTAACCACGACACCACAGCCGCCACCCGTAACCACGACACCACAGCCGCCATCCGTAACCACGACACCACAGCCGCCATCCGTAACCATGACACCACAGCCGCCACCCGTAACCACGACACCACAGCCGCCACCCGTAACCACGACACCACAGCCGCCACCCGTAACCACGACACCACGACACCACAGCCGCCATCCGTAACCACGACACCACAGCCGCCACCCGTAGCCACAACGCCACAGACCCATTTCATAACCATACCACCTCTGTTTTTTTAAAGGCTACAATGTACTGACCGTGATTGCTGTAAAAGCCGCTTTGTTAGGAGTAGGTTTGCAACACAGTCCGGACGAGATGTTAACTACTGCCCCCCTGCCCCTCTCCGCCATGCCCGGGAGCACGATGCGCGCCAGTAGCGTGGCAGCTGCCACCTTTCTGCTGACGGCGTCCCACAGGTGGTCCTCTGGCAGGCCGGCGAAGGCCTGCGGGGATCCCAAGGACACGTCCATGCTGGTTATCAGGAAGCCGATATCTTTGTCCTTAAGCGCTTCTCTGATAGGTCGGCACACGGCGTGTCCCTTGCTGAAGTCTGCTTGCACAGACAAGGCAGCCACCCCGTGAGAATCGGCGATAGCCTTGGCTGTGCCCTCCACGCCCAGGCCGTCGGGGCTGATTAGGATAATGCTGACGCCCTTCCTCGCCAGCTCCTCCGCGTACGCCCTCGCCAAATCTTCAGAAGCACCTGCGTTTAGCGAGTGGAGACGGAGACTGCTCAGCAACCATCGCCAACACAAGCTCCGAGTTACATCACTGCTATGACCATCAACATGCTTGTGTGCTAGGCAAGACCGCAGCCATGGACTCAACACTGGGGGGGTACCAAGGCCATAATTGTAATATACATTGGGGGGACATATCTCCCCCAATATTCAGATGTATTTTACAATTACGAATCTCCATCCTTTAAGGAATCACAGCTTTATTCAGGAACACTTCTTAGAATTTTGGGTCCCATGAAAGCATATCATACTGGGCCACCTACCCAGACCAATCCAATTACTATGTTCCAAATTCTTTTAGCCCCCAATTTACGATTAGCTGTTACAATTAGCATGCTGCAGGTGCATAGTAACTGGCCGAATTGAGCGTACCCAAGATAACAGCCCACTCGCCGAATCGATGCAAAAGGTCCCCGCTGTGCATCAGCCGCGGAAGGAAATGCAGCCTGATCAAACTGTAGCAGTCCCTGGCAAAGACGACGGCCCTACTGGTCGTGTAAACGGCGCCCACCAAGGCCAGCGCTTCTACATAACAATGGCATGAACGAGCAATTTCTCTGTACAGCAGCTGAAAGCTGTCAACAGCAGCCATATCCCCCCCCTAGTTCTTTACACCTGTTATTAAGATATGTTAGGGGTTACAATACCGACCAGCTCTGTAACTATGACGAACCGCTGAGCTACACAAAGACTAGAATCCTAAAAATTACAATTAAGAAACTGCATTACTTTCTGTACTAACGTTTACAGAGCTGTCTAATTCACTGGCAAGTTGACATGGTAAGGCTCACCCGGAAGACATTCAGGCAGAACCTGAAATCACGTGACTTTCACTGTAGCGTCATTTCATTAGCTAACAAGACTTGCACAAGACTTTTCCTCACGGACCAAAATAATTACGAATCAATAGGCTTTAAATTTATGTAAGTATTTAAAAATTCAATTTCAGTGATTCTTTAATGCTGTTACAGCTGTAACTGACTACTTTCCCCATAAGGCTATGCGGCACTATCCACTTCCTTGTTTCCATAGAGATTTGACTCAAAGCAACTAGGTCGTGCATCTTTTACATTTACTTTGCAGCATTGTATTCCCTGCATGGTAAGTGGATGCCAGTGCCTCAAGGGTGGCATATTTATTATTGCATTAAAAGAGAGAAACGCAGTTTTCTCGAGACATAAACCAGGAATTCGAAAACCGCATTGTGAGTGGGCTGGTTAATAAACACTGTACAAGCCAGGTAAAATAAGAACGCTAACTTGGGATGTTAAGTATCATTACAGTATCAGCTTGCATTTTAGCTGGAATGTATATACATTTACTGATTTGTTATTTTTAATAAATACGTTTGTCTTGTATATGTATTGACAATATTTTGTGGCAACAGACTCTGCAAGAAAAAAACAAAACTCTAATAAAATTGTGCCTCGATAAGTTGCGTGACAGATCCCTGCCTGAAGGAGATCTTCTTCTCCCCGAGCTTCAGAATGAGACTCTGAAGCATTTAAAATATAACTCCAAGAATAAATGAGGGCGCCATGTCTCAGCTGTCGGCCGAAGACGAGGCGGAGCTGGAGACGCTGCTGCGGCGCCTGCTGAGGAGCGTCAAGGAGCGCATCCGGGGGGCGCCGTCCGTGGAGTGCGCCGAGGAGCTGCTGCTGCACCTGGAGGCGACGGACCAGAACTTCCACAAGTACGGCCCCCACCCCGCTTCTCTGCTTGAACTGGGAAACCTGTCTGTGCACCCAACTGACCAATGTGTCTTTGGGCAGTTATGAGCTGGTGAAGTACCTGCGGCGGTATATCGAGGGCGCCCTAGGGAGGGTCATCGAGGAAGAAATCGAGGGATGCGCACGGATGGAGGGACAGGCGATCGCATGGGGTCAGGATACGCAGGTCCATGACGTCACGAGGAGGACTCGGGAATCGGCCGAGTAAGTTGTCTCCACCCTCACATATGTAAATAAACTGCGTTTGCCCTGGGTCCACATGAATCTAAGTTGTCATTGTGATGTGACACAAGGCTGAAGACTTCGGTCGTATTAATGAATAGTATTTTGTGCCTTAGTGTTTGACGTGTTTCTCCCTCAGATATAAACACATGATGCAGACACTGAAGAACACTATGATGGTGGTGGTGGAGTCACTGATCAATAAGTTTGAGGAGGATCAGCTGAAGAAGGAAGAGATGCACAGGAGGAGCCACTGTGAGCAGTTAGATGGCCACTACATGGACAACTGCTCTGATAGTGACTCCTCATTCAGTCAGGTATATAGTGAGAAGACTGTCTGTACATCCACTGTCCAGTTGCTTATCCAGTATGGATCATCATTTGATTAATTCAAGGTTGCTATTTTGCATATAAGACCATCCAATACAGAGCAGGCCAGTAGTTGAATGAACTTGTTTAGATGTTCTTGGAAGCGACGTTAAGATGCTAAGCTGAGTTGTTTCTCGGAGGTCGACGAGGACTTTTGTTGTAGCTCAATCCGTGACGGAATCAGAAACGGGAAACGTCTGTAATTAAAGTCGTTCTCGTGTGGAAGAGGGATCTTCAGCTGTCGTCACCTTGGCGATGGAAGGGTTGTAGGATGGGATGCAGTTCTTCGTGAGCGAGTGGCTTGCTGTGGATGTTCCCCACCAGTGACTCAAAAAGCCGGGTTTAAGGACTGAAAATCGATTCACCTGCCTGTAGGGAGTCAGTGAAGAGAGACAGACGGTCTAAGTTTAAGCATTTTGCCCTGGCTTGTTTTTTTCTTTTTTTTTTGTATTTCCTGCTTATCGCAAATGGCCTATGAAAGGTGATGGAGGGATTCGGTTATATTAAGGGGTGTGTGGGGCGGGGGCCAGTGTACCTGTGGCAGTGATGCTGTGAGGTCACACATCTGGGGTTGTTCTCAGTTAGTGCTCGTATTGGTTTGCATGTTGGTTACTGGGCTTATGCACATCCCCAGCAACAGGAACCCTGCTCTACAGCCCGGATAGATGGATGGATGGATGGATGGATGGATGGATGGAGTCTGAGTCACTCTGGGCTGTTCACTTTGGGTTCATTGTGCACAGCAAGACTATTTGTACTGTTCTCCTTATACTTGTTAGTTTATTTTTTCTCTTAGAAGACACTTTCATCCAAATCCGCGTACAGCTTTTCACATGCCTTCCTTTTTATTTTCACTATATTCATACAGGTTTATGGTCTTCACTAGAAATTCGGCACTATTCCATTCACAAATCCACCTCTTTAATAATCGCACCTGGTGTCTTCATACGTTATAAATCTGTCGTTATTGGTCGTGTTTACTCTCCTAAAGTTCTGCCTTGTGTGTTTTTACTTTTTTAGTCAGATCTCTCAGTTGATGCGTTGAGCGGTGTGTCGGCCAGCAGAAAGTTATGGTCCGAAAGGAGGCAAAGAGGATTTTTTTTGTTTGTTTATTTTTTTTTGCGCAGAGCTACGGGTTCATGAAGCGGGAGCAGCTGCAGGCCGTCGCTGGGAAACTGAACCAGGCTCAGCCCAAAGAGGTACAGGAAGCGGGGCCGCTCCAGTCCCGCTGCGCAGTGCGTGTGAGCGTGAGCGTGTGCGTGTGCGTGAGCGTGAGCGTGTGCGTGAGCGTGAGCGTGTGCGTGAGCGTGTGCATGAGTGTGTCCGTGAGCAGTGCGTGTGTCTGTGAGCAGTGCGTGTGAGCGTCTGCGTTAGCGTCTGCGTGAGCGTCTGCGAGCGTGTCTGCGAGCGTGTCTGCGAGCGTGTCTGCGAACGTGTCTGCGTGCGTGAGCGTATGCGTGTGCGTGTCCGTGAGCGTGTGTCCGTGAGCGTGTGTCCATGACCGTGTGTCCGTGAACGTGTGTCCGTGAGCGTGTCCCGCGTCGACAGGTCCGCCGGGAGGCCCTGCAGGCGCTCTGTGGCGCCCCCCCCTCCGACGTCCTGGCCTGCGAGAGCTGGAGCAGCCTGTGCCGGAGCCTCTCCGCAGCCCTGGCCGACCCGGACCCAGAGCTCAGCGTAAGCCGGGCCCCGACCTCGCTGACGGGACTCCGGGGACCGGCTGGGGGTAGCTGTGGGGTCCGCGGGAGCCTCGGCAGTGCCCCCTGGCGCTCCCCGATGGGCAGGGCGATTTACACCTCAGTTATGTATCACGGAGGCAGATTTAAGGTGGTCTGGGCTAAATGTAAGTGGACGAGGATAAAGTCCACTTAAACACCACCTTAAATCTGACAAGTTATCCAGTTAAGTAAGAAATCAGACTAGGGCTGGGCGATATGGCCTAAAATTTATATCGCGATATAATTTGTAGCACGTGCGATAACAATATATATCACGAT
>JABFDZ020000043.1:4611875-4625148 GCA_019775955.2 Pollimyrus isidori
GGGGTTCAGTGTCTTGCTCAAGGACACTTTGATGGGATCAGGAGAAGGCGGGGCTCGAACCAGCAACTCTCTGGTTGGTGAACGACAGCACTGCCCTCTGCACCACCATCTACATCCTTTCCCCCAGATTAATTTAGACATTACATCTGCTGAGTGAAATATCCAAGAGAGGGGATATTCCCACAAACTGATCTCTCTAAAGCAATATGTTGAGAGATCAAAATGACAAAGACTGTGAAATATTGCTACTTCCAATAATAATAATAATAGTATATAACCGCCTCTCTTGCCAAGGTTCCAGGGTCCAAAGGTATAAATTTGCTGAGGGGACAAGTGTAAGTGAACCAAACGTCTGTTCCCTCAATTCAAAATTCAAAATAGGCCTGTCGCGATAAATCGATTAATTGCACGATAATTAAAATGATGACGGTAATTTTTCCGGCCGCGATAATTTTCATTTGCATGCATATTTGTTTTCCTCATACTTATAATAATAATAATTATTATTGTTTTTTTCGCTTCTGAAACACAAGTTTATCCTTTCATATGCTCATAGTTAATCAAACCGAAAGCAAGTGAGCCGTGTGACGTTTACAGATATGACGTCACTGCGATGTTATTGTTTATCGCAATAATTCCTGGGACAATGTATCGTCCAGCAAAGTTTGCTGTCGTGACAGGCCTATGTCTGAAACCTGCTTCTATGATAGAATGTGGTCCATGAATCTGATAGCTCAACAATATAAGTATGCATCTCTTTATTCCCAATCCAGTTTTTGTAAGAATGGGGAACTGTTGCAGAGATTAAGCTGGTTTGGTCAGGACTGTAAGAAAAGCAACAAAATGAGTCATTCCATTTTAACTAGGTAAATAATAATAAAGAAATATGTACAATCATTCATGCTTCCCCTTCCCTGCAAATCACAAGCTGTACTCCATTTAAAAATCAAAAGGTTCTCCTAATTCTAGGATTAATTGCTCCCAAAATGTGAAGTGATCTTCACTTAAATCATATTGATTGAAAACAAGTGTAGGTTTTCACACATTTAATGAAGGGCTTTTTTGACCATTCACATGTGGTCTGGGGGAAAAAAAAAACACATGAATTTTTAGGACAATGGCTTCTCTGAAACACAGTAATAGGAGTAAAGTTTTCCAGTTAATGAGATGACATCCAAGCATGGGTTTGAGTCGCCCCGCCTTATAAAAAGCCCCACAAGGTTGGTCATCTACACAATTGCTGTTTCACATCGGTGGGCTGCTTGAATGAAAAGTGTCCTGGTTTCTTTTTCTTTTTTTTCTTCGACAAAAAGAGCAGCTGCGGAAATAGTGTAAATCTAGGTGTTTTGCCGTGTGATTTACAGCATGCCCAGATAGACACGAAACATGCAATAAATAAGAAGTACGGTCCAGTTAGTTTTAGGTTTTTATTTTGTGCTCTTTCCTGTGACAGCCAGGGTTATCTGGTAATCCATTTTAGGTAGGACAGTTTGGGCTGGATCTGCTTTTACAAACTGCCTTGCAACTGAGGGTCTGCTGGGCCGGGCTTAAGTGGTTCAGCTCCTCTTGCGCTTTGACCGGTTTATCTCCTCGATTGAAAGACTCAACCAGCTGTTTCATGTTGACATTAGTGACACATAGAGGATTATTAGCGATTGACCAGTCAGCACACAGCAAGAAGTCAGTGAGCTCCCAGGGGAGTTAATGAAGCAGAGTTAAGTTAAGATAGAAGTCATGATTGGCCAATAGGGATGCTCCTTACCTAAACTCTTATTGGACAATCATGTGGAACTCCACCCCCCACCCCTGCTTTGTGAAACACTTCCCAGGTGCTTTTGATCGAAATGGCAGTTTGCAAACCTATTCTAGCCGAAAGTGTCCTCCCTGACAAGTACCGATTTATGAAATGGTTTTAATGAAGTCCTATTAAAGATGTAAAAAAAAATAATAATAATAATTAAAACAGGAACGTAATCTTACCTCGATTGGATTTTTAACGTTAAACCGCCACAAATTCTTTGGTTCATTTCGAGTGGCGTTGGGTTGGGGTCGGTGAGACACATCTGGTAGAGTTAGGCCCTTCATCTCGCCTGGAATGTTTTCAATTTAGACGGGCCTCTCGCTGGGCGACTCAGGGCGAGAGACGCCGCTGTCGGTGCGGGTTCAGCTCCGCCGCTGAGGGGAAGCAGGCCCCCCGCTCGCTCCCGTCTCAGAATTGCCTTCACTTGCTCATTCAGCCAGGGAAAGTGATGCTGTCTGCGAGAGAGAAGAGTCTCATGGAAGCTGACGGCCCGGCGTCTCTCCAGCTCGCAGCCTCTGGGAAGGACCCCGCACTCTGTCTCCCTCCGAGTTCAGCGGCATGTCGACGTGCCACTGGAAGAGCTGATTTAGAAATAGAGATTCCCCCATTATTCTGTCACATTCCTGTTTTCACGTCATGCAGTACCTGCAGACATATGTCACTATGTAGCCTACAGTCATCCGTAACGTGTGCATATATAGTTTAAATGTATATATTATATATATATACGCACACACACACATATATTTCACTTACACATGACATTTTAATTCTATTTATTCATAATGGATGTTTGCATTACACCTTTTTCAATCAAAAATGCAGTGGTCTACATGTGTAATTCTGAGCACATCAAGAGGTAAAGACTGCAGGCCAGATATGGTTTCTGAGACGACTCTGTAGCCTCATACACACAGTTAACAGCCTCAGATACTTCAAGCTAAGACTCCATGTGAGAAAAGTGCAAAAGGTTCAAATGGCAGATGAAGAGGTGCCGTGTCACACCCCTCTGTCATCCCTCGCTCTTTTTTAACTTTTAATGTCCAGTGCCTGGCTCTGCACCCTCAAGAAGACCTTTGGTCTTAGCTTTGAAGAGCAGAACACAAGTCATTTTATTTCACCTTTGGAACGAGTTAGTAAGATACCGCAGCACATCTGCACAGCCATTAGCAGGTAAAAGGAATCTTTGATAGACCTCATTAGGAAATTTAATCTAATCTGCCCCCCCTCCTTTTGAAGTGCGTGCTCACAAATGAAATATTAATATCACGTGATTCCAAACGCTACGATATATTGCCTGGGACCCATTCGGCCTGACCTGTTGCCAAGGGCAACCATTTAAGGCGGCGGGCTTTGTTTTGCGTGAGTGGGAATAGATTGTAGGCCCGTGTCATATTTGTGAAGATAAAAGTCAGGATGGCGTTCTTCCTCAGCCTAATGACACGTTGGCTTTTCTCCGCCATATTCTTATCAACAGATATTAAAAAAAACGGAGAGAGAAAAATCTGCGGAGTGTGAGGATGAAGGATGTGGAACCAGAGCGGGGGCGACTCTGTCAGTGACACGGCTGAGTGCCTTTTCAATCACATTTTAATTTGGGAATTGCTGGGGTCAACGCTGGTCCCCTGCTAAATACTCTCTGATGCTCTCGCCAGAGTGCGGGCCGTAAATATTCTTGCATTCATATGCGCCGTTCTGGTGTCAGCCAGTTTTCGCTCACATTTTATTTATTAAGCAGACGCAGCGGCAAGTCTCTGGAGCCATTCAGGTCAAGGGCCCACTGGTGACATCACGCTGCCGGCTCTGCGATTTGAACCAATGACCTTCTGATCACCAACCACAGTGTCCTAATCCACTGAGCCTCATACTGATGTCAGACCGGGCTCACATTTATTCAGCAGACGGTGTACCTGAAGCAAAATACATTTTTGAGAGAGAGCAGGGTGAGACGTGGGGGTGAAGGGTCTTGCTCAGGGGCTCGATGGTGCCATCACTCTGCTGACTTGGGGATTTGAACCCGTGACCATCTGGTCCACAGGCACTGCATCCTCCCCACACTCACTTCCCATCACTGCATGTGCTAGTTTATATCTCTGTGCAGCACGTTCTGCTCTCTCACACCCCCCCCAGCGCAAAATACTCCTCAAGGCCTCGCTTATATAAATCAAGTGGCAGGGAGTCATGCACGGTCCAGGGATAGCCCCCCCCATCCCACCCCCTGGGCCCCCCGTCTGCCTCTTACAAATGTGTTCCCCGGCTTTCCGTCTCCAGTCCGCTGAAACGGAGATTCCTCACTGTCCTGTATCCTTTGCGGCGTGTCGGTTGTATATACACCATCCGCATTTACAGTTGTTTATTTCGCTGACGCGGAAAACACACCACAAGCATGCAGCTGTCCTGTATGGGAGGCTCAGGTGCCGGCGCTGCACAGCCAGGCTTCCAGTGACCGGTGACGGGCACGTGGATCCGTACGGGAAACACCGGCTACTGCACGCACTGTCACATCTGATGTGCGGGAATTCAGAGAAATGGGATCCGTGGATGGTTGATACAGACGACTGGCAGTTACCGGCGGGGATCTTCAAGGAATCTGGCATCCGGCCTCCCACTGTAACAGCATAACACACAAGAAATGGGGACGCGGCGCACTTATATAATGCACAATTTTTTTAGCTCGTGAAATATCAGTTTTTTTTCCGTTGCCGTGAGGTCTCCCGTGCAGAGTCTGGAAACAATCAAACCCTTGATGGACACAAACAGTCACGACACAAGGTGTATGCCTGTTCTCACGCACATTGTTCCTCTCCTCGTTTTCTGTAAAGCACTTTGAATGATCTTTTGAGTATGAAAATATGCTATACAAATAAACTTGATGGGGGCAGGGGCTGTCTATTGAAGGGGGCCCACAGACATACCCTTGCTCTTATGCCGCACAATTGACTGAACGTTGTTGTTCTATTTACATTTTTCATATATTTAGCTGACGCTTTCATCCAAAGCAATATACAGCTGGCAAAGCAGAGTCAGCCAATCCCTCAAGCAACTGGGCGCTAAACCAAGCAGTGCGACCGCTCTGCCTATGCTGGGACGTGACCCAGTAACCTTCTGACCATAGCTACATCTCCCAAGGGCTGATCCAATGCACGGATAGGTGGTTAGTAGGTTGGAGCCCATAAAGAGTGCAGCCTTGGATGGGATGGCAGTGGTCCATGGTCGTGGTGTTGTTACGGCCTGTGTTTTGATTAGAACTGCCTTTCAAACGTCTCCTAGCCTAATATCAAGCTGCTTGGATAATTTAAATAGGCTGAATCATATAGACGAACAAGTCAAACCGGTCTAAACCACCGTGGAGAGCAGCGTTTTTTTTTCGCCGATTGTGCGGCTGTTTCCTGCTTTTCTGTTTCCCTTTCATGACTCGTCCTCAGGACTTTTGTTTAGACGCATTTCACATGCCTCTCCATTCAGGTCAGGGTGATTCGCCTTTGTTCTGATAAGTCGTGTTCGTGTCTCTTTCACGAGACGCAGTTTCTGCTTGTTCATCTGTCATGGCCAGCAGGTACCTGTGTCAGTATGATGCCGCCCGTCACTTTCACACGGGTGATTCCCTCAGGTCATGTACTTTAATTATTGTCGTTACGGTGAGGACTTATTTACGAGTGCATTTTACCAAATTCATGTAATATTTGTTTTTTGTATTGGCAGACAGAACGGGAGCCGTATATACTCTAGTAAATGTGCACCTTTGCGCTGAGAGGCAGATTAGGGAGAAGCAGCTAAAGACCCCCATAAAACCCAGTTTCTCTGCTCATTAGCGCTGTGGCTAACGTGTCCGTTCAAAGTCTGGGGCCTCAGTGTATTTGTCACACGCTACTTATCTGCTCAGGCATCGATTGGCAACTTGCTGAGAGGCCACCACGGTGATGTTTATTGCAATCCGTATTCATGACATTATAGTTGATCATTTTGTTAGAATTTTCATGTATCGGGGCGGCATGGTGGTGCCGTGGTTAGCATTATTACATCACTCCATTAGGACCAGTGTTTATATCGCCGCCCAAACTGTGCATGGTTTGCACGTTTTCCCTATGTCCTGCGTCTTTGGCTCTTCCACCTCAGTCCAAAAACATGGCAGTGTGATTCCCTGCCTTGAACCTGTAACTTCTGGGATTGACCCCGTATGGGACAAGCAGGTATGGAAGATGAGTAGATGTGTGTTTACAGATACCGAGGGTATTCTTGACAAGAGCATTCTTGCTAATTTGCCTCTCAAGAGCGAACTTGGGGCGCAATGGATCATGGGATTGATCTTGTTGGCGGGGGATGCGACTGATCCTTGATATTCGGGGCTGGGAAAGTAAAGCATCATGGGATTTTTACTGTCCTGTGTGCTTTATTTACTTCTTGGGTATTGGAACTGCACTACAGCAATGGAAGATGCCATCAAATGGGTACGCGAGACCACAAGAGACCACCAAATTTTGACATATCCCTCTGCCTGACAGTCAGGGAGAAGTTTTGATGGGGTTAGGGTAGGTGTAGGGTTAGGTTTATGGGTTAGGGCTAGGGTTAGGTTTATGGGTTAGGGTTACGCTTAGGTTTATGGGTTAGGATCTAAGTCACTGCTTTGATACTCTTATTCTGAGTCTGCAACACTGTCGCCATCACAGGTGGTGCAGGGCAGGTCAGCAGGTGATCATTTTCTATCATTTCATTAAACACATCCCCCTCTGGGGTTGGCGATCCCGCCTCCAGGATCTGACAGAAATTTCGGCAAACTGTTTAGCCCCAACTGTTTTTGTCATATACACATTTAAAAACACCATCAGAAATCTTGGACCGTCTACTTTTCAAATATTCTATTTGAAATTCCATAGGTAGAAGCTGAATATATTTTTACAGCCTCGTGATATGAGAAGAAAGAACAAGAGTGACTGACTTCTGCGTCTTGCAGCAGCTCTGATCACCTTCCCACTTGCAAATCGCGCTGTTCGACAGTTAGTATTGGGTAAAAAAATGTATGTGAATACGCCGATTTTTACCAAAATAAACAAGAGCACATGTCTGGGCGGTGTTTACACTGATCGGCCACAATATGGCACATGGATACGTCTCCTGCCGCTGAAGCTTTGCGCCAATGTTGCCATTTTCAACAGCGAATCGCACCTGTGTTCATAGTTCAGTGGGCTAAGCCTGTGTGCCTATAATCACAAGATCGCTGCTTCAAACCCAGTGTATTTATAATGTGAATAGCGATCTTCAGCTAAGAGCGGTACTACACACTGCCGGTTCAAGTAAAACAAAGATAAGGCACGCAGTTAGCTTTTTTGCCTATTTAACCTAATTTTAAAAACTTTACTACTTCCGACAATGGAAGTTTGGAAAGGTAGACCAGTAACGGATTTAGTCAGTGATTTTTTCATGATTCTACACGGCCTAATGATTTCAGCGAGATATAAACTGAAACACAAGAGAAAGATACATGGTCGACGATGCCCTCCTTCCCAGAGCGTGAATAATAGTGAATTATTTTATTTCCGTTAACTCTGAATAGGCACTGCATCATATATATATGGTCACAATTTTTCATTTTTCATTCCCTTTACCAATAAACTGTGAAAAGGATTTTATTATTGCTACTCTTCTTGCGTTTCAAACTACCTTTCTAAGTGATGGGTGTGGGGTGCAGTGACATTCCAGACTGATGGGCCGTTGACAGTATTCGAACTATTAAAGGTGTGAGGACACCTATCTCATCAATATTTATTATGAAAGCCACCGACTTTGAGAAGAAGAGTCACTCTGAAGTTCTGGCACCTTAGTAATCAAACCACATAAAAATATCAGAATATCTCTTTCACCCGTGTGTAGCCAACCCCCGTGTCTATAAGCCTCTTAGCTCAAGAGTCTTGGCTAGAAATGTCCATAATGTTATTTTTTTACAATTTCTCAGCATGTCTGAAAATGGCTTCTTTGAAAATTATACATTTAAAGTTGATTTTAGCGGAAAAAATTGAATGATAACATTTTAACTGGTCTCAGATTATGGGTGCTGATTTCGTGCTGAATAAAAAGCACAGAAATGTTTTTTAGATAGGTGAAATATTTTAGAACGTCGAGGCATGTCCACAGCCTGGGCCATTTTCCAAAGGGTACCGCTCCCCTAATCAGTAGTGATTTCTCCACACTCTTCTCCTACTCGGCCCCCATGTTTGCCCACATGCTAACATTCCCAGTAGCATGACTGACGACGCAGATCCAGCTCTGAGAGCATCTCGCAGAGTCAGTGTTCCTCCCGCCACAGTTATCTCTCCCATTTAGTCTTATCTCCTTCCTCGGCCGATCAATTCTAAAATCCTTTTTAAAACCCCCCTGTACAGGGGGCTGTGAGGACCTTCTCTGCCTGGAGACCTTAGCCTTCCCAGCTCTCCCCTCACGCTTATCCTCCCCCCCCCCACATCTCATCTGCATTGTCTTTCAGCCAAATCGACGCCATCTCTCAGGTAGGTGCGCTGTGTGGTTTGTCCCCCCCCCACTGGCTGCAGCTGATGAAAGGGATTTTCTGGGGCTAATTTCATGGCATAGTGGTGATGGGGGGGGGCGCTTCCAGCCCGATCCATCGGCGCGATTTTCTTAATCACGCGTGCGGCCGAGGGCTGTTTTACACGGGAGCGATTCACACACTCAGCGACACATTAAAATGCGAGCTGCGGGCCGGACTGCCGTCCTAGGTGGGAGTAACATACTGCAGCCTACTGCTAATGAAGGGAAGCCGTTTCTACGGGGGATTTACGAAAACAGCATGATAATCAGTTTCTTCCTAAAAACATAAGTGGATCCCAAGTGCAGCCAGGGACTTAAGTAAGACTCGAACCCCCAGGGTCGGGGTCATCACGGGGGTGGTCTCGGTCTTGGGAACCGCTGTTGGTTTATGTGTTTGGCCTCTCGCTTGTTTATGGTTCTTCACCTTTGAGCTCAGTGCCCTGATTTTGGTCCCGCCCACTGCCCCCACCCCCCCTGCCCACTGCCCCCACCCCTCAGCTATGCCAGCTTTCCGCATTTGAGTCTGTTCTCTTCATGCCCAGTTCCAGAATCTTCCATCCACTCAAAGGGCCTTGAGACCCAATACCCCCCCCCACACACACATGTGCAGTCAGTTGGGGGGCCTAGGTGACAAGGTACCAGAGGTTCAGAGCTTCTAGCCACGCCTCTGTCTGGCTGTTATGCATCCTGGCTAATGCAGACAGGAGTCGTGGGTACTAGGCCAGTCGTTTCAGAAGGATAGTTGGGTTTCAGGTGTTTTTATGACTAAATATGGTTCAATGAGCTCTGTGCCCCATTATGAAACATGATCTGGGTGGTGTGGGGAGATGGATTGAGTGTGAAAAATGCACATTTATCCATGAAATGTATAAGAATATGCTTTTGCTGGGGGAGCTGTGCATCCCGCATTAAGTTATGTAACTGTGTTCGGAAGGTCGTTGGTTTGAATCCCGCACTCGGCAGAATGGTCACATCTTTGTTGGGTCACGACCCTTAACCCTCCAAGAAACTCCAGGGGTACAGAATAGATGGCTGGCATTGTGCTCAGGCCCCCAAGCCTCACTCTCAGCCCTATTTATGTGTGTGATTGTCTCAGAGGGTATGATGGGATATGCGTAAAGGAGCATGCCTGTTGCGTGCGTCGGTGGGCGAGCGGTCAAGCAGGAGAGAGGACCCAGGAAATCGAGCAAAACAGGGATTTATTTGGACGGACAGGGCAAACAAACCGACACGAGGTAACATCAATGACAAGTCTGGGGAAGACTGACTCAAACGAGGACTAAATACACAGGACTAGCAGACACTAACAAGGAACAGGTGAGACCAATCCGGAATAAACGCAAGGTAACAGGCTGGGCGTGGCACACAAGAGGATCGGACAGAGCTGGACATGACAATGCCCATGTATCTTGACCATGTATCCTCATTCCAAACATATCAGTAAGTTTTTCACCGCAGTGCGATCGCAGCCGTCAGGACCGAGGTAACGTGGTAAAGGGCCACTTTCAGTCGAGGGAGGTGTTTACCGCGACCCTCAGCATGGGGGCACCACTGTCTTCAGGCGATCACACACTGCTAGGCGTGCAGAAATGACCCCGGGGTAGCCCCCCCCCCCCCAGCCAAGCTATAGGCGTGAGCCACCATCCGCTTTTCTCCGTCTGATTGCCTGGGAGTCTGTTTGCCACACGGCAGAGGTGTCGACAGAACAGGTGCTCCTGTGAGCCGGAAACGCCTCCGCCGCGGTCGACGCGTAATCCCGTGAATGACAGCGAAATGGGGATCTGAGACTGGCGTGTCGGAAACCGTCAATTCGCATTTCACAGCGGATGCCCCCGAAAGACGTGTACGTCTGCAGGCCTAATTACAAATGGGTAGGAAGCACACACTGCCCAGAGGCAGGATGCACCCAGTGCCCGTCGAAACATCCCCATCCACTCATTATTTAAAGCTGCGCCGGTAAATTCGGTGTTAATCCTTCAAAACGTGCAGCGATGCACTATATTAATTAACCCTGAGGAACTGGATCTCAACAGCTGAATTGTGAAGTGAAAGCTAATCAAAGAAGCCTTTTTATGCACTGTGTAAATTACACGTTCGTCATTTATTTATTATATTACATGCTACATATATTCTTGTATGTGTACATATGTATACACATGTAGGGTGCGTGTGTGTGAATGAGCGGTCCCCAAAAAGATATGATTACTCCATTGTGTGTGTTTGTGTGTGTGTGTGTGTGTGTGTATTAGGTTTATATTACATTATTGGTACCAAATGTCCCCACAATGTGATAAAAACCTGTTACCTTTACATCACGGTGACCATTTTTCTGGTCCCCACAAAGATCTGTGGATGCAATCAAAAAAGTAAAAATGCCCAAAGTCTCGTTTTTTGTTTAATTACTCATGGTTAAGGTCATGGCCGGGTAGGGGTTGAGTTTGTCTCGTTGGGATTAGAGTTTTCCCCATAGAAATGAATGAGCGGTCCCCACAAAGATATAATTACATACCTGTGTGTGTATAAATAATTTAAGAGGCAGAATGTTTATATTTCACATCTTGGGTCTCACAGCCGGCTCCACTTCTCATGAATAATGCAGCGAGAGCCGCACTGGCATCCCAGTGTTGTCCTACGGAGGCTGAGCGGCATTCATAATCGCTCATTACCCCGGGAACGGGCATCCTGGCAGCGCCAGCAGAAAATCGATCGGAACTTAAGTCAAATGCGGAACGGCGGCTCCTTCGAAACTCGCGACTGCAACAGATGCCGTGTTTAAAAATAGCGCGTCGTGTGCAATTAACAGCCGGGCGAGGCGGTCCGTGAGCGGCCGCGTCCGTCCAGAGACTCCCTGCCCGGCACGACCCGGGAGCCTGACCCGTGAAAAGCAATCTTTCCTGCACTCGGCGCGGACGGATGTGTCGCCTAAGTGATGCATTCCTTTCGCCACCTCCATTAACTCTATTAACCTCCCCTCTGCTCCCTCTGTGAACTTATCTGTGCCCATCTCCATCCCAATCCCCCACAATTAGCATCTCCGGTGTCAACACTGATCCCGTCCAATCGGATGGGCCGCGGCCGGGGGGTAGCTTTACCATATAAGGCGTCCTTTACAGACGGCGCCCAATGCGAGGTCTTCATCTCTGACATGCGAAGTGTCCATCGATGTAAATCAGTGCGTGTGTGCGTGCCGAACCAAATGGAGTGCCGGCAGCACCGAGGTACGGCGGGGATCCCCTCGCTGGGGATGGAACAGTCCGGGTTCTGCGCTCAGTCAACTGCTGCCATGGGTCTGTAGCAATAAATCGAAGTCAGATTCCTCCCCAAAGGTCACGTCTGTCTGCCCAGGAGAGAAGCTGGAAATTCTAGGTCAAAATATCACCTTGGATCCCCCCTCCCCTCCTCCGCCACCTCCTCTTGTCGTCCCCTGCAAAGTGCAGCCCCCCTCGCCTCCTCCGCCACCTCCTCTTGTCGTCCCCTGCAAAGTGCTGCCGCCCTCCCCTCCTCCGCCACCTCCTCTTGTCGTCCCCTGCAAAGTGCTGCCCCCCCTCCCCCCTCACCTGAATCTGCCACAGTACTCATGCCCCCAAAAATCAGCCATCATATGCAAAATACATAAAGTTTAAAATCAATTTTAAAGAGGCATCTTCTTATCATGTGGCTCCCACGGGCGAAAGCTGATTTTCCATTCTGCGTGTGTGTGGTCCTGTCTTCCCATTACACGTTGCATACATGTTGCTGCTGGTCCATTTGCTCAGCATCGCAAGTCAGTAATTAACCCAGGTACACATGAGAAGCAGCGTGATGAAACTGGCGATTTCTGCATCACAGATCCACTGTTCTAAAGCCCGTGGTCGTTAATGAGGACCTCACGCAGGCAGATCGGTTTTTAAATCAGGACCTTTCAAATATGCTTAGTGACGCAGTACGTTTACTTTTGTTGTGTTGTCACGTTAAACGTAATCTTTGTGTATTTGCATTCTCTGCCGTTCGTTATTGTGGAGGGGACCGTGAAATACATCCTGTAATTCGATCTCCATCAATCACAAAACAAGAGTGCATTTTCTGTAATATAGTCAGTATCATAAATCATAATTCACAGCATAAGCTGTTTTCTCACCCAGTGGTTCTGCATAGTTAAGGCACTGCAGGACGTGCAGAAACACGCAGCTTTGGCGGCTTCCGCATTAATGTAAATGTCTGCCGATTTTCTAATTTGTTCCGGTGGTGCCGAGATTACTATTTCCAGTTTGAAAACAAACCGTTCTCATAGAACAAATGACTTGTTCAAGCTGACTGCGTTTCGACGCGACGTATGACCGTGTCAGACATGACCTGCATGATAACATCGGAGTCATGTGACCCGTGCTTCAAATTTTGACATCATCACTTCTAAGATTTGAGTGCCGGCGATCTGGGAAGGGATTGCTGTCAAGTTAGAGGAAGACCATCCCAGCTGAGGGAGGAAGGGTCAGCTCGCAGCGTCCCCGCCACAGTTAAAGTCATTCAATTTAATTTTCCCACTTTCGTCTATTTCAATTTCACTCTTCTGACCCTTAATTTTAATCTTTTAATCTTCAGAGAGAAGAAGAAAGAGCCCTTTATGGGATCAAACGGGAAATATGCAGGTCACAAGGTCACCGTAAGACAAAAAAAAAGAACAAACAGTTAACTCTGATTAGGCAAACACAACACCTCAAACAGGTGTGACTAAGTTTGCCGTCATTGTCCTCAGCTCACTGACATGCAGTGAAGTGAAGGACAGCAACTCAGCTCACAGACATGCAGTGAAGTGAAGGGCAGAAACTCAGCTCACTGACATGCAGTGAAGGACAGCAACTCAGCTCACTGACATGCAGTGAAGTGAAGGACAGCAACTCAGCTCACTGACATGCAGTGAAGGACAGCAACTCAGCTCACTGACATGCAGTGAAG
>JABFDZ020000043.1:4665658-4676928 GCA_019775955.2 Pollimyrus isidori
CCCCCCCCCCCCCCCCCCCCCCCCCCCCCCCGCCCGCCCCCCCCCCCCCCCCCCCCCCCCCCCCCCCCCCCCCCAGATGATGCCAGGGCTATTGTTTGAGCCTCATCTGTCACGCTCACAGCAGACCGATCTGCAAACGTACGCAGATCGACACGGCAAACATCCCGGCGCGGATACGGCCCTTCGGGGGATGGCATTTCGCTTCAGGCCCATTGCAAATACGTGATCCTCCGAGTTCCACGCCGTCCAGCTCAAAGTCATCCGTGCGGAGGTCCCGGATGAATTCCACGTGCATTTAATCTTATTATTATTATTATTATTATTATTATCTATCTGTCTATCCATCTTCTATACCCCTTTTGCAGTGTCTGTTGTTCTTCTTCTTCTTGTTACTACTTGTTGTTATTCTGTCATTATTCTTGCTGCCACGTCTCCATGTCTCCTCACCGAACCAGCTAACCCCACGGCCTGTTCACGTATCCCAGCACTCGTCACATATTATCCGTAGAATCCCAGGTCATTTATGAGGGACACTTAGACGAGTCGACGGGAAGCCTCACGCGTTCAGAGTTGGGGTCAAAATCCCCCCGTGTTGTATTTGCATGTTTCAGATGTTTTAGTCCTGGAGTACAAAACCCAGGCAGGAACATACATGTTCTCAAATTGCCCGCAGTATGTGCGTCCCCTGTGACCGGCATCCAGTCCAGGGTGCCCTGTGATTGGCTCCAGTTTCAGCGCGAGCCCTTATTCCCTGGCTGTGCACCTAACAGGAGGTGTGGGAACCCTCGCAAGGCACGATCCTGCCGTCTCCTAGCACCCGCCTGCCATTCCTGCTGCCCTTTTCTCCCCACACTCCTCACACGGACCTGGGAGGGGCGGAAAAACTGGGGGAAAAGAGCCGTTCCGTGCGTGGGCACACGCAGCGCGCCGTGTGTGAGTGGCACGGACACCCGCGGTGCTGCTAATTGCCCGAGCCGCCTCTCGGGGCATGCTTGCGTGCCTGTGCGGATCCCTTAAGGTTAAAGACACAGGCACCACCCGTACTCTGTATTTCAATAAGGCTAATGAAACCAGCGATCATTTAATGGATTGCAACTCTGGACTCCTTCCATTTAGGAAAAAAAAACCTACCTAGAGTGGGCTGGGATCGAGAAGTGAGATGGGGGGGTGTGTCCCGGTGGCTGGCAAAATGCTCGAAACACGTTCGCCGTAGCCTACATCAGGGGCGCTTATATTAGAGAAGCTTAGAGTCTACTCCGATAATTAGCAACAAGATTCCCTGGGGTCCAATTAAAGGCATTGGCAACTCTGGACGCCAGGTTCCGTTCCGTGTGGTTACAGCGAAACCAGGTGCCCTCAGCACGCATTCCAGGCTCCGACGGAACACATTCATGTGCCGCTATGTCCCAAGTGTTAAAAGCCCCTTTAGAGTAAAGACTCTTTTTCATACTTCTCGTATGCAATTTTACTATGTTTACGGCAAAGATTTAATTTTTAATTTTACCGTGCATCACTTCCTTTGGAAAAAAAATGACACCGAGGTTAATTTTGGTCTCTTGGACATTTTAGCGAAATGTGTCATTTTTTTCTTTGCTTAGTTAACACTTTCACAGGTGACTTTTAATAGAGCCTTCTGAATTAAAGTACCTTTCTGGAACGGGGTGCTAGGGCCAATAATTTCCCAGATTACAGGCGTTTACCCGCTGTGCCACATGGAGATTTATTTCAAAACACAACAAAATAACAAAACAAGCACAAAATGGGCAACATCTCATGCATTCGATTTTCCTTTTAATTTGGATATTTAGAAATAAAAGTCCCCAATAATTGGTTATATGCACGGGACTTTGTCCCATCCAGGAGCGGCGTCAGCCAATTTGGTACCCACAATCCCCTAGTGCTGCCCGCACATGTAAATCTGCTTGTTGGTGACATTTCGAGTTCAGTAGGGGCCAAAAGGGAATGCTACAGAGAGTCCATCTATATGTCCTAAAGCCCCGAAGATCAGTCAAATGCTGGCAGACAGAGTGGCAGCGTTAATGGAAAGATCACATTTACCCGAGAGGCGTAACTCTGTGGGTGCGTTCCAGGCCCTTGGAGACATAAACAGGGATGAGTCACAATCGCCAGAAAACCGCTAATACGGCACAGCAGGAGAGTGTGGACCAGCTCGCGGAGGCAGGGGGCGGGGCAGTAGGAGGGGCCGGACTTTCAGTGGGCGTGTTTTACGACCTGCCACTCCATTTAAGTGCACATAAAATTTATAGGCGAGAATAATTGATCTCTTTCACCCTGGCAGTGTCGGATATCTGCTTTCATATTGTGCGGTGGCAGGCTAGGTTTGCATTATAGTGTTTCCAGTTGTCTGTGCGAATCCCATTTGAGTTGGTGAGGTGGCCTATTTTAAAATCGAGGCCAGTTGGTGTTGTGGTAAGACTGTGTTTCTTTTTTTTCCTTCCAAATTAGCATTTTAAATAGTACCATGTCAAGGTTGTGCCTTGTAAGGGGATGTTTATTTTAATGTAGGGTTTGCTGTGGCCATTAACCTCAGTGGGCGCCTGATCCTCATTCTGCCGTGTGATGAGGACTGGGTCTGAGGAAAGTTAACTATCACTCCCCTAAAATGTCTGCTTTACGGCGCTTAAATTTTCACCTTTGTGACATGAATTCTCTTTAGCACCTACCCTAAACCATCCATCAGCTTTGTAATCGTTACTCTTGCGGTCGTTCGATGCAGTTAATACAGGAGTATGGGGTATGGCTGCAGGTGGATAAGCATTTTTTACACACTCATTAAACTGACATATCTCCTCTAACGCCTTGCATCTGCACCGATACGACACCTCAGACGGTTTGCAGGAAGGCGCTGGGGTCCAAGTCGGAGAAGCATTTGCCGACCCACTTCTCAGTCCCGAACGAGGTCAGCTGACCTCGTGACGGAACGATCCGCAGAAAGTCCAACATGTGAAGGCTTTTTTTTTTCCTGGTAGCTGTGAATGGAGAGGGAGGAGAAGATGATTAAGAGCCAACGTGGGAGAATGAACGGGGTCTCAGTCAGCCCTGACCAGGGGCTCCGCAAGGGGCCTGGATTCCCTGGCAGATTGGGGCTGCGCTTTATATTCTCCCATGGGGGACCCCACTCTAAATCCCCCCCCCTCCCATTCAGCAAATTTGATTATGAGGGGGGGGGGGGGGGGGGTGTACCATAATTCTTTATATAGAAAGTGGAAACCCTACTGAGGGGCCCAAGGTGACATTTTGACCGGGGGTGGGGGACAGAATTATAAACCACACCCCTGGTCCTGAGCAAACAGGTTCAGCGATCAGGACGCAGTGGCGCATTGCCAGCAGCAGGTACCGGTAACGAGAGGGACGTACACAGTCCTGACATCCGGCAGGTGACATCCTGCATCTGTCGAAGGCGTCACAGAGCAAGATCCTCATCAATAAAACACCAGAGCCCCACCTCCGCCCCCCTTGTTACTATAGCGCAGCATTCTAGGATGTTCCTATTGATCTATGTTTAGGCTGTTTGACAACTTTCATGTGATCCGCCTCCCCGGGCCGTGCTTGTCACACGCCGGGGCCCCCGTCCCCTTCCGCGCCATCCGATCACAGCGCCGTAATTAGCCGCCGCCGGGAGGGCGGGGGTAGCGGCGGAGTCGTGGCAGAAAATAGAGCCGCATCTGAGGCGTCTGACTTCGCCGGCGTGCCGGGGGAGACGGTTCTCGGCGTGACGGCTTTGAGCTCTAAGTCTGAGCGGCAGTGGAGTCTCACTCCGGTACGAGCGGCAGCCGCAGACAGAGGCAGCCCAGACTCCGCAACACCAAACGGGGAGGGGGAAAGGCACACATCATTCACAGCTGGCGACCTATGGGGCGCCCTGGGGCCCAGTCACACCGGTTACACTCTCCGCACCACCTCGGGACCCGAAACTGGGTCACCGGAGCATTTTCACTGGGTCACGAAATGTGGAGTAAAAAAAAAAAAAAACAATTCAGATTTTTTTTTTCCCTAATGTGAGGCTTTTTTGCTCTTTATCTGTTACGGCACTGTGCCCTATTTGCGCGACGTCTTGTGAAGTGAATTTGGTTCAGCATTTTAAGAATTTGGGCGGCGACTTAATGACCATGGACAAGTGTGGGTCCTGACGCAAAAGCAGTCAAGATCTACTGCTCCACCCCATCCCCCCGTCTTTCAGCCTAACCATGCATGACCGTGTCACACCACGGTCAAACAATAAATACAGCTTCGTAAAAGTTCACTGCCTCTTTGCAGGCCATCTGTTACTATTACTTCTTAATGACAGTATCAATGTGCAACCTCATTACTATGAGAGGTAATGCCTTGGCACTCTGCGTCATAAAGTAGTTCCATTGATGTCCATCACACTCAGAGTACAAGAATACATGGACTTCACATATCATCCTAACTATTCTTTCTTTCTTTCTTTCCATGGCATAACAATTTTTAAGGACTTGAACACAAATCCAGCCATCTTCTGTGACATGAGTGGTTGTGGCATCCAGTGACTGGACTACAGAAGCAGGACTTGAAATTGTGACATGTTTCAGGACCATTGTCCACACCTGGGCACCTACATTTATTCAGGGTTTTCTGCCCCATCTGGTGCTCCTGTCCGCACGTCGGTGTCAGGCCAGGTTAGGCTGAACTGTCACAGCATTAGTCAGAGGGCCTGTTTTGGGCACAGTCTCTTCAAGATGCCATTTCTGTGCCTTTTGACAAATATCTGTAGCAGATACCGGGCACCCGCCCCCAAATACTGTCAGCAGAGCTTACCGTCACTTTTGAGCGTTGCAGCACATCTTGACAGACCTGGGAGGTTTAAGAGGTCCATGCCTGACTTCAGGTGTCTTCCCATGAAAAGAACAACTGGAGTCTGACCCTGACAGGATAAACAACGTTGCAATAAGAAGGCAGGACGTCTGCGACTTAGTCTTGCGGTGACGTTTAGGCATTTGGCTTTGCTCTTGTGGATTCTCATGGAAGTCTGAACAAATGGTACTATTATAATGCACTGGATATCAATCTTCTTGATAATAGGCTAGGATTCCTCACATGTGAATTGAAATCCATAGTTACTAATTAGTCCCGTGTGAGCAAAACTATGAAGGTTACTTATTGTTTTGGTTGATGTCCATCCTTCACTGTGGAGATCCTTGGGCCTACCAGCACTCTGGAACCAAGCTTTGCTGGTGCAATGATCTGAAGCCCAACGCAGTGCAGCCTTGTAGAGACCCGCTCACTACAAACTGAATGCTCAGGTAAATGTACATAGCATGTTAAAAACCACCTTTAGCTCCAATACTCTTGTCATGGTTGACTTGACAGGTCTCTCTGATTTGACTACTGGTGACCAGCAAAGATCTTCATCTGACTCAAACCCAATAAAACAGCACCCTGGCATTTCTTCATGTCATTAAACTCTATGCTGTAATACTGGGTACCTAAGAATATTGTGTATCTGTGTAAACTGGCAATGACCATGAAAGGAATGGACTTGTTGGAATAATGACAACCAATGAGGGTTGATAAAATGTGACCGTGATAAAATGTTTACCATAGTAAACATGTTATTTCTTTGTCAGATAGACAAGTTTTAAGCCCTCCACAGTTTGGGCATTTTATTCACTCAAGCCTGGTGGGATTTGACGTCTTGTGTGACAGTATTGCACCAATACCTTATGGTGAAGTATCACATGCAAGCCTAGAGTGCAGTGTTTCAGTACTTTTTTGTGTCAATGTGTCAAAGCTGTTTCGCAGTTTGAACCATCTGCTCCGAGTCTTTCATCCAATTCCCTGAGCCCTTCACTTAAGCAGTTCAAAGGATGTAGCACCGCAGCTAATTTTAAGAAAAATTGCTATAATAATTAACAGCACCCAAAAGTGAATGCAGCTGGCTGACATCACTGGGCTTTGGAGCTTTTGGGGCAGCATTAGTGATATTTTGAGAATCATTCCTTGTCAATCCTGTGCCTGCAATAGTCTATCGGATCTTTAAAGGGCCCACTCATTTTGTTAGTCCGAAGTCTCCCAGTCTACTCAGAACTGTTTCGTGATTGGCCAGAGAGGAGCCGTCATCAGTACCCTTGACAATAATATCTTCTCGATAAGGCCTGAGATGCCCTATAAGATCCGGTCTATTGATCTGTGACACACAGCAGTGGTGGAGACTAGCCCCAGAATCTACCCTAATGTACTGAAAAGGACCCTTGTAGGTATTGATCTCCTCCAGCACCATCGAGATTTCGTAAGTAAACTTGCACCATGTCTATCAAAGGTCAAAGTCCTGCCTCCCAAAGAATGAAGCTCAAATCATTTCTATCCACAGCAGCAGGTACTGGTCTGCAAGGGATTTGTTGTGACCTTAAGTTGACTCTCAAATATGTTGAGCAGTACTGTACTTGACCACCGCCACGTTAGGGGGGGGTGAAGTCCAACTGCTAAACCTTAAACAGAATGCCGTGGTCTCTAGGTGTTTAAGGTCTGTCGCGACCTTTGAGGTTCCTTTAGGAACGTTTGGCTGTGCTTGCTGTTCTACAGCTATCTTTGCCTTGATGGGTTTTAGACTCCCAATTCCATCTTGGGACACCGGAGCAAAACGATCCGATGAGTGGTGCATCTTCCCCTGCGTGGAAGGCGCGCTGTGACCCTCAGCAAGCCGCACCTCTGTGTCCCACCACATTGAAGTCCATTACACGCCTTTTGTTCTCATATTTAACTGTCACTTTAGGATTACTCACTTCAATCTTCGCCTCTGTGTATGTTCTCAGAAGGACTAAAGTATGTCTCAGATTGACGTGTGCAAACCTTTCTCTGCAGTCCTTGCAAGATGTGATTGACAGGATCTCGCTCTATCCTCCGCTCCCCCGGTTTCTGTCACCAACATCATTTAATTATCACGTCCTTCCACGGCGTGAAGCTCCAAAGACGCCAAGTCTGCTCCGGATTCTTCCGACTTTGTTTTATCTCAGGCACCTTTAGTCTCTTACGCTAGTTTCAGCTTCTCACTTTGATTGGTTTTCAAAATGTGTCCTCTTCTGCCGCACAGGTTGCACTCCTTGTCTTTCAAGCAGGGGTCAGTCGGACCACGAGTTCTCGTTCCACATAGAAGGCACCCCTCCACTTCCTCTGGCCGTTTTGTTATGATGCTTGTCAGTTCATCCTTCGTGGATTGTTCCCATAGATATGCCGGTTCCTGAACCGTGTGGTTGCTCCTGCTCTTCCTGTGAGGAACCGCTTTGCTTTCACGTAGCGGCCTGCAAATGAGGTCCATCCCTCAACGTATCAAATGAACCTTCACCAGACTGGCCATGCCCTGCTACATGTTCCAGACTTGGTTTCACATTGCTTCATTCAAACGGTTCACCAATGCTTTCAGGTTAAAGTGAGTCTTCATAATTTCTTTGGCATGCAGAGGCACATTATCATGGGCCCCTGGGCTGTTTCAGTTGTCAGAGGCCCCTACTATTTTCATTGATGTTATAGATGTCGACCTAGGGACCCCTTTTTGTGGCCCCGCTTTAGCAGTGGCCCCAGGCTTCAGCCTGGATGAGCTCATGCTTTAAAGCTCCCCGGCGGAGACAGTTTTATTCTTGCAGATAAATTGTGCAGCAACTTATATGTCATCTCACCCATTACACTCAAGAATCACCACTCTACTTTTCTCTCATTTTCTATGCTGTTAGCAGGGCACTTCAATCCATTCGACGCCCATGCCGCATTCTGCAACACTGCCATCCAATGACCGATCCCACACATCAGGACATTTTCTACACTTTCTGAATTCCTGCTATGAAGCTATTTTGAAAGGTCCTCGCTGTTTATTCCCAGTTCCTCTTCTTTGCCGTTCCCGGTCCATCCTCCGGCGCAATCAACTTGTTCTCTTAGCGCTGGCACATCAGGCGGAAAAAGGGAAAACTGGAAAATCTGCAGTGCTGGGTGATCTCTAAATCGCTTAGACTCAGAATTTGCTCTTGTCACCAGGTCTGCTCATACACATTCATAACAGTCAAACAATAAATACAGTTCAATAAAGCTTTACTGCGTCCTCACAAACCATGCATCACCATTACTTCTCGACGCCAGTATGAATGAGCAGCCCAGATTCTACGAGTGGTAATATTGTGGCACAACATGAAGAAGTTCCAAGGAACATCGCGGACGTAATGTCAATTGATGAGGTGCTGCTGGATATCGAACGCAGAACGCGATTCGCTCGTGTGAGTCGGCGGGATCAGCGATGTATTAACACAAAAACTCTGCTGTTGTCCCAGAAGTCCTTAATAAAAGCGATATCCATCTCTCATTATTAAAGAGTGACATTAGTCTTTGCGAGCAGACTGCCAGCGCATTGAATCGAACACGTGTCGCGCTTATCGATTTGTGTGTGTCCCATGTGACCCCTCTGGCTCCCAGGGCGGGTTGGCTTGTTTACCCAAATCAGACACTTACTGACCTCCAGCTAGCTGGGGTTTATTCATAGCAAGCAGGTACATCCCCACCATGCTGTAAACACACGTTAAGACACTTGTAGCATCCAGGGACAATCAGGGGCATGCTAGTCTCTTGCACTTAGACTGTTTGCAGATATATCACAACAGGACACACAATTAAACATGTAATATCCTCTTCCTCCATCAACTGGATGCATCATTGGAAAGATGAATTCATTACTCCTGAACTCCATGTTCTCCTATGATCCATAATTAGTGGGATTAACGTCAAATCGGAGTGAATTGAAGAGCTCCGCCGCCTCTCCCGCTGGGCGCCGGTCGACAGGGTGTCGATCTTTCCGCCGACGGGCCCCCTTTGATTCCCAACACTCCCTCAGCTTGCCAGTGGGGCTCCTCCTTGGCCGGCCTGTCAGCGATTGATTGCCTGAGGATTTTCCCCCCATGAGGCCACGGTCCCCTAAGATGTCTTATCAGCTATTGTGAAGCGGCACGCCTTTGATGGCCGAAAGCTGCTGCTTCAAAGGTCACCCGTGCTCTTCCCTTTTGTTATTTCTGCCTCATCTTTAACCAGAAAGTATGGCGCCAACTGTGGCGACTAATGGAAGGGCAATATACAGTCTTCTCGCGTTTATCGGATGTCGTCGTACATCGGTGCGTTTTTCATGCATTTTTAATGCCTGGAATGTATCCATGGCAGCACTGGACATGAGGCAGAGGGACACCCCAGTCTGGATGTAGTCCATCACAGGGCACATGCACTCACACATGTGACGACCCCCTTGCTCCCCCTTCTGGCCGTGGATGGCAGTGCAAGGGCAATGGGTGGCGCTGGTCACAATTATGGGGCACACCTGTATGGATGTATATACTCTCAGTTCCTTAGTCCCTCCCCCTCAGTCACACATTCGACTGGCTCTCATGCGGCATATTTTTCTAAAAGCATATTTTTTCCAGTTAACACTGCCAACCATCATGCGTTATACCCCTGCCTCTTTCCTCCCTGTCATACCCATAACCAGCCATGCCTGTCATTTACCCTTCTTGTCCCGCTTCTTGTTCCTAACCCTTGTGGGGACACCACATGTTTTTCTCGTCGTCTCCAGTCCAGTCATTAATGTCCGTCCTCCTGTTGCCTTTGCTACACCTTTCCGTTTTTACTCCCCACAGTCCTGTCTTGTTTCCATGCTTTTGCATTATTCAATAAAGCCCCTGTTTTCCTGATGCCTGCCCTCAAGCTATTTGGCTTCTGGACACTACACCGTGTGCCTCCACTTTATGTTTTATGATTTACAGCCGCGTAAAAACAGGAGAGGCTTTCTGGGAGGTTTTTAAAGAAAACTGCATTTTAAATCCTGGTTTAATCATAGTTGGGCTGGCAGGCTACGCCGAGCAGCAGGCTTCTCAACTGGATCCTCTGAGACCCACAGACAGTCCATGTTTTTGCTCCCTCCCAGCTCCCTGGCAGGACGTCCACATTTTTGCTCTTTCCCA
This sequence comes from Pollimyrus isidori, assembly GCA_019775955.2. Classification (NCBI taxonomy): domain Eukaryota; kingdom Metazoa; phylum Chordata; class Actinopteri; order Osteoglossiformes; family Mormyridae; genus Pollimyrus; species Pollimyrus isidori. The sequence continues at coordinate 4,675,627 of JABFDZ020000043.1, forward strand.
GCTCCTGGGTAGGGAGCAAAACCTGAACGGTTAAAAAAATTCTTTCAATTGAGAAATGAGTGACACAAAGAAATTGTGCTGTGGTCTCTTAATTTTTTCAGTGGCCGTGTGTTTTTAGCCGGCTGTCTCATTGCAGTTCAGATTAGCCGTTAGGGCAATGGAATCACGTTGCAGAACGGCCTTTTGCGGACTTTTCTCTGCCGTCGAATGAGAAACGCGTTTCGTTTTTGATCCTCGGTTTAAGATATCAGGTTCCGGTTCTGTTGCGGAATGCCACGGCGTTCCAGCTTTGTGTTACAGAACGTTCATTATCACTTAAGCTTGGGACTTATTGTGCATCGCTCTTCAGTAAAAGCCCTTTGCCACAAAAACCTTCCCCAAAAACGTCCTGGGCAAAGGTTGTGGGGGGGGGAGGGGGGAGGTGACAGAATCTTTACCACTGAGAGACCGGCAGCTCCAGAAATCGCAGTGGATGATCACTCATCCACATCTCGTTGTGCTGAACCTGGAGGTTGTGCATTAAGCAGGCAAATTGAAATTAGCATAATTAAATGATGGCTTTGATAAAGGCCTCGTCTCTGATTAGAGAGATACAGTTTGCCGAGATAATGGGCTTGTTTTGTCACACACGCATTTTTTAAAATTCACAACAACATACCTGGAGGAGGGGGGGGAGGGGTGTTAGCGTTGGCTGGCAACCAGAAAGTGCCGGTGAGTCCAGACGTGTCTCCTGGACGCTCGATTTGAATTGAGTTAAATGAAAGGCACCGGAGTCAGGAACTGCAGGAACTTATCTCAGCTCAGCCCTCGAGAATCCCCAGACTGTTCGGGTTTTGCTCCCTACCCAGGAGCCGGGAAGGAGCAAAAATGTGGACGTCCTGGGCAGGGAGCTGGGAGGGAGCATAAAACATGGACTGTCTGTGGGTCTCAGACGATCCAGTTGCGAAACGCTGGTCTGGAGTCACGCGCAGTGACACACGGTAGGCAGGGTTTGCCCACCGGCGTCTGATTGACGGTAACTGCAGCCTCTGAGAATCCTAAAATCACACTGTGCCGTTACGGCGGCCATCTTGGTCCGAAGGAGTGCCGCAAGGTGGAGCAAATGAAGGCGGGGCGAGCCAGAGCCCAGTGGTCATGTGACTTCAACTAGCTAATCCAGGATAGGTAATGGTGCCACCCCTGCATCTCTGTCCCCTCATTCTGGTCTTGGGGGGGGGGGGGGGGGGGGGGGGGCGGGGGGGGGCGGGGGGCGGGGGGGGGGGGGGGGGGGGGCGTGGGGAGGGGGTTGTTGTGGTTAAAGGG
>JABFDZ020000043.1:4692545-4705667 GCA_019775955.2 Pollimyrus isidori
CAGTGAGAACTGGTTTTCAGTTAATTTACCTGGTAAAATAAAGTTTAAATAAATGACATAAATGCTCTAATAGTATATAAAAGTTAGTGGTTTATTTATTGTTAATTACTGTAATGTTGCGCTGCTTTATTTGATTAATTGTCCAGTCTGTGAAGGAGGCACTCAAGTAAGAATTGCATTGTAGTATGACTCATTTCCTGGCGTGTACAATTTATATTAGGTCGGCGTTCACGGTTATATTCAGATCGAGTTCTAGTTTGCTCAACTTTCAAGAAATTTGAGTTCTAGTGAATTTGAGAACGGAGGTACCTCTGTAATTGCTTCTAACTTGGACCTTTTTTTTGGAATAAGCTGGGAAAGTAAAATGGCTGGACAATTACCTTGTCAATTATCAAGCAATTTACGGGACACTGCGGTGCCCATGACATTTTAACACGAAACAGAGTGCCGCAATTCATGGCCATCTGTCTGCTGCGTAAGTTCAACAGAGCAGTTTTATTAGGGAATGAAACTAAGGACAAGGGCTGCTTCCTGTATGTCACTTAATTACAAGTCAGTAGCGATCACCTCTTAAACGTGGCTCATTCTCCCTCATTCCTCGTTGCTCTTCATTACTCTGGCTCTGAAGGAATGAGAAATCGATCCCGCAACACAAAAAAGCACAAAGAATTCACTGGCGCCAACAGGCTGGCCACATGGGCAAATTTGCCATTTTATGTCACACTTAATTTTCTTTTATCATCTCAGATGTTTAAAAGTTCACAGCCATATTTAATTTGATTTATTTGTACGTTTTTAGGAGATGACTTTAGCAATTATGTCCTGCTTGCATCTGGAGGGAAAACATGAGTTTGGTTCCCCTTCCAGGAAGAGACACTTTGACATGACTCTGTTTAGATAAATGCTCCTTTACCCTTTTATTCCTTTTATTCTATCTTTATGTCAGTCTTGCCTTATAGTGATTCCCGGTGTCTGTCTGAAATAAAGTAAGGAAGGGCTTTAAAAAAAACTTTAAAAACAGTAGTATTTCAGTGGAAGCATACTGCATTTTCTTCATATTTTTCCTATGAAATTATGTGCTTCATTACAAAATGGGAAACATGCTGCTAAAATATAAAATAAAGTGAAGAATGGAATTATTTGCCGATATAATATATCCTGTCGACGCCTGTGTTTTTAAAAGTCAGAGGAGCGCTGCTTTTGTTTTCAATCCTGCATCCGCCTGGAATTCTGGGCCAATACACGCAGTCTTGACACAATTTTCAGGAAGAGGTCCTTCATAGTAATAAGCTAAAGGTCAAACTGCTTTTAATGCAGGAAATATTGCCAGGGCTGCTCGCCCGAATGCTCTCGGAATGAAAGCGGGCAAGCCAGTGACCGAAATAAAGTGGCTTTCGAAAAAAAGCGTGAATCGTAAAAAAAAAAAAAAAATTGGGGGTTTCAGCTCTTGTAAATGGATGCGTTTAAATCAGGTAAAACGTGTGTTTTGCAATTTTCCGGGGCAAAGAATCATTGTTTTCCGAAATTCCAGTTTAATTTCACTCTTTATTTTCGCCGGCCTGCAGTTGTAATGGAAATGCATGTGCGATACCGAGAGAGAAAGGCTTTACCTTGGATTTAATGCCATGACTGACGTTACGACAGCAGACTCTGGCAATAGTTCACTACTATTGTAATGTCAGTCATGAAATATATTGCTAGTGTAATTACTGAAAATTCATATTAGATTCTTTTAAAGTGTCGTCCGCTAGTTTCCTTGTCTCTTAAAAGTCTCTAAGCAAGGCCATATTCAATGCCTAATTTTGATCTGTGAGGTTTATGCACAAACCTGTAACAAACCTTTAATTATTATGGAACATTTTACAAAGATATTGTCCTCCAGCTGTCTGTTTTCCTGCACATGGTTCCTAGCTTTGCATGTCAGGCCCCAGGTCAGACCTTTACCAGTCCCTTTAAGTATATAGTGGAAATACTCGGCATTCAGGTCCACAGTTCATCAAGGCTCAGCATTGGGCCCAATATTGTTTTCCCTATGACTGCTGCCCCCTAGAGGATATTATTGTTCACACATAAATTGCTAATTGATGACACATGCAAAATATACACAAGTAAACTTGTAAATCTGTATAATCACCATAAGGTACTCTGGGACTAAACCTAAACTAAACTCTGGAAGCTGGACATTGCATGTATTATCCGGGAACTACATTATTGTAACACTGTGCTTTCGGCCTGTTCTATTCAAAAGTGTGTCTTATATCCGCCCCGAAGCATCTTTGACTGGTACAAAGGGTTGCTGCAAGCAATCTTACAATAATAAAATGCACTGAGATATTAACCCCCACATGCTCCCTTACCAGTCAAAAAATTGATACAAATATAAAATACACTATTTCTCACCTTTAAAGCCTTGAACAGACTCACCACGGTACATCTTAGAGTCTCGTGCCCCCTGTGGATTGTAGCCAAACCGTTTTTGTTTCCAGCAGGCAGGCTGATGCATTTGCTCCATAAATTAACAGCACAAAAGGTAGTGAAGCGGCCTCATATACGAACTCCTGTCTTATGGATTAATCTACCTGCTGGTGTCGGGGACTTAATACTTCAGTCTATAGTAATCTCAGCCTCATCTAATGAAGTGCAGGGTGTGTCCTGACCAGATCTGGCTGTGAGTGAAGGCTTCTCCCACACTCTTGACTCGTCTTTCTGTCATGCTGCCAAAGTTACATTCACCGACGCTGTTCTGTATTGCATCACTTAAACCCAACTCGTGTATAACCTAAATATTTATCAGTTCTGTACTTAGCCTGCTTTGCCTTCTGCTGCACACTTGAGACCATCTGGCCCTAAGCTAACAGATCGTCACTGGAACCAGACGACCAGCCTGCACCAGAGTCCGATGAGCAGATCCACATGGCCCTCGGCTCCAATGGTCGCCTTCGCTGGCCAACTGGAGGTGCCCCTGCCTTCAGTGGTGGTGGTGTCCCAGGACCATGCTGCTCATGCCCAGTTGCTTCCGCCATTAAGATTATTTTATCTACTGTATCCAAGTGCATTTGTTACTGTTTTGCACTCCATAGATGTACTGTTCCATAAGCACTGCTAAGAGGCCCTCTTCAAAGTCGAGGGTACTTTCTCCTAATATCGACTCCTTGGGTGTTTTTATGTTGTTTGTTTTTCTACTTCCCGCTGGGAGAAACGTGTGTCAGTCATCGTAAAGCAATCTGCGGTAAATTTGTCGGCAAACAACTATATGAAACAACAGTGACTGATTGATGGACCGGCCGCAGTAAAAGTGGCACTGCGGGTTTTCGGCAACGAGATGGTGAAACGGCAGAATGGCGGTGAGTCTGGTGAGCTAATCCTCACAGCTTTGCTATCTGATACCCAACCAGACTTATATATTACACATGCGTTCCGTTGTGAAGTATGAATGAATAATAAAATATAAATGGAAAATCGAGCCCTTTATTTATGCTACTCTGGTCATGTTAGCAGTGATTTCACACGGTCATAATTAAGCTCTCCTCTGTCATCCTTTGGATCAGCAAGGTCAGTGATTAATTAATTGGCTTTAATTATTGCCTCTTTTCCGCACAAGAGGCCTGTGCACCTGTGACCCTCCTGTCACGTTGCTCATGCACACGTCACTGTCAGGCTGCCAGAGAAGGGCAGCCCATAAATCCGTTACAAGGTAGCAGCAGAGTAATTTAAAAGTCATGAGATGCATGACCCAGAGGTTAGCATTCCTGCTGTCGCCTGCAAGATTTCCTTAAATATTACTGAGGAAACCATTTTATTTATCGCTTGTAATGTATGATAATATCCGCTAATATTGTTAGTGATGGCCTCAGCGCTGATAGGCTCGTAGGCTATTGGCTAGGTGGGCTAATGCTCATTGTTTAGAATTGATTTTGTTTTTTCCTCTGAATTTACCTTTTGTATACAGTATGTTCATTTGTAATCTGTCCTGGGGGGAGGGGGGGATTTTTGGGATGTTTTATCTGAGCCTATACCGCGAGAGAAACTCTGTTGCCACGACTATCGACTGTCCAGGTAAATCTGCATGTTATCATAGCTGAACTGAAAGTGTCCTTCATGCAAATCGGCATTTCATCTTCCTGAAGGGCGCATTGCCACAGACGGCTGTCCAAGTCAGGGGGAGGCTCACCTCGTATCCAGCCGCCCCTTCCAGAACGAACGGAAGGAAAAGGACAAAAAGGACGTCCTCAACAGCAGGAGAGAGAGAGAGAGAAGTTCGATTTTGAGGGCGACTTACATCTTCGTCGGCCGGCGAGTAACGATTAAGAAAAACATCAAAGCGGGCTCCAGGATCTGCTTCATTGTGCGGCGTAAATTCCTTTCCGCTCCAGGTAGCAAGGAGCGTATGGAAGTTTCGGATCACCGGAACACAGGGCCAAAGTCACCTGACCTGCTGTTACGGGAGTTAATCAAGCCTTGGGTAAAACGTGCTCTCTGAAGCGCACAGTGCAGGATCATTGTGCAGAAAAGCCGGGCCGCACTGCAAGGCCACGGTGGCCAAGTTCGCCCCCAGTGGCTTAATTTCTCCGAACACGTAGCGGGAAGCTAGCTAGGTTGGGTTTTGTGTTGGTCCATCAAATCTCAAAGTCGCCCCCCTTTCTATCAGAAACCCCACAAACCCTGGTCGCTCTTCCGCCGTCCGCCACATGTAACTTGTGCATATTTTCTCTCGCATTTCATACAGGGCAGCGATGTCTCTCCCCCCTCAGTCACCGCTGAGGGACAGCATTGATGGAGGCTGTTTCCTCAGGAATGGAAACGCTTCCATGGCTACTTCTTTGTCTCCGTTCTTGTCGCGAGGGTCTTGGTCTGGACCAAGCGGGGCCCAGATGTAGTGATATCGCAACGCCCCAAACTTATCGCCACTCGGATAAATGTTTTCTAGACGACTGCAGGGCTCAGCAAGGGGCGAGGACAGTCTCGGGATGCGGAAAGCCGACCAATCCCCAAACGGAGGGGGAAATAAAACAAACAATAACAGGTTATATTTGTTAGCACCCGCTCTAGGGAGGATGGTGACACGACGCCCCTTTTAATAGCCTCACAAACACTGCTGTTGGTGGGATGTGTTTACTTCAGCGGTGGGAATGATGTGGAGAATGAAAAGTGTGGAATGGGCCATTAGCATGTTGAAGGATGGTCTGCGTCTGTCATAAATCTGTAGATGTTCCGTGCATTTAAACAGCTTTTCTAAACAGATTGTTCATACCTCCCCTCGCTTGTTTATTTATTTATGTGTTCTAGAGAGCAGGGCCTTTCCCGCGCCTGGGTCTGTAATCAGTCATATGCCGTATCCTTTAAAAGCAGATGAAACACACACCGCTGACCAGGATAAATAAGATGACAGGAAGACGGAGCATCTCTCACCTTCCTCGCCAAGGCCGACCGGGCTGAGGTCACATAGCCGCTGTACTGCATTATGGGCCACGCACGAAAACCAATCTGCCCGTTTCAGATGTGAATGGATCCACAGTCTATAAACCACGGGTCCCGCAGAGCTGCCACGGCTCTGTACAGATATGGGAACAGCGGGATACAGAAGGCAGGGTAAAAAATCATTGCCTTATGCTCAGTAAAAGGCTAAACAATTCCCAGTTTTCTTGTAGGTCACCGTAACAAAATAAGAGTCCTCCGTTTTTAAAAATACACATGTAAAAACCTGGGAGTTCTCTGCGATGTAGGACAGTACAAGAGTTTTTCCGGTGGCTTCTACACAAAGATACGAACGGGAATTTGAACAAATTATGCTAATGCGCATCGACGCGCGCTGCCCAGATATTAATTACGAGTCCTTATTTTAGGCGTGTGCCCCGTGTGTGTGAGGCGTCCATCGTAACGGCTCACTGAGGTACGAGGAAGCAGGTGCTCGGGAGGTTGTGATGTCATCACTCAGCCCGTGCCTCGGAGCTCACATTTCCCAGAATGCCCGGCGCTCCAAATACCCCGTTGCGAACCAGCGTGCCTCCGTTCCACTCCGGCCAACATGTCACTGGGAATGGAGCTGTGCAGTCTCGCAGGCCGCCTCGTCCCAGTGGACGTGGGTCAATTTCCCGAACCGTCCCTGGCAGCAGGATGAGCCCGCTGACTTACGGGCCTCTGGGCGCTTCTTCAGGTTTTTCTTTGGGGGGGGGAGGGGGTGTTCATCGAATTGACCCCCCCGCCCTTGTTTGCTCATTATTTGCCGGGAACCATAATGAAAACTCGCATTCCTGAATGCAATGAAGGCTGCGACCGGCATCTCTCTGATGCCATATAGGGATATTTCTCATGAGCGGACCCTGGCTGCGGAGGGGGGGGGGGAGGGGCTGCAAAAGCGGCCCACCCATAGCGGGACCAGTAGGAGAGCAATCTGCCAGTTCCTAGACCCCCATTAAAGCATCCACCACAGGTCCAGCATCACCTGACATCACCCATTATTATTCATGAATCCCAGTCACCCCACTAAGGTTTGCACCATCATGTACACGTGGGCTAGGTGTTAATTATTTCCGCTGACCTAAGAACAGTGTGTAACTGTAATTCTGCACATAAAGAAGAAAAATAATAACTACAGGAAATGAAACACTGTATAATGCTGATTTATTTAATCCATCCGATCTTTTCTGGTCACACTGGATACATCATCCACCCACCTTCCAACTACTTCAGGTGAGGATCGCATACGGATGTGTAGATATAACAGCACAGTGCAGATGTGTTAGGTAGTCAAAGACACTTATGCTTAAATGATCTTCATCTTGGTGTAAAACTATGATATTATGTCTGTCTAAGTGTGTCAGCTTGGCCCTTTCAGAGCCTCTCCTCAAGTCACCCCGGTATCTGCAGCAACCCTCTAATATTTCTGTGTATTTAGTGTCATAACATCTTTGGCTAATGATTACCTCAGAGTTATCTAACTAATTAGGTGAGCTGGTTTGACAAATCCACGGAATGTCTGAGGTGCCCCGGAGGAGATGTGTGGGAACTGAAGGCATGTTCATCTAGCCGTCCAACAATATTCCAGTAACTTTTTAGCAGAACAGAATAAATTCTTGTCAGTTTTTATTTTTACTGTTAATTTGCATATATTACAATGTTAAATTGTTTGTTTTGTTTTAGGCAAACATGCACTACCCAGATGAATAGTTTTTAGCATTTTCTTTGCCTGCCTAAGACTTTTGCATAGTAATACCTATGGAGTTTCTGTTAATGGTCAGTCCATTGCACTACAGCGCTGAGGTAGTGGCTGAGATTAAAACTGGTGGAAACCCTGCTTTCAGTACTTTAGCCATGTTAGTAAGGTTAGATATGTTTCTGGGTTCAAAGTTTCCATCCACGGGAGATTCAGTCAAAGTCAGATGCGGCGCAACTCCCTCCAAGTCCCACCTGAGGACCACTCCAGTTGTGCCAAACTGCTTGTGATCACCAGACGTCGATCCCGTATCTTCTCAGTGACGCCGTGGCATCAGCCACCGCCATCTCCGCCCGAAAGCATCCAGAGGAGCACTTTTCGACTTTGGCTCACTCCATCTTCCCCTTCAGCCAGCCGGTTTGTGATCAACAACTAAGCCAGTCGAGGAGGACATCTTAAAGGCGTGTGAACATTTTAGGAGAGCTCTGTGCCTTACCTCACACCTCTTCAGGTGTTTCACGTGATATACGATGTACATATTTACAAGTCGCACTAGTGCAACTAGCTATAAAATTTAGTTGCACTGTCTCCAGAACAGCCCAAATTGCCACTAAATAGTCATCATCAGGTCCTTTGGTTATTAAGCTTCCCAGATGTTCATCAGGCGGCCCTGGAGCCCAAAGAGGCAGCATCTGCCGGGGGAAAAAGGCACCCGATCAGGCGAAGCCAAAGGCCCGAGCAGACTCATAAAGAAGGCCAGCTCTACCCCAGAGAGGGGAGTGGTGGTTAAACTGAACAGCATGATGAACAATTCTGCCTGTCCACTCCAGGGGGCGCTATCTAGCAGCACCTTTAGCCACCGTGTCGTTCTATCAGGGCGTGCTAAGAAGCGACTACAATCCAAAAACTCCTATAACCCAAATACATGCAGTTAAGTCAGTCGTTGTCTCTAAGCTGTGCTTAGTGTTTGACTGTGCGCGAGAAGGTAAGTCCATGCGATGGAAAGGCATCTCGGTCAGGGTGTCCCCTGCCTTGTGTCCCCTGCCTTGTGTCCCGGGGACAGGCCCCAGTGTCCTGGTGATGGATAACTGCTTAAGGGAAACCGATTACATTTATGAGCAACAGAAGCCAAACATGGATGCATTACTTACCCCATATTGACAAAGTGAACATATTACAAGGGCATCATAAAATAAATCTTGGGAGCCGGAGTATATCTCATGCATTTTGATTTTGAGGGCGGATATGGCAGCGCGTGCAGGGGAAAGACATACCCTTAGGCGTGTTTAAAGGTCAAAAAAAAAAAATGTTTCCCCCTACGGAATGGTTATGCCGTTATAGCTAACAAATTCACGCAGCGAGAACTCGTAACGATGAACGGAGATAAATATCCGCCCCCCCCCCCCCGTGTTGCAGGTGGAGGGGAAGCTGCAGGTGCTCGGAAGGCCTTGTTGGGTGCAAGAGGGGTGTTTAACCAAAATGCTGCAATTTGTTATTATTAGCAGCTGGTAAGTAACGCAAAAGAGAAATGAGAAGGCGACGGGAACCGAGCTGTCACTGCTCATATCAGCACTCTGAAGGCTTGGCCTATATTTTATGCACCTGTTTGTCATCCATGCTTGAGGCGTCTCTATATTTCAAGATGATCATCTGGAACCTCCTTAACACCATTGTACACATGCTCCATTTCGAGAAAATGACACAGGCCCTGATCGAAACGCCTTTCTTGAGGCTGGTTGACGAGAGCCGGCCTACGGCTCGTCCGTTCATCCACGAGTTGACCGGATACTTTCTGAACAATAACCAGAGTGCATTATGGGTCACGTTCTCCTGACAAGGTGGAACGCAACATACGATACATGTGAAGCAACTGGGTGATGATATATGACAACTAACTTAACATCTAACACATATAAAGAACTTCTGTTCTTAAATATTGCTCGTTCTGTCGTTTCATATTCTCCATTTTCTGCTGGTGTTAATTGAAATAGTTTGTAGTTCTGACTAATTTACTGTGTCTCCTTGGTGGTTTAAATAAAGCTTAACGACATTGCTATGGTGCTGCTGTCCTAGAAATTGTCCTAGATATTTTAAATGCTATGCTTAGGGCTACTGTCACCCCTCAAAGTCTAAGCTCGAGGTCCTTCTGAAAGTCAAAGTATTCTTGGTCTCAATTTCAAGCCTTTGAATTTCATTGTTTAAACTACTCCTCCTTATTTCATAATTTAGTACGGGGGCAACAACCGCCGTTAACGAATATCGTACACATGAACGTCGGAAATGACACGACGGTGTTACGAAGAAATCGTACCTGAAGGAGCAAGAAAAATACAAACCTGAGAATACTTACAAAAAGCAGAAGTCAAAAAGTATCTAAACATTACTCAATAATTAAATATGTTTGCTCAAAAAATGCATTTATTTTTTGAAAGACTTCTATTGGAAACCACAAATCGATAATATGATTACCGCAGATGAAAAGATGTAATTTTTCCCCAGATTAAACTTGGGGAAAGCTATCAGGGGTTTCCTTGTTCAAAAGTCCTCACTGAATCCATTGGGGAAATGCTGATGATTATGAGTTTTGAACTAATTTGCGTAGAATCATACCCAGAGCGAGGAGCGCAAAGCAGGGCTTATCCAAGTCTGTACACTGGGAAGAAAACACAACAGAATGCAACCCGAAGAAGGTAACAAAAAGATGAATAATAGAATTTGATAATTCCTGTCCCTCCACAAACACAAGCACCCACACAAACATATTCTACTCACAATTACTGCTCGCTTACATTCTGAAGAATTGATGGCAAACGGCTTCATTAATCCACAAAAGCACATTGATTGTATTACATTGCATTAAATTACACTGATTGCTTACATTTCTTCACATTTACCGGTATTCAGCGCTATGTATAAATACAGTCTCCTCTCTAACCCCTCCTCTTATTCTGTCCCCTGTTTTGAACTTTTTTTTTAACTATCGTAAACCCCTCTTTTAGTCACTTGCTGTCTGTATGTCACACTCTGATCGCGGGGGAATATCATCTTGTGCCGCTGTGTATATCTATGGATGGTATGACAATAAGGCCCCTTTGACATGTCATGACTTATGAATTATATGCAACTCTGACTGTATTTATATACGTATGATTCAGATTGGAACAGAATTGAATGGACTTCAGAGATTGCTCTCCAATTCAAAGCCTGCTCCCATTAATTGCGCTCATCCCTAACTGACTGTGTTTGCCCCGGCAACGCAGAAACGAGTCCAGCTAGCCTGGGGTACGAGGCTACGGCGGCTGATCCTGAGTCAATGGCAGCTATATTTGGACTGTGGCTAAAGCCATAGAGGGAGCAGCGCAGCTGGGCGATCCGGCCTTCTTTGGCCTACTTTGTGACCAAGTGGTGATCTGGCCACAGGAGGCTAAACTACCGGCGCAGCTCCTAATGCAGCTCCTTATGCAGCTCCTAATGCAGCTCCTGATGCAGCTCCTAATGCAGCTCCTAATGCAGCTCCTCATGCAGCTCCTCATGCAGCTCCTAATGCAGCTCCTCATGCAGCTCCTAATGCAGCTCCTAATGCAGCTCCTCATGCAGCTCCTCATGCAGCTCCTTATGCAGCTCCTAATGCAGCTCCTAATGCAGCTCCTTATGCAGCTCCTAATGCAGCTCCTAATGCAGCTCCTAATGCAGCTCCTTATGCAGCTCCTTATCCCTACCGACACTCTCTGGCTGGAGACCTCATTCTCAGCCGGCATTCAGAAACAGCAGATTCACTGCGACAATAAGGACTGGGAACACGGTTACAAACATCGTTCGATGTCAGAGGGTGGTGCCGCCTTCATTCTCCGTTCTAATCCATCCATCCAAGTTCTAATCCAGTCAGAATCAGAATCGGGTTCTTTGGCTGAGTATGTTCACACACAGGGAGTTTATCTCTTCCTGTCACTGGCTCTCAAACATGCAGATATGATGCAGATGTTTCGTCCTACAATTCAATATTTATTAACAATTAACAGCAGCTCACAAATCACCACGGCACCCCACTCAACTGCTGTGAACATTCTCAGTCTTATTATAGGCAACAGAATTAACAGGAATTCACAGAAATATCACCCCCAATCATCACGTTCCAGAAGTAATGCAGAATAGGACAAAGACTATAGTCATCCAGTTTGGCTGATACACAATGTGCATGTCTGGTTAATAAATGTATAAAAAGTGCAGCAATACATGTCAGGGTGTGGAATGTGAAATTAAATGCAATATGTACTAAATGATGCAATAAATACATTGACCATGCCGCTCCCTGGAAATATTGCACCCATTATGCATTGCAGTAGTTAGCAAATTCCACAAACATGCTTTTTTTGTTAAATACATGCCTCAACAACATAGTTTAACTACAAAACATTACACACTATTACATTTCAAAATTGTTTTAAGTATTGTACCTAATATTTTTTGTGTTATGACTCCCACCATAATGAGATTATATAGACAAAAAACAGAAATATATCAAAGAAGCATGTCATGAGGCCATAGAGCAGGGCTATTCAACTCAGGCCCTCGATTCCAAATCCAGGCCTTGTTTTCAGTTCTCCCGGGTAGTTAGCTTAATAATTACTGATTCTGATTGGTCAGAGGCTTCACACCTGGCTCACAGGTGAAGGAAGGCTGGAAAACCAGCAGGGCTCGGCCCTCGACGACAGTGAGTTGAATAGCCCTGCCATAGAGTATGAATGACACCAGTGCCTTAATTTTTACTAATGTGGTACATACTTGTGACACAGAGGGGACTGAGCCCTAGCAGTTTCCCCCTTGGTTACAGGGGGTAATGTGAGTTTAACACAGGTGGGGGGCTGTCCCAGACAGAATAGGTCATAAGGCAGCCTGGAGAAGATTGTCAGTGTTAAAGGTAACCTTACTATGTGTTCCTAGAAATTTTTCTGTCTTCAAAACTCCTGGCAGATATAGAGCTGTAAATGTTTAACAGTAATGCTGGATGCGAAATAAACATCTAACACTTCTTCATATATTATCAAAATAAGCAATCACTGCTACTTATAAGAATCCACTTAAGAAGTTTGAAGAGAGAAATCATTTAATTATCTCAATAAAAAGAATTACGTCAACATATGAAAACTATAACAGAAGAATCATTTGAATGCAGTCCTGTGCATGACATTAAGCTTTTGTAATTTGGCTGTCAACTGAACGCTGAGAGTCAGTTTTATAGTCATGTGCAAATGTAATTCTTTAATGAAAACGGCAGCGATATTAAAAACTTAACATAATAACAGAGAGATCATTTTAAAGTCATTTATGTTACTGAGAGCACTGCAGGAAAAAGTCAATACATATTGATCACCAGTGACATACAATGTGTCCCTTATTGCCATAGTTAAGTCCAATGCTTCTTTTTTAATGTGCTGCTGGAGTGTGTCTACAGCAGGGGTCTCCAACTCCGGTCCTGGAGAGCTATTATCCAGGAGGTTTTCTATCCTACCTGGCTTCTGATGAGTCACACCTGTTCCTGGCATTTACTTGAGAACAGGTGTGGCTCATCAGAAGCCGGGTAGGATAGAAAACCTACTGGACCATGTCTCTCCAGGACCGGAGTTGGAGACCCCAAGTCTATAGTCTTCCGGGACTAATTAGGCCAGCTGCTTGGCCTTCACTGGCTCCTAGGCCACAGGTGTGGTTTCACGAATCAGCCCTGGACCCCCCCAGCCCCCGAAACACACATGGTACCCCGATGATATTGGGTCGCTGCTATATGCCAAGAACCAGTTTTGGCAGCAGAGAATTGGTCCACCCAATCTCCGGGAAGATGGTGGTGCAGAAGGCAGTGCTTTTGTTCAGCAACCAGAGGGTTGCAGGTTCGAGCCGCGCTTACTCCTGGCCCCATCGAAGTGTCCTTGAGCAAGACACTGAACCCCAAATTGCTCCTGGTGTGCAGGTTGGCA
>JABFDZ020000043.1:4740119-4756788 GCA_019775955.2 Pollimyrus isidori
GGTGGCTGGCATGGTTGGTTGGTTGGTTGTTGGTTGGTGTTGCGGTTGGGTGGGTGGCTGGCATGGTTGGTTGGTTGTTGGTTGGTGGTGCGGTTGGGTGGGTGGCTGGCATGGTTGGTTGGTTGTTGGTTGGTGGTGTTGTTGTTTTTGGTGGTTGGCATGGTTGGTTGGTTGTTGGTTGGTGGTGTTGTTTTTGGTGGTGGTTGTTCCCTCCACCACCTCACAGATCACTCACAGTATCGTTTCCTTTTCCTCCCGCCCTTTTTCTTTTCAGGAAACATCCAGGGAGCGACCATCGTGGATGCCCTCGACACGCTGTACATCTTGGAGATGTACCGAGAGTTTGAGGAAGCTACAGAGTGGGTTGAGAAGAACCTGGACTTCAATGTGGTGAGAGCACACTCCCCTTTGGCACGCCCTCACTTTCCATGGGAGGGGGGGGTGTTTGGAGCCTCCATGTCAGATGCTTATTACTGTGGGCTGCTTCTGCCATCCTGGGTGACTTTTGAAGGTCTTTTTCCCTCCTTTTTGGTGACTTGGACTAATCGGACGGACAGTCATCAATGGCAAACCTTTCGGCTTGACTAGACCAGGCGATGGGTCACCAACCCATAGTGTCCTTGGCTCCACCCAGGAGGTCACTGGGGAATTTGGGAGATTCTGGCACCCCTGCGAGAGAGCGCAGAGGGCCCTCTGATCGGCCAGAACGACCCAAACCCCTTCCCCCCCCGCTTGATATCAGATATCAGAAGGAACTTTTGTAGAGCCACCTCCCCCTGAGGCCCACACCCTGTCAGATCAAGGCTGTGCGTCTTGCTGAGAAGATGCCTTTGCGTTATCTGATTACACCCTGCTCTGCCAGCCAGGACTTCTGTCACAGTCACCCGTGCCTCGGAGTGAGGTTTGCGGTCACACTTCACGTTTAAAAGCAGTGTAGGGGCTCTCACCTCCCCCAAATGAACTCCTTGCAATATGGACTCCTTGTTGATCCTCTTCACTGTTTTCCTCAGTCACCCTCACTTTCTCAGATCTTATTTATATATTTATTGCCTCATTCCATCTGAGAGCTTCTTTGCTCATTTTATTCCTTTGATTTCACTCTGTTGTTCATTTCCTTCGTCCGTTGATGGAAGATCCATTCTTCCACACGCGAACCCGCGTCCA
The DNA here is from genome assembly GCA_019775955.2 of Pollimyrus isidori. NCBI lineage: Eukaryota > Metazoa > Chordata > Actinopteri > Osteoglossiformes > Mormyridae > Pollimyrus > Pollimyrus isidori. Next base: position 4,741,284 of record JABFDZ020000043.1, read on the forward strand.
TTGTATCAATGCCACCCTGCCCTGCCGTTAGAAGGAGGGAGCTCACAGGTGCCGCCCCCCCCACCTCGATTTGAAGCTCGGAATGCACAGAAAGGGGAGGAAAAATCTAAGAATTGTTGCGTCACCATGCAAGGGATTATTGACAGAGCACCGTGTCTGACACGTGCGATTTGCCGTGGTGAAGGCTTTCAGAACGGCACAGAATTTCCACAAAGGACTGGAAATGGCTTCATACTTCATGATGGTAGCCAGTGAGCCAAGAGGAGACACACGACATCCTTTCATCTTCATTTTTTTTTTTTTTTTCTTTACTCTGCCTGCAATTGTGCGGGGTCCCTCATTATGAATTCTCAGTAGAGAGCACTCTCGTTAAGAAGCGTTAAGTTCTCGTCCTCCCTCGCACTCTTCCATGAGGGGAGGGAAATATTAATGATCAGATGCTTTAATGAACAGAATTAACAGACTTTTAATTGAAAGGCTTTCTCTCACTGCCCTCCAGCAATTTCGACAAGAAAGGAGCACAAAAAAGCCCACATGAGCCCTGCATTAAAATTCAGTCGGTCTTCTTAATACGGAGTCTTTTAATCTGAAAGTAAATGTAACCTTCCTCTTTTCCATCTCAGAGCTGTGTTAACATGAAAGAGGCAACCTCTGTTTTCCCCTCCTTTGACCTCTGTGCCCCGGCTGAGGCTTTGCAAGGCCTGGAAACGACAGGCTTTTATCTAAGATGCTGCATTTTCTGCCTGGATTGGAGGTGCATTCTGGGAATACAAAGAGAAGTTATTAATTACCACCGCGTCAGTAACGATATGCCAATTAGCAGCCCTAAAGCTGACTGAGATCTCTTTGCTGGGATGGCCGTCGAAGAGCTATTGCGGCCCAGATGGATGTCAGCGTGACGTTAAATGGGACGGCCCATTGATCAGGGGGAATTGCCGGTGGGAGTGCTTTACCAATTAACCCGTGTTTCACTCGCCCCTGGGAACCTCACTGGGGTGGCCCCGTTTTTGTCTCGTCCTTTAGTGCGGCCAGTGGACTTATTCTGCAGGGGGAACCCGGTGGGGGGCGGGGGGCAGTCTTTGCAGATGTCCAGTCAACATTAACCTGGTAATTAGCTGACGGTTGAAGCCAGGGGTTTCCCCTGAAACATTTCTCCCGCTCTCCTGCTGAGACTGAAATGAAGCAGAACCTTCTTCATGTTTCCTTTGACCCTTAACGAAGCTCCGCAAAGAGCGACGCTTCTGCAGAGGACCCGCCGTCTGGCAGACGCGTACTGAAGGAGATGAGGGCTATTCGCTGACGTCCGTCTGTCCGTCCCGCAGAGCACATTAAGGATGCAGAGCACAGAGGGTCTGGTCTTTCCAACTGGGCTGTTTGAGGCAGAGCTGCTGCAATACAAAACGCAGACACCCATGAGGGTGTTCCTCCCCTCTAGAAGTAGGAATCCATCGTCCTTCATTACTATCAGTACTGGAACCACCCCATAAAGTTTTGGAATTTATCAAACATTAATTTAAAGAATGTTATGTAAATTCTGTTTTTGTTTATCTATTTCCTGTTTTAAATTTTTCGTTGCAAATTATTTGTTTTACCTTTTTGCCAAGATATAACGTAAGATTTATGCAGGAACCCGTCGGAAATATGACCCATCCATCACCACGTCCTGGGCTTAAATGTTCTGGGGCTCTGTGTGCTTGTACGCACTCCTGGAATGGGGCCAGGTCACATCTCTGTGAGGAGGTTCTAGTAGAAAGATGTTAGAGTGACATCTTGGTTCAGTGGAGCCTTTGGACAGTTCCCTGGAATTCCCCAAGGACTAATGGCTTGGGTGGTTAGATCATGCCGTAAAATGTGCCACCTCAAGCTCTCTGCTCTGCTCCGTTATCTGTCGTGCCAATCAAGGAAAGCTCCCCCCCCCCACCAGCCGGTTACCCATCCTGTCAGGTTGGCAGACGATCCCCAACACGTTCAAGAAGGTGTCTCTAAAACTGCATCAACCTGTAGGTACTCCTGCTGACAGCAGCTCCTATGGGGAAACCAAAGCCAGGAAGCACTATTGCGATTGAAGTGTCTGCTACGATGATGCTATCTTCACCCATGTTTGTGATGGATCTTCTCCATGCAAGCTAGGTAATAGCATACCACCCAAATTCTGGAGGAAGGGCTTCGTGTACAGGACAGCTGCGGGGTAATTGGGAAATGTTGATACCTCATGTCAGACCTGGACTGATGTGCTTCAACATCTTGGTCCAGTGGTCTGGGAAGAAGCAGTGAGTCGTCTGTCTTTTTAAATCTCACCCTACCTACTAACCAGCTTAAAGGTCTGTAATTAATTTGCGCCACTGCAGTCGTGATCCCAGAGGTGTGGTGTGACTCATGTTGTCCAATCATGTGGGACCCCGTGTGTGTGATGGGGGGGGGATCCTGGTTATAGTATGCTGATACCTTTTCTGTGACCTCCTGGAGAGGGGCAGTACATGCCATCCTTTGGCCGTATCCCCAGAAGACCTGTTCCAGGAGCAGAGTGTTCCAGAAAAATCAGAAAGCGTATTTTGAAAAGAAAATGACTATTTTAAGTAGACTGCTTGTCTACGCCGTCCTCAAGGCTTGGCTGATAAGGTTAATGGGCAGTAACTTTTATTATGAACTTAAATACCAGTTGGTAACGAATGTAAAAGTAATTTTAACTGTGCCTCGCTGTTTTATTATGCTAATTGTCTAATTGCATCATTTGCATATTCTCATCTTTGGTAAGCTGTGGTGATTAATTTTGACAGTTATTATTTTTGAATGAATAGAACTGGGTGGGTGAGGAATTTATTCTGAGCAGAATGGTTTCCGTTTAAAGGATAACAAAGCCAGGGAGAGGTTTTGGGTTTGCCCAAATAAATCCTGTGATTTTTGTGAAGCAAGATTTTTTATTTTTTTTCCTCTCTTCCTTTTTTGTCATATAAATGTCACCATGTGGACATGTGCTGTGTACTCAGTCGGAGTCCATTCCCATTTAATGCCGCCGCCCCACCTCTTCCCACTTTTTCTGTAGTCGCAACTCAATTCCGTCGGCGTATTATGCACGCCAAGCCGTTATTAAAATGAACGAGATGCACTTTGGAAATTTGTATTTGTTGCTAGGGAAACACAATCGTGTATCTTTTTGTGTTCTTTCACTGGAAGGAAGTGTTTGACCGAAATACGTTTTCATTACCACCTCAAACCCCAACCCAATATCGGCAGTATTGTCGTCCCCCCCAGCCGACGGTGGGCTGTGGACGTCATAGCGTGACGTGGGAGGGGCTTACACGGCTAGGTGTTTCATGTTTGTTTCCCTGAGTGCAGGAAACGTGTCTTTTGCGTCGTTGGATTCTCCATCTACCCAGTAAGGGTGTTTCTGGCTGTACCCAGGTCATGCGGCGGTGCTCACTCCTGTCTGCCGCTTAGGTTAGATTAAATGGGTTGGGATTATACTGGCATGGAACTGGTGAATCTGCCTGGATTCTGTACATGCTCTGTTGCCTTTTGAAGTGAGTGAAAACACCTGCCAGTTTTGAGTGCGGCTACACTGGAATGCTTCACGTCACATATCCCATCAGGCTCTCCTTTGAGACGCGCATAAATACAGCTGTGAAGCTTTGGGCCGAAGCACATGGTCAGCCATTTACCTGACACCGCTGAAGCATTTTTGGGGGGGGGTACAGGTATTTGCTCAGGGGCCCAGCAGAAGTGTGACTATTCTTCCAAAGCTGGGGCTTGACCCAGCAACCTTCCAATCACAGGCACAGAGGCCTAACCACACCACCCTCCTTGGGTCCTGCTTCTCCATACAAACGCTTTGGTCTCTTTCAGCTTCCCCTTTGGGTATCTTTTCTTTCTTATTGTATTCGGAGTTAAGTTTCCATGTTCCAGGGTTTGGTAAACAGAGCTAACAGATGCTGAGATGGATACTTTGACCTATAGCAGTAATCTATAGACACACTACTATGTAGACATGCATGATGCTCTCTGTATAAATTGCGACAGACCCAGGTATTGGGAGATGGCATTTCTTACAGATGCCGTACATGTGCCCCTCTCCTTTGTTTTTCACTAACTGCAGCTTTACCCTGTCCTTCGTTCTCTCCACAGAATGGCGAGGTCTCCGTCTTCGAGGTCAACATCCGCTTTGTCGGCGGTCTCCTGTCTGCATACTACCTGTCTGGGAAAGAGGTAGGGGAAAGCAGAGATGAACGACTCTCCTGGCTTCCGAATACACAGCTGCCACTGACGGGCTTGGGCACATGGGACGCTGTGGGGATTGAGAAGAAGGTTCTTGCATTCTGATGAGTCATTGTGTTGGGGGTGGGCTTGGATTCGTACCCAAAAAATAAGACGGTGCTTCTTTGTCACGTTGTGGTGAAACCTGTTACTTTTTAGCTTGTGGGGACAATTCTCAGGTAAATAACTATGGACACACTCGAAAAAATGACAATAGGCAAAAGTATCGTGTTCCGTTTGTTTACTTAAAGTTAACCATACGGCTGGGTAGGTGTCAGAGTTATCAGGGTTAGGGTTGGGGTTATGCCCATAGAAACAAATTGGGAGTCCTCATAGAGTATGTGTGTGTGTGTGGGGCCAGGCTCTCTCTAAGCCAGAGTGAATAAAGAAGGCATTTCCTTAAAGGGCTGGCCAGCTCTGACTAAGGTTAGTATTACACCCAGCCTTGATGCTGTGTTTGGGGGGAATGTGGCATTAATGATTCCAACACAAGTCCAAGCCTGTCAGTCCTGTTTTGTTTTTCGGGACTTATTGTTCCTAGCCTGCACGTGTCATGGTAACATGTGTCTGTGGTGAATAGGTTGTTGCTGTAAATGCTGAAGTGCACTAGTATTGGGTGATATTTCACAGGCTTTGTGTTAAAGGGCCTCCCTATATCAGAATCGCCCGTCTGTATGGGGGTGACGTGGAGTCCCGATAAGGGTCAGAGTCTGGGAGGGTGCCAGGGATAGAGATGGGGGAGCGCGGCTGGCGAACAATCCCGAGAAGAGCACCGTGATTATCAGAAGCATTTTGGAAAGACTCGCGGTGGATGAACAATTGCAACCGCTAGGATTGAATATCTGAGAGAAGCCACTGGGCTTCCCAGCTGTGTCACTGTCACCGAGCCGGAAGTCACTCGGAAACAGAATCAATCGCTTTTTGTTATTATCTGAACGCTTGTCCCCGACAATGTGGAAAAACGTCCGTTAATGTTTCAGGCACTGGCTGCAGGATGAACCTGGTCATTATGGGTTATTATCGCTGATATAGCTCTCATGTTTCCGGATTAAAAGTTAGAATGCCTTCCGGCGCTAGTTTGCAATTTGAAGAAGCCGTAATTACCCTTGAAACGGCATGTGTGACAAGCGTAGCTGAGCTGATCCAGGGCTTATAGCACTTGTTGGGACACTGTGTAGATGACTGGACATGGGGGTCGGGAATCTCTATGGCCACAGGGGGGGGAGAAAACGAGACTCATTCATAGTCTCCTCTACAGCTGCCATTCATCGGTCTGGTGACGAAGGCTGAGAGCTGCTTCTGCTGCTGATCATTAGCGCTCTGGTAGCTACTGCCTGTTACCTTGGCCATTGAAGTGGCTGAAAACCTCTTAAGGAGCGAGAGATTAAATATCCGTGACCTTTGTGTTATGTTGAACTATTGAAGATGGATGGCAAAAACTTTGGCTTAAGTGAGTTTGGGTGGTGATAATGAGTTGTATGACAGATTCCTACAAAAAATGTTTCAAAATATCTCTTTTTTTTAAAAGCAGTTTCAGTAATAGACACTGAAATCCTTCATAGGTAAATACAGGGCAGAGATGCCAGGGGAATGACTGTCATTATTTCAGGAACAATTGGTTTTGGAGGTGTGAAGAGCGATCAGGAAGGTTCAAAGGAGTGAAATCAATGAGAGGGTCATAAGGCCCCTTGGCGTCTTGACACCCGTGAAGCGGCTTATAGGCTGGCTGCGTGCTGCCGAGGTTGGAGGCGTTATGGCGAGAGAAACTCATTTGCCCCCGAGGATTTTGTCACGGTGCAATGTGGCGAAGTAAATAACTGTCTTTTGTTTAAGAATTAACACCCAATCAGGGCCCATTTAGCGGCAATACTGATGAAGAGCAGGACCTTTGTTATGAGGGAAGAGCGATTTGCTTCCCTGTTAATCTCGTCGACCTTGGGTTTGTGTGTTGGCTCTTTCATATCAAGCCACAAAAAAACCTTCTCTCATTCACGCTACACTTGGTGCCAAGAGGGTTGAATGATGGCGTTGGTATGTACATGTTCCTGTGAGAAGGGTCCCCCTTCAGATCGGAAGACAAAAATAGAGGACCGTGCTGTTAAGTGTGTCGGTGGCGAAAGGAGGGGATTCCAGCCAGGAGTACGGGTAGACGGGGTTTAATCACGATAACACACCAACACGTGAGACCGTTAATGCCGGATCTGCCGGAACTACACCGACGCAGACCTTACAAACATGAGACGGGCAGTCTGCAACAAGAGACCGGTGACGGAAATCAAGGCGAAACACTGGGTAACGAGGTGGGCGTGGCACACATGAGGATCGGACGGAGCTGGCACGCAACACGTGCAACATGCGATGAATGCAAGACTAATTTTCTGCGAGTGCTTACATTTTTCTCTTTTTAGCTTTATTTAGCATATATCGGCCCCGCACCTCGGTTATTTTTGGCGTGAATGCGATGCCTGGGCTGCAATTTAGGCTCTGCATGGGCACCGGCCCTGGTGTGAAAGGGCTGCGTGCGTGTGCTCGTGCATGCGTGTGCTCGTGCGTCCACGGGTAATGGTGCACAGCCTCAGCCATCGCTGTGGATGCGCAGTAATGCAGTCTGCCTCCCGGGACGGCCGTTCAGCCAGGGGTGGGGGGCGCCTTATCCGCCGTTTACAAAATCACTCTGGCAGGAGGAGGGAAGGCAGCTGGGGGCCGGGGACGAAGCCCTTTTGTCACCTGTGAGAGACACAGCCATCACAACACACCAATGGGAAGGGGGGCGCTGCTCCCGGGAGTGTGTGTGTGTGGGGGGGTCGTTTCGGTATTGCTGGAATGAAAACAATGCATGGCAACGTGTGGGGAGGAGTGTTGGCAAGATCTTCATCTAGATCTAGACTCTTTGATGAAATTTTTATGGACGAAACTGCACAGGCATCTGGCCTGCATGCCAAGCAGCGGCGTCATGCCAGTCGGAGCTTCCGGGAAAGCAGTGAGGGCAATGCCAACATACCAATTGGGGGGCTGAACCCACGTGAGGAGAAGCCATCTGTGGGGCAGCGGGGCCGACCTCCTGGGGGGAGCCGAGGTCAATCAAGCCGACTTCAGTAACAGGTGAATCGACTCTGGCCTGATGTATGGGTTGATTTATTAATGGCGAGCAGGATTTCCTCCGCTGACCTGCGGTTACGGAAAGTTGCCACGTCAGAGCTGAGCTCTAGGTATCGATTCCCGCAAGCATAAGTCACCCGTATGTGTGGGACAGGGCCTGTCACCCGGGCAACGCAGCTGGGCCCCCATCCTTTTTATTTTTGGCTCCCGGAGATTAGAAAGCATCAAACGCCCATCCGTAATCTTACCTGATTTTATTTATATATTTATTTTTGACAGTCGCCTCTGTCGTGGACATGTGTTTGGATTTGCTTTATCCTTCTGGGCTTGTCGGTGAAGTGGCAGGGGGGGGGTTGATGTGGAACTCGAATCAAGGCCTGTCAGGGACAAATGGAGCAGGGGCGGGGGGGACAGGCTTGTAGGGGAGCTGGGGCGGACAAAGCCGCTGCACCACGGGGCAGCCTTAGATGCGGCCGGGGGGGGGCAAAACCACAGTGGGATTAGAAGAACATGCACGTGGACACAGTTCCCGGGGGGGTCATGTGACATGTAAGTAATTAAAGGTCCTCGTCCTCGGAGCTGGCTACCAAGACTGCATGTGGGTCCTGCTGCTACCCGCTCTCTCTGTACGGTGTGCGGCAGATTTGGCCCCCGAGCCTTTAGCTGGTGTTGAACTACTGTTAGCGACACAGCCCTCACCCCCCCCCCGATCGGTATGCGTGGGGGAAAATAATGTGGAGCTCAGCTGGATGGGAGCGTAGCTGAGATGTTATAATAGGAATATTAATATAACATCGTAACACGAGCCGGAGCGGTAATAATGACATCGGAGATATTAGTAAAAATGAATAATTATCTTTTAAATGTAGTCGGTGTTACAATGAATATTTGTGCCTTAAAATGGCCCAAAGAGAGTCGGCAGTTAAAAGCAAGAAATGCTTTCAGGCTGAGAGCGCAGCCCATTAGTCACTCGTCCTTGTGGTCTGCTTTAGGTGAGGGGCAACAGTCGGGATGGTCCCGCAGGGGTCTGTCGGATATGCTCTCTGGCGCCCTCGTAAGGCGCTCAGCTGACAGTGCGCGTCAGCATCATTATTTCTCGGTGCTGACGCTAGCGAGCCAGGATGAAAAGCTGAGGGTTTGCTCTTTAAAAAGCCGCTCCTGACAGCGGCTAATGGGCGGTCCGCGGGATAGCGGCCGGCTCCCGCCAGACGCTGACATTTTCCGTGGCGCGAGTGGCCGCTGGCTCTTTGTTTGCGGCGATGAGAAGCAGCCCCTGCTGCGAGTGCTCCGGACCGGCCTTTATTTCCCCCCGAAGGGGGAATGTGCCGCACATCCGGGGCCTCAAGGCGTGAAGAGGCGGGGCCTCGAGGCGTGAAGAGGCGGGGCCTCGAGGCGTGAAGAGGCGGGGCCTCGAGGCGTGAAGAGGCGGGGCTTTTGGCCGGGTGTGACGGCCAGTTAGTCGTTTACGGTGGGCGTCAGTAACGCCCTGTTCATTCCCATTTGAAAACCTCACCATATTTATGAAGATCTTCTCTGTATAGACGTAACAAAAGTGTTTTGGGGGAACCTGCTTCCATCAATCACGTCTCAGAAAAGTAAAATGTTCATTCAGATACAATTGCAGTGTCTGTGTAATGTTTTTCTGTGCTGAAAATAGCGTCGAGTCGTTTGTGTGCGCGCGTGCTTGTGTGCGCATGCGTGTGTGCTTGTGTGCGCGCGCGCGTGTGTGTGTGTGTGTGTGTGTGTGCGTGCATGTGTGTGTGTGTGCGTGCGCATCTCAGCGTGCTGGGCGACAGGATCACAGAAGCCAGTCGCCAAAAAGCAGCTCCTGTGAAGGGTGGGAAATGTCTGGTTGGCTTGGACCCGCTGTGGATCTGCAGTGCCAAGCTTCTGGTCCCTGTATGGAGGAGAGGCTGGGAAGACAGAAGTGGGAATTACAGTGTCTGTGCTTGTTAATCGTTACTCCGGTGAGATTAACGTGGCACATCCTGACTCATAGCTAAGGCCCCTAACTCTGCAGAATTGACCCAGTATAATCGGCAAAGCGGGAGATCCCGTAGCCTCCATGGGCCGGCGCTGCTCCCTCTGGGTGCCAGGGAGGCCCTCTGGTGGCAGTGGCCAGGCAGCACGCCCCTGTAGAAGGAGGAGATGTCACTGCATGCCTGAGCTGTAACTCCACAGCTCGTCGTACTCGCGTCAAACTGCCTCCGTGCGCGGCGGCTCCGCTCTCCTCCCCGTTCGCTCTCATTTCCCGAGCTGCAGGTTAGTCACTCTAATCAGCTGCAATTGTGGACCAATCGCAGAAGACCGGGGGGAGGTGGGATCAGTAAGTGGGAAGTCGTGCAGTAATGAACACACAACCTTCAGGGCCTTCAGGCACTTAGTCAGTCAGTCACTCACAATCCCGCAGAGTGGTGTTTGTTTGACCCCCAAGGTCATATGCTGGGCCCGTGGGCCTTGAGCTCGCAAAGGCTGACCTTGCCTCTAGGGGGCCTCGTCAGTGGGACAAAGCAGGTTGCAGGTGTGTGGTCGTCCTTCGTATATCTGCAGACGGCCCCCACTTCCCCTAGATGAATGAGAGTTCCCTGAAAGACGCATAGATGGATGAGAGGCTTATTGGGGAGTCAGCGACCCCACCCCCCACCCCCCCAGAGGATCGGCAGTGACTGATCGCCAGGCCTTTCGCTTTATTCTTCCTGATGATCCTCCATTAGCATGTGAATTGCAGTACGTCAAGCTGATAGCTCGTTACCACTGCTTATTGCCCCCCCCTCCTCCAAATACGATTAGAAAATGTATTTCCCTTGTTTACTGCTAGACAAGGAGGAAATTAATCATAGCCCTGAGTAAAAAGCCCATTTCTTTCTGTCAGAAGACACTGCTTATTACAGTAAACATTGCATTTGTTCCTGTCCCTAATTAAGCAGGTCGGCCACAGACGTCTGCCGGCCCCTCGACTGGCACAGACATAGGGAGAACATGGTGTTCTGTCCCCATGTATGTGTCACATGCAGGGGGCCAGTGACAGCCTGCCAGAAAGGCATCCACCAATGACAGAGATACAGGGATCTGTGCCTCAGAGAACTGGCTCCGGAAACATTCATTTTTGCAACTTGGTTCCTGTGTTTTTTAAAGTTAATCTTTATTAAAAGTTTTGGTAACGCTTTACATGAAGAGTACCTTCATAATGCATTCATAAAACATTCATTAGCAGCGTGCAAGTACAGCAACATTCAAACATCTAATAGCTTTAATTTGCATTAATAACAAACAATACATGATTATACAATGATAATGTTTGTTATTTAATTTTTGTTATTGATGTATATTACAGCTGTTAAGGGATGTTAGGATGTTATGGTATACATACATGACATGATGTTTATGAATGTTTTATAAATACTTCATGAATACATTATGAAGGTATGCTGAACGTTTTATGAATGCAATATAAAAGCATTATGAATGTGCAGCTAATGTAAAGCGTTACCACAGTATTTTGTTTCTGTGTCTTTTCCCGGTGAAAATTATGCAAACATGTTTTTACTACGCTAAATATACGGTAGTAATCAATGAAACATGGCTTTGTGGAGCTCAATGTACATTTTTCATGTAATAAACATGTCAGTGAAACAGTTCTTATTGACCCAGTACACAGTTATGATCCATAGAGCATGTTGCCATCAAGCTGAATATGTATTATTGATTAAATGAAACATGTGTGTTATACTATGAAACTCAATATAAATGATTTTTATTTTTTCTTCTGAAAATGATTTTTATTAAGTATTTTATTGATTTGAACACTGCTGCTGTGGCAAGGGTGAACTCAGGAAAAGTCGATAACCGTAAAACTGGCAGAATCTTGGGGGGGGGACACGATGCAAGTGAGGTTGCTCATGTTGCCCAGCGCTAGACTGGCTTTGCCGTCGACAGAACCGTCCAAATTGTTGTGTTGTGTTCGGAGAAGCCCAAACTCAACATGGGGGCCCCTGAGTTTTGGATTTTGGAGAATCCTAGCGACTGGAGAGCCGTGCTTCATACAGACCTCTGTAAACGCCTGTCCGCTCCTCTCGGGCGGCGGTGCCATCGAGCGTCTCCGTGCAGAGGCGGATCGTCTCGCTCTCGTGTTTATTTCCGGGTGCTTAAGTGAGTAATGGTCCAGGAGTTTCACTGTTGTGAAATCTCCCACCCGTGTGAAATGGGGGAATTGATTACAGATCAATCACTGCAGCAGAGGCCTGCCGCAGAAAACGGGGCTTATTTCCCTAATATGCGGTGGGTGATCATCTTCCCCTCAGAGCTGGTGGCTGTGTTAGCTGGCAGTACCATTGATTGTGTGTGTGTGCGTCTGTGTGTGTGTCACATGGCTTTAAGACGCTCGTCCCTGTGTTTCCTCGCACAGGATTTTCCAGTCCAACAGCCGGATTCAGCCCATTTGCTGATTGCGGCGACACCAAGTTCCTCTCCAGTGCTTGTTTTGCCACTCTGCACATCATGGGCGTGGCCCAGATTCTTAGCACGTCTCTCTTTAGCGGGAACAAGGGCGATCGAGTCCAAAGGGCCCCTTTAGTGGGGATCTGTAGGATTCTGCCAGGCTTGGTGTGTCGTGGAATCAGTGGATTGTGGGTGAGGTTGGGATCACTCCAGCAAGGTGGCCATTCTGCCTTCTTGATAAATGCATTTTGTTTAACAGATGCTTCTGTCCAAAAAGGTCATACAACTGAGTTAGCATGCAGGATTATCCCTGGGGCACTTGTTCAAGCCCAATCAGTGCTATGATTTTTCTACAGGCTACTGGGTTTGAACCTACGACCTTCTGTACATGGGTACAGATACCTAACCCTCTGTGCTACCCACCACTCCAACTTTGTAGCACTGGCTCACCATCCTGCAGAGTGGTCTTTAATTGCCTTAACCCCCGTCCTCCTGCCATGAGATGGTTCCATCAATTAGGCAAGCAGGGGCTCTAGACATGGTTGTACTTGGGAGGCCCCCCTACCAAGATAACTGATCACTTTACATCCTCCACATAGCAGGTGATTCGGCAGCCCTAAGGCAACTGCCTAAGCTGCCTGTAGCTAGAACCGGTGCTGCATGCCAGTATTATACCGTGTTCTCCCGATAACGCTTCTTCGCTTCGGCTTGGGGTGGGAAGATCTTCCGACAGCTACAGGGATCCGATATAAATGGCTGCCTGGGGACTGGAGCCACACGCTCTGCTGGCTCCTTGTCTTCCATATGCTCCAGTCTGGCCCAGATGTACCCAGTGGTCTGACCATGTGAAGGATTTGCTAAATGTCTGTCGTATCTCGCGTTAAATTCCATAAATGAGCCAGGCCGCTAATACCATAAGACCTGTTGCTTTAGCTACTTAGTTTGTTTATTGGTTTGATTGCTTTGGCCTTTGTTGGCGTAAGTGATAATGTCTTTAATTTCACAAGTCCCGGTAGTTTTGCTGTTAATTTCGCCAGATGGTGAGCTGATTTATCAGGATTAGCTTGAAAGGCAACAGGCGCTCTAGCAAAAGGCCGTTTAGATGTGACAGTTCAGTGGCTTTTAGCTAAATTGAGTTAGCCGCTCTCCGTTTAGCAGATCGCCGCCTCAGCTGGTGGCGTAATGAAACGCTTCCGATGTGGACGTCCTTTACGGGGAACACCAAGCGCTCTTTTGGGAACCTGAACCCACAACCTTCATTTAGCGACTCGCATGACTGGACTGCACCACCAAAATACTTAACCCAGTGAGTGCCAGACACTGCTCCCAGTTCTATATCCGTCGCTGGATAGTAGGCTAGATTGTAGACCATGGTGTCTGGACATTATATCGACATTTTGTTATACATGCATTTATATTTTCAGAAGCATCACGATTCGGGTATTTTCAAATCTCGGGGTGGTACAGTTTGCCAAACGGCATGTTTTATCACGGGGGACCAAAATTTGGCTAAAGTTTCAGAACACCACAGTACAGCGTATTACCACAATATGCCCCCAGCCTACTGGGTGGCTTCCTGAAATAAGTGGTTCTATGCACGGTGTCCTGAGCGAGGCTGATCTCTTTATCCACGTGTGTGGGGCTTTGGGTGATAACTAAGCCACACAATCAGAAAACAATAATACTACTACTAATAATAATAATATGAAGCTTTTTTTATTAATTTGATTTTTTACCTCCTCTCCCTGTGGCTCCGTTTGATTTCCCCCTCAGCCATATTGGGTGCATTCCTTTCATCGCTCTTTTATTTTCTCTGCAGAGGCTGAGCCGCACTAATGTATAGCCATTTTTATGACAGCAATCGCTTTGTTGTTTTTTTGGCTGGTGGTTTCCAGTTCAGGGAAATGGCACCCTACCCCCTCGGAACCCACTGCTTGGAAACGCATTAAGTAAAGTGCTTTCAATCGCAAGTTTGCCAGGCCGGGGGTGACAGGGGTCACCGTCAGCGCCTCTGGGCCCACGGTGCCTTTATTGGATCAGCCTGAGATTGTCCTGGTTGATACTGTCTGCGCGGAAGGTGTCGCCACGGAAGGTTCTGGCCTTTGTCTTTTGTCTGTAGGTCCTGGGTGTAATAATCCCACGTTTATGGTCCGTAGGAAGAGGTGTGTGTGATACATGATTTGAATTTGTTTTGTATGTGGTTTTTCTGATTTAAATAATCTATCCTTTTATTGTATGTGAGCGCAGTTGCTGCATCTGTCATTGCCTGTTGGGTGGGGCGGGGGGTCTCCAGGATCTGCGGTGGGATGCTGGGGATGGCAAGACTAGGCGCAATAACACCCACATGGCGTTTCAGACCCAGGAGCCCGGGGAGAGTCTGCCACACCGCAACTCATTCTGAGAGGGATTACGATTAAGGTGTTCCGTAGAGTACGACCCTCAGCTTGTAAACCCCCCCCAAAACGATCCATCGTACCGTTCCCCCCCCCATCTGTGGGTGGCACAGCTGGTCCTTGTGTCCATGAGTACCGCTGTCCTGAAAGCGGGTAAACAGTCTTTGACGGTTCCCACTCAGGCCTGAATTGCCAAGCTTTCATTGGTAATCAAGAGGTCTTCACACGCCACTGTGGCCCATCTGTGCCTGGAGAGGCTTCGCTCCTCCACAGCCCATTCAGTCTGGCCCCCGTGACCCCCCGTCGTGCCGGAATCTCCTCCCCGGTGTCCGTGCTGCTGGATGAGGACCGGGAGCGGCTGAGGGGCTGCTGTTGTACCCTTGGGCGCCCTCGTGGGCCGGCGTTCACGGCGCCTTACGTGACTCCCAGCTCTGCAGTTTGCTTACACAGGCAACTCAGAACAAAGTCACGATGGCTTTTGGTCTAGAACCAAGAGCATGTGCTGTGTGTGAGACGGCAAATGAAGCCTCATTGCGTTTTTCATTTTAGATTTTAGATTTTGGATTTCTCTTGTCCCCATGGGGAAATGTGACATGGCCATAGTCCACGGCTGCTTTACATGTTGTGATGTTCTGTAATTTGTTTTTATATAAAGAGAGACACGCAAAAAATGACCATTTCAATGTCCTTAACAACAGCGTGGTGCTTAAGTTTGTGTATTAAAGAGCCATTCGCTCTTTTGTATTTGAAATGTATGACGTATGTGTTGGTAAAAAAAAAAAAACTGCTATGGTGCCTGTGTACGAGTCGCACATTCTGTTGAAATGGAAAATGCAATGGTGCTTTATTTTCCATTTACAGAAGTACATCGTGCTTTTTTTTCTTTTCCTTTCACGTCGGTCTCTTCTTTGATGTATACGGTTCATTGTGGGGACCTTGGGGACGGAGCACATGGTCAGCCATTTAGCTGCCGGTACCCCGGGGGTTTCTCGCCAGGTTAAGGGCCTTGCCAAGAGACATGTGACTATTCTGTCAAGTCTGGGCCTCAAACCATGCCCGTCTGTGTCCTATCTCGGCACTTCATCCTGGCCTTTCGGACGCGATCAGTGTCCCGCCCGGCGCCGGTATGCTGAGAGGGACACTGTTGCGGTGTCGTCCATGTGAAGCAGGTGGCCGACCCACTGCAGAGTATCTCTGCACTATTGGCTGATTATCCAGAGGCCCCTTGGCAGGTCGCCCCCTGTGGTGCTCCGCCGCCCCGGGGGGGGGGGGGGGGGGGGGGGGGGGGGGGGGGGGGGGGGGGGGGGGGGGGGGGGGGGGGGGGG
>JABFDZ020000043.1:4792889-4810570 GCA_019775955.2 Pollimyrus isidori
AGCAACACTCTGCTTTCTCAGTAACTGCAGAGTTTCAAAGTCCCTTAGGCATTAACCCCATGGAATGGCTTCATGGAGAGGGCTTCCATGGCCGAGCAGCTGCATGCAAGACTCATATCACCAAGCACTATGTCAAATGGAGAAGCGTAACGCATGGTGTCACTGGACTCTGCAGCAGTGAAAAAGTTCTGTGGAGAGATGAAGTACACTTCTCTGTTTGACAGTACGATGGATGAGTCTGGGTTTGGCAGATGCCAGGAGAACATTCCCAGGCTGACTGCATTGTGCCAACTGTAGAGTTTGGTGTTGGATGGATAATGGTATGGGGTTGCTTTTCAGGGGATGGGCTGGGGTGCTTAGTTCCAGTGAAGGGAACTCTTAATGCTTCAGTATATCAAGACATTTTGGACAAATCTATGCTTCCAACTCTGTGTGAACTACTCAGTCTGGGGAAGATCCTCTTCTGTTCCAGCATGACTGTGCCCCAGTGCACAAAGCAAGGTCCATAAAGACATGGCAGGGTGAGTTTGGTGTGGAAGAACTTGACTGGCCCACACAGAGCCCTGACCTCAAACCCATCGAACACATTTGGGATGAACTAGAACGGAGATTGTGAGCCAGGCCTTCACATCCAACATCAGTGCCTGACCTCACAAATGCTCCTCTGGATAAATGGGCAAAAAGTCCCACAGACACACCGCAGAATCTTGTGGAGAGCCTCCCCAGAAGACTGGCAGCTGTTATAGCTCCAACGGGGGACCAACTCCGTACTGATGCCTATGGAATTAGAATGTGATGTCATAGAACTTCCTGTAGGTGTAACGGCCAGGCGTCCCAATACTTTTGCCCATATAATATATATCCAGAGCAGCAGACAGGTGCTTTGTTCACAAGATAAAGAACAGAGAGTCTCGTCGTAGCTGAAATGCAGATTGGAACATAATTGACGTGAAAGAACATGAACGCAACAGATTTTACTGAAGGCAGGAGAGGAACAGCCTGTATCTCAGATTGAGACCCAATATCTGTCTTTAAAATAACATAAATTTTCCACCCTTCCGGAAGCCTCCTGATTTTCCCATAGATATATCTATATTTTATAAAAATAACTGGATACGTTCTTTAACTGCTATCCAGGGGCACAGTCTGGGTTTCTTTCCTCCTGAATGGATACAGTCCAAATACTGCTTTACAAGAGCAATTACAGACCATTACAGTCTTAATGTGACATACTGTAGTAGACAGGTAGAAGTGTAAATCCCTCTGTGATATAGGCATCCATGCGCTTATTTAATGCAGTGAACCCAGACAGTGTCGCAGGACCCAAGCTGGATGGGATAGTTCTGTTTACATCCTTACGGTAAGTAGCTTGTGTGGTACGTGCCCCATAAGGGATGATGTCATTTCCTGTTGCGGACAATAAGTACATTCGTCACAAAACCCTTGATGACAGATTTCTGTTGTCTGTGTTTAAATTGTTCCCGATTCAGCCCGACAGAACCAAGATACAATTTAATGTTAACCAAGAGGGACCTTTGTGTACTATTTTAAATCCAACATTGCACTGAAGCAAGCCAAGGAATCTCTTCAGATCTTTGGTCAATTCTGCCTTATTTTATAAAGCAGTTGTGCACTAAAGCAGGAGTGATATTTAGCATTAGTGGACTGGGGGTCTGTGCGGCAGGCCAGAAGGTTGTGGGTTCTAATCCCATGGCCACCAAAGTAATTTTATCACCTTCCTTGAGCATAGCCTTCAGCCCGAGTTTCTCTAGGGGTGCTGGATGCTGGTTGATTCCAATCTTTGACCACAAGCTCTCCTCACCATACTGCTAAATAAATGGAACCAGGGAGAAGCCCCACAATGCTCTTGGAGATTATTGAAATGAGGTGTTAATCAGGTGCTAATGGCATTGTAGTCCCACGAAGTCACAGGACGCTGGCATTTGGGTACCTGGGCTAGAAACCTCTGGTCTAAAGCGCAGAGAGAGTCAGGCGAGATCCCCACAGCAAGCGGCTCCAGTGTCCCCTGGGTTTCCGGCCCAAAAGCCAGCGTCCGGTGAGCGCCGTCTCCTGTCAGGCTGCTCAGCGCTCATCCCCAGAAGGAGGCTGCAGGAGAGCTGAGAGGGAGCCTAACGGCGCCTCCCTCAGGCGTCCCTGCGCACGCCGTAGCAAGACGAGGCGGGAGTGAGCGACGCCGGCGTTCTGCCCGGGCATGTTACCCGAGACGGGACTGGCTGAGCCTGAGTGCCCAGGGCATCACCCAGAGACAATCTGGGCTCACGCAGTTAATGGGTAATGAGACCATTTAGGCGTAATAAATTTGTGATACCACAGGTCATGACCTTCATATTTGAAACAAATTGTCAGGGATGGTATTTCTCATTTAACTGCATAAAAACTATCACAGGGGGCGATATGAGGATGACATGAATTTTGTTTTCGTTGACCTGTACCTGTTGGCTTGATGGGCTCCGATACCATGGGTACCTGGACCTGGGCTGGCCATGACGACAGGCCTCCTGACACGCTGGCCATGACGACAGGCCTCCTGACATGCTGGCCATGATGTCAGGCCTTCTGAGACGCTGGCCATGACGACAGGCCTTCTGACACGCTGGCCATGACGACAGGCCTTCTGACATGCTGGCCATGATGACAGGCCTTCTGACACACTGGCCATGATGTCAGGCCTTCTGACACGCTGGCCATGATGTCATGCCTTCTGACTTCCCTGTAACCACGCTGCTCATGGATAATTGCTCAGAACATTCCAGCCTGCTGTCAGACAATCTTCTGAGGAACCCCCGCTTTTGACAGATGGGGGAGGAAGTGCATCTTTCAGTCGACCTTAGAACAACGCAATCCTCTGTGCCACACCCTCTAAGTCCCCTCGGATGATGCCTGGATACTTTGCTTGTAGTCGTGTTGTTTTTTAATGAATAAAAACTGTTCCTCGATAATTTGAACTGGAATGGAAAAAGGTTTCCCTTCTCGATGACAGGACAATGAATCATTTGGCCCTGAGTTGTACCTTACGGCCCATAGTGGCCCTGCTATTCCGACTTGTGATTTTATTGAAGATCTGTAGCGTCCTCTATAGCTGATAAATTATGCCCTTGGCATTCGGTGGTGCATATTCTCCCACGCCATGATGGGGCCATTCATTGGGTGACTTAGAGCATATTGTAAATGTAGACATGATTTAAATCTCGAGGGGGGGTCACGGCTTATTTCACAGTCAGAAAATCTGCCTATTTTACAAAGCGCATTTCTCTCTTGAGGAAAAACATCGCCTCAGCAGAAAGTCTTGGAATTAAATGCTTCAGTTATTCTGGTTTTTTTTGGCATCCTCATGATGGTGAAATCTGCACATGTAGGATTTCCCGCCCCCCACAATGGGCCCAGGGGCTGTTTTACAAAAGAAGCAAAGGTTGTCGATGGGACACAGACTCTGTGACAGGCGGCCATTTTTAAAGTGCAAACGGCCAATCCTGAGCTGGAGCTGGACCAGGTGACTGGAAGCTCCTGCCAGTCATACTGCCACCTGTGTGGTCCCTCAGTCACTAGTGGCTATTTTAGGTACAAGGTGAATATGGGGTCAGTCTCTATATTTGGAGGACAGACTGTTCGACTCATAATAGGGACTCCAGTCAAGATCATATTTAGCCTTTGTGTGAATTTCATCTAAATGTGTTATATAATCTATACAAGGAGAAACATTTTCCTTTTGTTGATTCCCTGTTTGCTTATGCCGAACCCAGCTTTTTAAGGCAGTTAATTTTGTTCTAATAAATGACGCCATGGGGAAATGAAATTAAATGAGCAAAAAAAATCTAACTCAAGTATCATTACCACTGTGCCACACTAAGTCTATTGGCAGCAACATTCTTAACAAATAGACGTCACAGAGTCCAATGGAACAAGCCCACACAAGACCAGGGGAATTCAGTGAATCTCGGAGATGGACAGAAGAAATGCGGTGGGATGCATGTTATTGCATGAACAATATGCATATTGATAACTAAGGCACTGGAGTCGCCATGTTTGAGATTTTAAGGTAGCCTGTAGGTGATGATGATTCTCACACTGGGCTGGCACAGAGGGGACGGCTCACATCTCCCCCCGACCACCTTTATCACCAGGGCCTCCTTGCCTTTTACTGCTGTGCTGCAAATTGTACAATACAGTACTTTGGACTCGCCGAGCCGCCCACAAAGAAGAGTGATATAGCTTGGCGTCACATGACCTGGTCACCTGACCGTGCCGCATCACATGACCTGGCCACCTGACCGTGGCGCATCACATGACCTGGCCACCTGACCTAAGCACAGCAGACATGGCCTGGGAGGAGTTTGGCGAGAGTATGAAGGAAAAGCGGCCAATGAGCATATGCGGGACCTCTTGCTGGAAAAGGAGGCCGCCGCGTGAAACTGGTATGGAGGAGACAGTGGGGTCAGCCAGTCGCTGGACCAATTAGGTTTAAGGGCCTCGCTCAAAGACCCAATCATGACATTATTCTACCAGCGACGGGATTTGAACCAGCAACCTTCTGAGTCCCAACCCACAGAGCTGCCCCCTCTGACAAATGTTTTGTTTAATACTATTTTGCTCAGTGCATAATTCCATATACACAATTGTATAGTTTTTCAATGTTGCTATTTTATAGTCTATAATTATTTTAAAATGTAGAAGATTGCAGAAATAAACTTCCTATGGGTGGGTGTGTCCAAACCTTTGACTCCCTACTCCGCTGTCATTGCTTAGCAACTCACACTAGAGCACAACACCTTAATTACCCCCCAAGGGGCAGGGCCGAGTCCTTCAAGGCCTTTCCTCCATATACGATGCCGTCTCTGCATATCACAGCGGGTCTGCGTTTGCAATTAGCGACACGAGTCGTTTGCTTCCATTAAAACGAACAAACAGCTGAAAAATGTGTTTCTTCCCCACAGATCGAACTGAGCTATAACTGCTGTCATTAACGTGGATATGCGGAACATTTGCTACTTTAATCTACGAATGATTGTTTTTATAATAAAAAAGCAGTCAGCCTACATGTCCTGCATGATGATTAATTCCCGGAAATCACAAAATTACAGGGAATTCCCCGGTTTAAACAAACTTGTTTTAACTCCATCAGCAACTCCGTTCGAATAATTAAACATAAATGCATTATTTTCTTCATTTAATCTATTTTTGGTGCACAAGGTGGAGCAGGTGGCTCAAGCCCAGGCATGACGTCTTAGAGGTTTGCAGCTTTTGTGTTCGACTCAGCGCCCTAGCCCTGCACTGGACCCGACGTTCTGAAACCAGTGGCGGACTCTGCAGAACCCATGGGGGAGAACTGGGGAGCCATTTGAAGCGTCTCGTATGTCTTCATCATTATGGAGTGAGCTTCAGACCGTCACGCTGCCCTGGTGTGAGCTGGCATTATGGGTGATGTACGCGTCAGACGCCGCGAGGCCGTCGTCCATAAAAGCTGCTGCCTTCTTTAAATCGCTTTACAGATATAGCGCGAGCCAAAACAGGCGTCTGTGTACGAACGTCAGAAAAAAATGCGAGAGTTCATTAGCTGTAACACAACTCATAAAACACCTCGTGTCTTGCCAAAACTCTAACATATGACAGATTATATATATGACATATTTAATGAGAAGGTCCCAGCCAGTATGGCTACTATTCAGATTCCTTACACATAAATCATGCATCCGGTTCAGTGTGAATAATTGAAACGTGAATGAATCTTCGCGATGTTGAACTCTAGTTCTGATTCTGCTTCTAATCCTCCACTAAAAGTAAAAGGAGGAAATGGCTGCTCTGGGCCGGACCTTCTGCGGAGCTGCCTGCCTTGTGCACCGCGGCCCGAAGCATGACCCGTTCCTGGCTGCTCCCCACAGACACGCCAGCTGCCCGCTTTTCAGGTGAAGAGGGCATCACACCATCCAGTTATGCTTTACCGTTTTTGGGGCCTGAATTTCCCTGAACTTCTCCCACTTTTGTAGCACCACTGTCAGCGGCCTCGACTTTACAGATGAGATTTTCTTTCCCCCATACTGGACCAGCACTTATAGGTCACTCTCTGCCCACTTGCCCCTTCTGGACCACACACAGGCCGTTACCTCCGTTGGTACTGAGTACCGGGCGCGCTGTCGGAACCGCATGGTCCGCTGGGGACTGTAGAACTGACAGGAGGGGTTCCCGCCTCTTTTGGGCCAGATCTGAGGCAGTCTCCCAGGGCGTGCTAATGTAACAGCCCAGCCCCCATGTCCCTGGATGAAGTTCCACAACAGGGACTTCAGTCAACACTATGTGATATATAATTAATCTACAGTGACTTAAATCAGGATGTGTCCTATATACGAATCATTCCAAAGAGCGTGCTTCATTACCCAATATCTATGCACAATATAATCTGACCCTGCACGCAGCACATTACCCACAATGCATTCTGTCGCCAAGGAACAACCTTCCATTGTTTCACTATTTTCACCTCTTTCCTTAATCCTTTTCTGCACCCTTCCCTTCCTGTCCCTTGTTCTCCTATCCCTGGTGCTATCTGGTATTCGAAGTAGTTAGACGACGTAGCGTATTTCCAGTAATGTTTTGGCTCTGAACTTCTCTGCTAATGACACAAGGCATTCTAAGTGATGCAGCTCTCAGCCTAAGGATAATGGGACGGGGTATTCAAACCTCAGAAGGAAAGTAAGATCAAATTGACTGGAAAAGAATGAGTCTTTGCTTGTGCTTGAAATGCCCTACAGAGAGCTAATAACTTCACTGTTGTATTTGCACACAATGGACAATTAGGCTGGTTTCAAGCTAGTTGAGAGCCAACAGAATAAAGCAAATGTATAATGCAGCTGATAGCAGCTCAATAGATGGCACTTTGTCTCCAGAGATACAGGATTGTGGCACAGGCACTGCTACAAATTTGGGGCCCCGTGAAAGCATATCATATTGGGCCCCCGACCCACGCCAATCCACTCATGTCCCAAGTTTTGTAACACCCCTGACACTCACCCCTGGGCTGTGGATTGATGTCCCACCCCTAGCTGTGGAGTTCCCACTGTTTCTCCTCAGTTTGCATCCGGATAATGTTCATCTAACGACACCGTGGTACTTTGTGGCCCCTCGATGTTCCAGACGCATACGGTTCGCTGACCCAGTGTCTCAGAAATTACCCACAGTCTGCGAGTACGTGTGCCCTGTGATCAGCTGCAATCCCGCAGGAAGCGTCCCCCTTGGCTTGTTTCTCTGCGTCCGGTGCTCCCTAAGATAGACACCATGTCCCGGATAATAGTTACGTGACGGTAATGACACTCCTCAGTGTCACACGGAGTGAGAGCAGCGGCAGCTGGTGTTTTGCACATCCTGTGATGTAACTCACTTTCCTGATGTGTCAGGAACAGATGCGATTTAAAGCACAGGATTATCAGGGGGCAGCCCCTAATTAGGGCCTTCAATAAACTTGTTTAATTAAGTTTTCAATGTTGCTATTTGCCAATAAGTAACTCGAGTGGACCAGGCCGCCCCAGAATAGGGTGAAATTGCTCAGTGGTTTGCCCTGGGGGGCAATCTCAAGTAGCCAGAGGCCTCTGACCTTGTACGGTATCTGACTTAGTGCACATGTGGTCCATGTTGCAGAGTACAGAAAAATAAGTGGGTTTAATAATTGGCTCCATTGCTCAATTTCGCACATTTACTCTTTGTTCTGTAGTGTGGATGAAAGAGTTTCCATTCCAACTGAACTGAAGTAAAGAGGTGAATCTGCAGATTAGAGTTGTTAAAATGCTTTTAGCTCACATGAGGCTGCTACATTAATTAGCGTATGATTTATTAAGTCTGATATCAAATATAATATTTGCCCAAGGATTCGCCGCAATGACATACATCTTTAATATGTCTACACATATCACTAGACACCCATCTAGCACAGGCCACACGAAAACATTTTATTTATTTACCTTCTTGTCTCATTTTGTACTTGAATCATTCTCCCTCATAAACATATTGGATACTGCCGAGTCTGATATATTGATCGGATAATCCAGCTCTGCAGGATATGTCTGCGACAGGTGTCAGCATGGAAAAAAAATCCTGCATGGCGTCATGTGTTATTTTTAAGCGCAGGAGATAAAAAAGAGCCGAGGACGACTACGAGGGAAAAGAAGCGTGGAGCGAAGCGGAAGTGACGTCACGGGAGGTAATGTAAACTGTCAAGGATCCATGGTAACAGAGCGTGCGGCAGTGCAGCACCCAGCAGCCCGTCGCGCGCTCCAGAGACCCTAAAGAGCCGCTGGACGCCGCTGGTCGCCGCTCGCCTCTTCTGGCCCAAGCGGCGATGTAAATGTAGCCCGTTCGCAGGCTTTGCGCCGCCCGTGCTTTTCCTCAGGCAGTCGCATACAGTGGACTTTTTGAAGCTGGCTGGTGGATTCGTGTTTTTTTTTGTTGTTGTTAATTTCAGTTTGTATTTTAGTTACAGGAATCTGAATGCCAAAAGAATACTTTCGGTGTGTTATGCACGTAGTTAAAGGTACCATTGTGAAAACACAAAAAATACAGCCGCAAGAATAAACATTATGACTTGCTATTATCGTGCTGTGGGGGTCGAGGACGTAAAAGTCTGATCTCTCTGGTCACAGTATAATTTAGGTAATATTCGGTCTAATCTAGGCATTTCATTAGGTTTAGTTCAGCTTCGCGCAAAAAATGGCTCATTTACATACCTGCCGGTTTTCTTGATGCGTTTTGCTCTCCCGGACTATTAAGAGAAGAGCATTATTTGCCAAAATCTCTTTGCCAGTTTCTTAGCGGCTTGTACATTTGTGCGATAAAATTATATAGAAAGAACGTTTGAAGGATCGTGAAGATGGCGACAGGAGCGAGTTGGCAGCAGTACTACAGCCCTGCTGGAAGCGCATCCACCGGAGCAGGGAAATACACTACTGGTACATCGACCATGTCCTACCAGTCGGGCATCACCCTGGAATACACCCAAGATTTACACTTGAAAATGAGTAAGAAAATAGCACAGCTCACGAAGGTAAGTCGCGATTGCCCACGCTTGCAGCGCGAAAGCCATGGCTATACGTTATGAATGGATCTCCTTGCAGTCAGGCACATCGGTACAGCAGCCGGGATGGAGATGCTGTCGCTCCCGCACATGTCAGTGCAAATGAAGTGCATGACATCGGACGTGGCAATGCGCTTTTCCCGAAAACCGTCCCGGTCCAATGAAAGGAGCCCTTTATATACATACAACTCCTAATTCCGCCTCTGTCGTGGACGGAGACCGGCTCTAGGTCATTACTTCAAAACAGTATATGGACCTTCGATGTTTGACCCTCCACACCACTCACCAGAAAGACCTTTTCTATGTCGTTACGTGTCTGCCCCCCCTAGATACAAAGATCAGTTTATGTTTTAAATTGCCGGTAATTATGATTCGGCACGACGCTTACCTGCTTTTCAACGCAAGTGCAATGCCGTCTTATAGCACTTGTCATGTATTTATGTATGAACTGTGTGGCTGTGTGTAAATATTTAGTTGGGTGTGATGGTATTGTTAGTGCAAATAGAAGATATTCTGTATGACAGCAGTATTCAAATTACCGCCCCCCCGTCCCCTCCACGTTTTAGTCAGGAACCTGCAGGAGGACAGGAACACCGATTACACATCTGGTGCTTAAGTATACCATTGGCCTAGACCGGTACATCAACAAATGAATAATCTGTTGAGAGAGCCTACAGTATATTGAATATTTATTCAGATTCATCTGAACTGCGAAAACCGAGTTCTGTAAAGAGGGATCTCTGGTATACCCAGATAATATAATTTAGGAATATTAAATCCCCTTAAATCATTAATTCTCGTATAACGCTCGTGCATTTTATTGGTTCTTCGTTTTCCTTTTCAGGTTCCTCGTAACAAACTGCCAATGCTTTAAAAAGACGAGTGTATATGCTTGCATTTAATTGGCTTATTTTAAAGATAATTCGTGAAATGTGTTTATTTCGTTTGATGGAATTTGCCTAAAATGCAGCTACAATGGTCTGAAATGCTTAAATGACATGAGATATTTCCATTACGCTTTAGTTTGTATGGATGAACATGCAGACTGATAGAACACCGCTGGCACAATATGTTTTGCCTTTAGAGTTTTGTTTTATCTAAAATAGTTCAATTTATAAGCTGTTTATGCGTGAACAGCTATCCAATTATTAAACTGATTGAAGTTCCAAACCTTATCAGCCCGCACTTCTGAAATCTGACCTGTAGTAACCTGTTTGCGTTATAAATTAAATATGTTAATCAGTACTGCCTCTACTATGTATGTGTTACAGTAAGTAACCTCTAGAATTCTCTCTGTAGTGCTATGACTCACTCCCTGTTTTCCTATTGATATCAGTTTACTATCTTCTGTTCAGTGATCCTAATGCTGAAACAGCCTAACGTTACCAAATCCGTGCATATTTCTTTGTTTCAAGATGTAGGCCCACGTAACGCCGTGCAATGCAAACTACATGTATTGCCACTAGTTATGTAATAAATCAGTTTAGTACATTGCAATATATATCCTATAAACAATTATTTTAGTTTGTCTTCTGCATATTCCCCTTGAGATGTGTATCTTAAAGTAACTTTGAGCTGGGTTCATACACACGTTCTTGTTGGATGTCTCGATGCACAGTCAGCACTTGTTTCTCAGCCAGGGTCGCAAAGGGACGGGAAACTTCCAGTAAATTTCCAGAAACTTTCCATGGGAAGTTAAGATGTGGAATTTTGGAAGTATTAAACCCGTGGAACTCCGCGTGAGTTGTCAGATACGGCAAAGAAAGCAAAATCAACATAGAATATAACTTGTAAGCGATGCAATTTGATACAAATTGTTATTTTGGGGTGTTTTTATGCACTCATATTTACTCGCAAACACACTATAATATTACTATTAGTGCAGTTGAGATGCATTTTTCCCAACCAAGTTTAAGTTCCCTGTTATAGGCTAGCCTGAAATTAATGTTGTTATGAATTCATATATATTCCCATTACTTCCCATGGAAAGTTTCCAACCCTGAAAATTCCCAGAATTTTGCAACCCTATTTTTGGCACAGATGGGACGCCATACAGATTCAATATCTAATGTGAGAATTGCTTGGACGTCTTGGAATGAATTTCCTTCTTCCCAGACCACATTATTGGGAAGTAATATCGTTATGTTTCGAGTTTAGACTTACTTATTACCGTTGCCTTTTCTTTGTTGTATGTGTTTCTGTGACCTTTGAATACACATTTAAGCAATGAGACCCGCTAGGGACAGCGAGAGCACACAGCGGAGGGCTTCTCCTACGTGACAGACGTCTTATTAAACTAACCACGGAAGCTTTGCTAATCCTAAATTCCTGGTTACCGCCGGCGCTGTTAGGGAGGATTCCCGTTGGAGTAATGAACATATTGTATAGTTCTCCCGTGCCCATCCCCGCAACGATTCTTCATTAACGGCCCCAGTAAGGGCTTAATTTATTGCGAATAATCATGTTCATCAGACAGCGTTCACTGATCGTTCGCAGGGATCCCCTTGAGCCATTTCCATACACGCGTGGTCCTAGCAGCAAAGATTTACTGCTTCCTGGTACGGTTGCGTTTATGGATATTTCCAGGGTGTCTTAAATACCCGTGTCCAGTAACTATCTGTGACCACTGAGAGAAATCACCGAATATAAATTTAATCGTTTTAATTTTCCCCCGGTCCAGATATTGGAATATTAAATACCGGCACTCTGTAGGAGAGCACGTGGCTGGAGGAGGGAAAGGTCTTCACACCCTCCTCACGTGACCAGGAGCTGTCCAGTAGCGGGGAGTGTAGGGCGTCATTTGCCCAATTGAAATGCAGTAAAGGCTGCAAGGGCATCTTGGCAGGCTGCATACGCTGCTCCTGTGAGCACGCCGGATGCCAGCGGCGGGCAGTGTGTCCTCTGTCTCCGGCTCCCCGCAGGATGTGGTCTGGCAGCCTGGTATGGGTGTATCTGAGAACCAGGGTGCCTGAGATGGGCTTAATGGGCGGAAGAATCGCGTGTGGCATCGGAGAGGGGAAAAACGATGGAAAGTCAGAAATTAAACAGTGGTCAGGAAGTCTTAATCTGATAGATTATGATGGGTGAATGCATTTAATAATGGAAGCATGTGCAATTGAACATTAAGTGGAAATACAAGAACTTGTTTATGACTATTAATCTAATCATCGGGCAGGATAAAGTTATACTTTTGAGTGTATTGGGCAAATTTTATTTTGGGCATTGAATGATTGCTAAATTGAGCTATCAGAGAGAGAGAGAGAGTGACCGTGAGAAAAGCTGTAACCATGTGACATTGAAATCTAAACTTCTAATATCGCCATCACTTTATCGTAGGCCAGGGGCCAGTATCGCGAAACAGGATTTCTTGCTTAGCCAGATAACTTGTTGGATTTAAGGTAGTCTGTGCTAAATGCAAGTGAATGAAGATGAAGCCTTGGCTTACTTTAAATATGGTAAATTATCCGGCTAAGCAAGAAATTCAGCTTTGTGATACAGGCCCGACAGGATAGCTGAGGCGGATTGTTTTGGCGGTAAGAGGAGGCGCAAGGAATATTATAAACAATAATGTGGGGGTGAAATTTTCTGTAATAAAAAGCCCAGACCCCCAGCACAAGAACAGGCCATGCGATAGTGACGGCTAGCTAATATATATAGTGTTACGGAGAGCAAGCTGTGATGGTGTGGAGATGCATCTCAGCTAACACCGGCTACATATTTCCTGGTAATTAGGAGAATGTGCTTATGGCTAAATATTAGATATGTGTCAAATATAGCAGCCTAAAGACCAATCAGCCTGGACTTTATAATTTATTCATTGGGTTATTTTATCTGAAGCTATGTTTGAGACCCTTTTATAGGATTGTGTATTCGTCAGGGCAGCTTCATCAAAGGCAGCGAATCTCAATCCGCACGCTGATCCACGATCAGATTTCCCAGCCCCAGTCCTAGGATTCATCTACGTAACCTCCTGAGTCCCCACCCATTCGTCTATGTCCATTGTGGTGGACGTGTTGTTTTTGCATCTGTCTTTTCACTGATGCAAGGAAACATATTTATTCCTGTTTGTACACTAAAGAGGACATTTCTTTCCTTGGGTCTCAGGAGGATAAATGGGCCTTGGGTCTGCAAACGCTTAGCGTAAAAGTAGTGAAACTCCAACCAATCCAAGAAGCCGAACCGCAGATGCTTAATTTAAAATTCACTGGCACATCCAATCAGATTTGTGCGATGGGCATTGATTGGCGCAAATTGTAGCACTCACTGCTCGCTTGATTGTAGCATTACTGTAATTTAAATCTATGTTTGATTTAGGGTCACAACTGAGCTGGCAAAAATTGGGTTGTGGTACAAAAAAGGTTGAGAACCACTGATCTAAGGGATGTTTCTCAAGGTTTCATGTGCCTCTTACCTTAATCTGCTGCTTTCTGATCCTGAGCCGTGGCTCAAGATCAGGGCTCATGACCAAAAGGTTGCAGGTTCAAGAATTGGGTCATTGAAATAGTCTTTCCTGAGAAGTATAAAAAAAAAATAGACGACGGTTATGTTATATTCAAAGGTTCTTAATCCAGGAAATAGCAATGCGAGGTTCTGCATGGTGGCTTCACAGTTCCAAGCCGGGGGGTTTAAATCCCCCGTCCATTCAGAGTTTGCAGGTTCTCTGCATGTTGTGCAGGTTTCCTTTAGATTATCCCGAATTCCTCTCATGGTCCAAAGATAATGTGCTGAATTGGCTTTTTAAAATGTGTGTGTGTGTGCGTGCGTGTGCGCGTGTGTGCGTGTGTGTGCGTGTGTGTGTGTGTGTGTGTGTGTGTGTGTGTGTGTATAGGCTCACCAGCAGAGAACTTGCACGGTGCTGCATGAGCGGTTAGTAAATAGATGCATGGATTTCCTGTTGATCATACATGGACCTGCGTTGTATTTATTGTGGTAAACAGAGCCCATTAGGCTGGAATATTTAAAAGCCATTTAGTGCACCACCTTAGCAGCCTGCTTAGCTGATGTCCGACGCCTGCTGTCTGACCCTTGACCCCAGAACGAGGTTGTTCTTGTCACCTGTAAGCTTTGGGAAGGGACACTTACACGAGCGCGAGGCAGACGGCGCCCCGCGCCTCTCCAGGACCCTCTTGATAAGATTCAGGTTCTGGAGGGAGCTTCTCGCCAGCCTGCTCCCCATATGGGATGCTCGACGCGAAACGCGGCCCTTTCATTCAAAATAAGCCAGTACCTCTGCCTTCCGGGGATGGACAGGGGCGCTAGGAGTATATTCTGCGAGCATGTGATGGTCTGAAAGCTTTTAAAATGCTTGGGAAAACGGCATTGCACGCTGAGGAGCTGATCTCACCTGCCCGCTCCCTGCCCCGTGTGCCACTACGCCTTTGAGATTTTCACTACTTCGCTGGTGTGATATGTGACACGATTTTCAGGGAGTTGAATGCCTGTCCTGTGGTGGAGCGCGAGTGCGGTCTTACTTTTTTCTTGGTAGAAAATTTTTAAGCACAATTGAGGGGAAAGCAGATCAAAGCCTCTGTCCCATAGCACGTAGCACGTACCACGTAGCACATAGCATGTAGCACATAGCACGTACCACATAGCACATAGCATGTAGCACATAGCACGTACCACGTAGCACGTACCACGTAGCACATAGCACGTAGCACATAGCACGTTCCCAACAGGGGTGAGTAATAATGCAGAGATGGCACAGAGCTACATGTATTTTTTATTGTGTTAAATACAGAAATGCTGCCAAGTTGCTGCTCTGGGGACTCGAGGGGGCCCAGGTTTATTCCATCGCCGTGGTAACTAAAGCGGGATGCCAGTGACGCACTGGCAGGTCTCGGCTGAGCAGGTGGGTGTTTGGGCTCCATCTTTTTGAAACCCGTAAGCAGCGCGTGTCGAGTCCCTGGACGCCTTTGCGTAGATCGTGACCTGACCCTGCGGAAACAATTTGCCCACGGATGCTGCATATCCAGTGGATTGTGTTTTTAATACAACACAGTGTTTGTAGTGTAGTTCTATAGTAAAAATGTAGATCATGCATATCAGTGTCTTTTTTTTTTTTAAGTAGATTCTGAGTACCCATGTATGCCGTCTGTGCGGGTTTTTATACTGAGTGAAAGATCATCGTGACATCGCCGTCTCTGTCCATCTTGGTGAGGTAACCAGAGTCATTCAGCGCACAAGTTCCCTGGTGTTAAATCACTCTGCACATCAGCAGTGGAAAGAATAGGACCTTCAAAAGGGTGACCCCCGTGTGACATTTTGCACACCCTTACCTGTGGTAGGTGGGGGTATCCCTGCTATGTCGTCAGCCAAGGTCACAAGGCCGGCCAAGTGTGTTATTAGTGTGTGCCCTGATTCCACTGTTAATGTTGTTCTTAGTGCTCCTACCATGAAGGCTGCCGTTAGCAAGTTCTCAGCTTATCTGGGGCCCTGTGGTGCCGTGGAGCAGATGGTCACGCCTGGAGCGGCAAGACTTGGCCCCCGGTGCATTGTGGGAGGACGGTAACGTTGCGTTTACCCAGCGGACCTCTGATAAGGCAGAGAAAGGGCACAGCACACCCCATAAAACCACACTGTAGCATATGGCAAGTATGCCTCCGATGGATGGAAGTGGAAACGGGAAAGAATGAAAGGTTTTTTCCTGAATGTAAATAAAGGGGATTATAATGGCCATGTCACATGGTCTGTCACCAGGGAAACGCGTCACTAAAAGCTATACACATTCTGTGTATAATT
Source organism: Pollimyrus isidori (assembly GCA_019775955.2). Taxonomy (NCBI): domain Eukaryota; kingdom Metazoa; phylum Chordata; class Actinopteri; order Osteoglossiformes; family Mormyridae; genus Pollimyrus; species Pollimyrus isidori. The sequence goes on from JABFDZ020000043.1 coordinate 4,808,704, forward strand.
CTAATGCAGTAAAATCTTTGGATTGGGACAGTCAAGACCCCGCACACACATTCCTTCCAGGTGCAAAAACTTAAAAATAGACATTATGTAAAGGTTTTTGCATAATGTGTTGAAGGTGAGGAATCTGCTTTTTGCCATAACCCAATCTTGTTATTCCAGTAGCTCCTCAGTTCTCACTTAGATACGCACGCCGCCCGCGGGGGCATCGGGGAACGCCAGCCGTCCTACTTCTGTCCAAGCTTCTTGCGTTTGTAGGTTCACTTTATTGCAAATATATACCGGTATATTTTTTTTGTCAGAAGTAGCTCCCTTACAAAATCCCTTGTTGTTAGTAGTTGCAATAAATTAAAAACTCAGTAATAGTCAAAGTGCCATTGCAGACCTTAACATTTAGTTTCAAATGAAACTCAACTGGTCAACTGGACCTTCTGTGTTTTGTTGACTGTATGTCATTTTCCAGTGAGGATTGAGGTGTTTTACTTTTGATTGCTAATATTTCCATAAGAAAATGGGGTAATGAGGACGTGAGAATCACACCTGCCTGTTACTTCTGGTTATTACTTTTTCCAGAGCATGATTTTTTAATCAAAAAGCATATGCAGTTTGCCCAGAAAAAAATAATCGGTTTTTATGCCTACTGGTTAGCGCAGTTATTTTAAGACACTGTCTGCTGACATTTAAACCATTTAATACCAACAAACTGATGAATCCTGAAGCGAATCCCAAAGAGTCAAGGATTTTTATGTCCAGAATGTTGTGGGTCCAAATCCCATGGGTGAGAGAGTAGTCATATCACCACTGGGCCTTAGATTATGGTCCTTAATCCCTGGCTGACCCAGTTTTGTGATTGTTACGTTTTGTTTAATTTTTATTAAGTGACAAAGTACAGGAGTACAAATGATTAAACAAAATACAGTAATATTAATAAAAATGAGTAGGAGTAGGCGTAAACATAGGCGCCAAGGACAAAGTTTTGGAAAATATAAGTATGACTAGTCAACAAAGTACTCACTGAGGACAAATTACTGGAAATAATGAATTGGAGTAGCAGGCAGAGTACTCACTGAAGACACAGTACTGCTCAGAGTACAGGACACAGGAAACGCTGGACAAGGGAAGGTGTGTCATACAGGGTGCTAGACAAACTAGCTGATGGAAAGGAAAATCAGCAAGGAATACTGCACATAGCAGGCTGCTCAGAGTAGACTGTAGGTACTATTGGAGAGTACAGCGGGGGTGTTGTTGTACTGAGGTGGGGGGTGTAACTACTCGTGGCTGGATCAGTATTTATTCGGCCGTATAGGAGAGAAAAGCCAAATGAAAGGCTGCCTATAGGTTATACACTGCAGGTTGAGGGTCAGATTTGTGTGTGCGGTTTAGGCCCCAGTATGAATCCAGTAATGGCAATGATTTTGCTCATCGCACGAGACAGCCGACGGCAACGACAGAAGATACCGCCGCTGTGGACGCGGGTCGGATTGCGACGGCTGGTTGTTTTCCGCCGGTTTATGACGACGTCAGTCGCATGGACGGGTTGCGTTATCGGCGCTCGCTTATCGCCGCTGGTTTCCGTCCAGATTTTCGCAGCCGTGTCTCCGAAGCTGGGAGCCGGATGGGAATCGTTAGGGGCGGCCGCCGGACGGGAATCGTTAGGGGCGGCGGCCGGACGGGAATCGTTAGGGGCGGCGGCCGGACGGGAATCGTTAGGGGCGGCAGGCGGCCGGACGGGAATCGTCAGGGGCGGCAGGCGGCCGGACGGGAATCGTCAGGGGGCGGCGGCCGGACGGGAATCGTCAGGGGCGGCAGGCGGCCGGACGGGAATCGTCAGGGGCGGCAGGCGGCCGGACGGGAATCGTCAGGGGCGGCA
>JABFDZ020000043.1:4852224-4869777 GCA_019775955.2 Pollimyrus isidori
CCTACACGGCCATTAACACTCTCGTCCTCCCACTGGAGAACCTACACGGCCATTAACACTCTCGTCCTCCCACTGGAAAACCTACACGGCCATTAACATCTCTTCTTTGAAGACGATTGTATTGTTACATGCAGAAGAAGGGAATCATTTTTATCTAGCTTCTTATTCGAGGTCTTATGTGACTCCCCTGGGTTCCTTTATTGCTTTAAAGGCTCAGCGTTATGGAATTTAGGATGAAAGTTATATTTCATGCCATAATTGAGGCTTATCTAAGCCTCTATGTGCCACAAGTTTTGTAGCTAGCAGACTGTACCTGGTCTGCGTCAAAGCAGGAGGAGAAGATAGACGGGAAAGGCAGCCGCTGAAACGCATCTCTGCAGGTCTACTGAGTTCTCTCCTTTGGGTGGTTGTGGACAGTTTGGGCTCGTCTGCAGCAAAAAATTGCTGCCCTTGCTAGCAAGATCTCTCACGGGAGTAACCACGTCTCAGAATAAGGACGTGATTGTGTACGTTGATTCATCCTTGACTCAGCTATAGCTATTTAGCGCTTCAGCGTTGCGTCCACAATTAGAAACACAGACTAATTGCTTGATTTAGTACTGAACCTGCAGTGCGTGTGGTACGGAAATAGCCGAACAACGCACACTCCTGTTCCACGTCTCTGGACGTCTCACGACTTCAGCTTTTTGGGACATCAAGCTACAAAAGTCTTTTTCATACCTCCCCCGACTGCCAGGTGGACATTGTTAAACTGGGACAATGTGTGGCATTTCCCTTTCTCTCTCACTTTAAAAATATGATCATAATTATAAATATTAAAACACAACAGTGTTATTGAAAGCTCAAGAGCTGAAGTTATCAGACCAAAGACGCAGAAAGATATGAAACGTATAAGTGTCCCAGTTTAGCCTTTGTCCCACTTCACCAATACTCACCCTAATTAAGGAACCTCTCCGCTAACATCAAGCAGCCTTTCTCTCCAGGGTCCGATTAGGCAGCCGCCTACACCAGCCAAAGGGGGTCCAAGTCTACTGAGGGGACCCCCACGGACCCCAAATTTATTTCTGGCTGCGTTTCCCCCTAGGGTCCCTGGAAAGATAGATCTGGCCCCCTTTATCTCTATCCTCTGTGGAAGTCTCCTCTCTAGGCTGCACCAGGCCGAGGCGTTTTGGTTCACCTTCTCCGGCGTCCATGACAGCAGCGGAAGGGTCTGTTTCCACAAGACAGGCCTGGCTGTTTACCCAGAGGCGCAGCAGGCCCAGCTTCCAGGCTCATGCTACACAGGGTCGCAGGACGGGCGGCCATTTTCTGCTGCCAGTAGGAGGCGACTGTGAGAGCACGCTGAAACCAATCCGGCATGTGGGCCACCTTTGGTTGTCGGGGGTCCGGCAGCCGTCGCTGTGGATCATGCCCACGCTTCCCCCAAACAGGCTGTGTTTGGGCTTCCCCATACTGCTGGATCTCCCTGCGATGCTGGTCACTAAGCTGAAGTTGGGGCTCATTGAATGGTCTCGGGATCCTCCTCTGTTACTCTTACCCCCCAACCCCCTCCGCCCCCAACCCCCGGCTGGTTCATAAGGCGTTTCACGCCCAGCTTTTGTGAAAAGTCTGCTACTGCCTGTCTGCCTGCCTATCCAGTTAATTAAGCAGGGGATTTAATTAGAATCGCCTGGGGTTCATTCCATCCATCCATCCATCTTCTATCCAGTTCGGCGGCTCAGGGTGGGGTTGAATCTACCCCCCATTATATCAGCAGGTACTTTGCCTTCCCAGTAAGAGAACCGAAATATCCTCACGTATGTTAGTTCACATTCGATGTGTGACAGTGATTCGTTTTCGGCGGATAAAATCTCCACCGCCTCATCGTTAAATATCACTGCACACTTCCCCCAAGAAATGATTCACCAGACATTTTATCTGAGGCCATACAGCTGGATCCCAGCAGATCTAGCCGCAGGAAATTCCCCTCCTCTGCCGCGCTCAGCGATGTTGACAGCAGACGCCCAAATCCCTGACAGGAAGCTGGAGATGTTCACACAGGGCAATAATCTTTGCAGTAACCTCTTAGGAGGCCTCTGTCTCCCACTGCCGCCGCTGCATCCCAGTCGACTCTTATTATGCGCCGAGTTCGCCTCCGCTTTCATTTTTTCATCCTTTTGTGATTAGTGGCTACGTTGGAAATAGGTTTCCGTTCATCAAATATGCACAGAGGCCGGAATCTGCGCTCCTGCCTTTGAGCAGAGTGCCGTCGTCCCAGTGCACACGGCCACCAATGGGGTTTAGCGATGAGCTGTTCATGCTATATTCGGTGTTTTGAAATGCATTTAGATTTAAAACTTTTATGGCACCGTCTAGCTTAATTAAATCACACGTCTTGTGGAATTGGATCGCAGTGCGATAAATTTCCACCACTACTCTCTTCACGTTGTGCGAATTGACGCAAGCATCTGTAACTACTATTGCTGCATGCTAATGTTTAATCATTTTCATTGTATGTGAGTAATATGTGTTGAGCGGAAGCCTTTATTGTGACCTGAGAGGTTAAAGTTATCATAAGGCACCAGGCACAGACTGATTGACATAAAAAAATTGGTACTGGCCCTTTCCATTGATGTCCTGTCGATTACCAGTACCAAAGTACCAAACCAGCTGGGGTACTTATTTACTGTTTTGGGGTAGGACTTGCAAACGTGTTTCTTATTGATTAGTTCATTATATTGGTTATGCAGACATCATTCTGCGCCGGTCACTGATGATGTCACTCCGCACTGTTACTGATGATGTCATTGAAGCCATCAGGTTGGCTGAAGGATTGTAAGACAGTGGATGAGGAAGGGAAACGACACTGTCTGCAGCCGTATAGCCGAGTTGTCGTGGCGACTAAGGAGACGCGACGGCCCGCCTTTCTCTCCGCAGGCAGGAGTGCAAGAAGCTGCGGGAGGAGCTGCGGGAGGAGCACGACGAGGAGAAGCGCAGCGCCTTGACGCAGCTGTCGCAGAGCAAGGAGCAGGAGATGGGCGCCGCCAGGGAAGGCTGGCAGAGGAAGGTGGAGGACCTGCTGGAGCAGGTGGGCGGCGTGCGGCTGCAGATGCGCGCGGCCAGCGGACGGCGCATAAACGCGCTCGCTGTATGTTCACTGCTCTGCCAGCTTGTGCGAAGCTGAAGTCTTAACGTTGTGTGTAGCCCAGCAGTCGGAAGATTTACCAGTGTTAGCTGCCATAAGGTAACATCCCCCCCGTGATCAGTCATAGTATTTAGACATACTGTGTGAAAGTCTTAGGCAGTCAAAGAAAATCATGCTGAGGGGAGTTTCATCTTTTCAACTTTTCTTTGTTATGCTAAAATGATATTACGCCTGCCAAAGTATATCTCCTTGGCCATTTCAGAAACCCGACCAGTAACCCCAATATTTCCAGCCGTCCATCCAATACCCGATTTACTTCTTGTTAACTAATTACTTAATTAAGTGACCCAGTTATAAAATTTAATGAATCCATAGAATGGCTGAGGTGCCCCTGGGGAGAGGTTTGGGAACTGTGTTCATCTAGCTGTCCAACAAGATATCCGTAACTTTGCAGAGAGAAGAAACCCTTCCTAGTTGGTTTTGTTTTATTGTTAATTTGTATATGTTCTAGTGCTAATTTGCATACATCTCATGTTAATTTACATATGTTCTAATGCTAATTTGCATACATCTCATGTTAATTTACATATGTTCTAATGCTAATTTGCATATGATCTCATGCTCATTTGCATATGTTCTAATGTTAAATGTACATTTATCTCCCAGATTAATAGCTTTATTTATTTTCTTTCACCGCCTACGACACAGTACTGTTGTAATCTGAAATCCCAAGTCGCCTGTAGTTCAGGTCATGTGTAGCTGCACTAGCAGTAGTGAGGGCCTGGTTCTGACATGGGCTCCCTCCTGGCCCAGCCGCTCCCGTGCTCCGACCGAAACTCACATAGCACTCGGTCACGCGGGTCAATCCTGGGGGATCTCCATGGATCGACCTCGGATTGCACATCCTGCTGCTCGAAGCCTGGAAGGAAAGGGAGCGATTAAAGGAGCAGAGCAGGACATCAGCAGGGCGTTTTAGAGCCGCTCGCCGTGAACCTCATTCATCGGGGCCGATGTGTGAGCGAGGCGGGACTTTATCAGCTGTGCAGTAGGAGGCGTGAGCCCATTCCGAGCGGGAAAACGGCTCCGGTCGCCGGCTTTCTCATCTGAAAGAATCACCCTGAATACAAGAGAGGGCCTTTATTTTGCATTTCTGATTCCTGAATGTGTCCCTTTATTCCCGTAGCGCCAGTCACTTGGTGAAGCTTTACATAAATCAATCAGTAATGTAAGTGAATCCCACTTACACACTTGCTACCTTTGTTTTCCCTTTCTTTTTTTAAAAAAAAACTGACTCTACGGAAATATATATCCCAAATATATATTTGCCACGTGTGGCTCGCATGCCGGCCTTGCAAGTCTCTCTCATTTTGTTTTGAATTGTCTTTGGTTTGGACTTGGCTCTCGCCTGCACAAAATGATGAAGAGAATCCATGTTGTCCACCTTTATTTCTTTGTGGGGGGGAGTTGGGTTTATGTTTTTGTTTGGTCAGCCTTCTGGGAGAGTGTGTGACTGTAGGCCTCAGTTGTGCATTCAGCCTGCTCCTCGGAAAAGCCCGGAAGGGAGTAGCAGGCCTACAAGACGTCATCCGGTTCCCAAGCAACGTGCATGAGCGTTCATCCCTGCCGTCGGTGTTTCAGTCCAACATCGACATTCATCTCTGTGCTCGGAGTTGAATCTTGGTGCACGCTGGGATTTTTTCCTCCTCCTTGTCTTTGTGACTGGTGTATTTTTCTGTTCCTTTCGGATGAGAATACAACCTTTGGTGGTGTGTGTGTATTTTTTTTTTTCCCCTCTCTATTTGGTATGTGGTGTCATGGCCGCCGCTGTGGCCCTTTTGTTTTCTTGATTGCTTGGGAATTAAGGGTATTGTTTGTTTGTTTGTTTGTTTGTTTGTTTGTTTGTTTGTTTGTTTGTTTTGAACTATGAGGCCTTGACTGGTCGAAGCAGTGTTACTTATCATTCTGCCTACGCCTCCGTCTTTGTTTGTTTTGAAACAGGAGCCGGAGCCGCCATTTTGATTTTTATTGCAGCAACTCAACCTGTGCCGTGTTAAATAATGCAGCACGGAAATGTTTATCAACGGAGCATTTGACTCTGCACCTGCATGAAATACCAAAATGTAGTGCAGCTTCATCGCATCCCTGCTGGCTTTGAGGAGGGTGGGAGCTGAAAGAGGCATTTCCCCCCCCAGCCCTGGCATTACACACGTTTACGGGACTCATACTTAAAGACCCTTCTGATCTATGACTGTCCATTAGCCCTGTCTGTCAGGAGGGGGAGGTTTATGGCGTCCCTGTCTATGATTTACATTGTGTGTTGCATCCACAGTGTTTGCCATCAATATAGATGAAAAGTGCATAAGGTGGTTGATTATTCTGATCATCAGGCCCATTTGTTTATTGCATCTCCTACTCTTCTCATGTACGTCTGTACCTATGAAGAAGATATAACGAATCCCCTCAGTAGCTTAGTTTGGGCTTCGAATCACTGTGAACGTCAAATACTTCCGCCAGGTATTCCCCAGTTCCGGACCCGGGGCGCCAGTCTGCAACACAAACACTTGGAGGTGCTCAAACACCTACTGCTGAATAAGCTGAATAAGGTGTGTTTGAGCAGGGAAACCTGCAAATTGCGTCGCGGACTGGCCCTCCAGGACTGGATCGTACATTATGTAGCTTTCACTCCAGCGGTCTGGACCTGCTTTGGGTGTGTCATTGTAGGTGCAGAGCTCACTCTGACCAGACCTCCTCTGTGTGGCAGGGAGGCCGCACCTGCCCTCAGACCCGCGATATGACTGGCTGCCCCCCCCCCCATCGCCCCGCCCCCTTCTGGCCTGCAGATCTCGCTGCTGAAGCAAAGCCTGGAGATGCAGCTGTCGCAGTCGCAAAACTCCCTGCAGCAGCTGCAAGCGCAATTCAACCAGGAGCGCGAGCACCTGAGCCAGCAGCTGCAGGAGGTGCAGCTGGAGCAGCAGCGCAGGGAGCGGCGGCTGCAGGAGGCGCATTGCTGCGCGCTGCAGGACCTGGAGGAGGCGCGGAAGCAGGACCTGAAGGTGCCCCGGCCTCCTCAACTTACATTTTATCTTAATTCGCCCATAATTTATTGCAGTATTTCCCAATCCGGTTCCTGGGGACCTGCGGCTGGTCCACATTTTTGCTCCTACCGGGAGCTGGGAGGGAGCAAAACTGTGGACTGTCTGGCAGGGAACTGGGAGGGAGCAACCCTGGATGGGAAGCACTGGTTTCTTTATACCACGGTGCTGCAACATTCTCGAATCTGATTGGTTAGCAGGATGCTCATTCATTTCCTATAACTACACATGTAGTGCCAGCCGAACAAATCACAGTAGTAAATCTTTAAATGATCTTTAATTCTAGCTGCTATTTAAAACACATCATAAACTAAATATAAATGTTTAATCATTGGCTGAGGAAAGTACTTAAAATAATCATAAAATAAAATAAAATTATGCTTTTTCAGCTCATGAATGTGAAAATAAAGACTTTAGGCCATCTGCCTCTGCAGCCGTGTGTTTAAACACGTACGGCGGGGGCTTGTTATGCATTAAGCCTTACGTAAGGCAGGTCTGCCACTGATCATGACTCCACAGGTCACTTTGCAGCATATCAAATGGAGCTGGTGAACAGGTCAGCCAGCACAATGAAGCAAATGGACAGTGCTGATCCGTGGGCTTGGGCTGGACTCCTTGGTGTCCATCCTTGGCTGACTCAGGAGCTCTATGTGTGATCGTGTTAGTCAGCGCGTCGTTTGAAATGCAGGGCGAAGCTCGCCATGCCGGAGAAGGTCGGCGAAATAAATAATGCAGGACCGCGATGTTATATTCATACGCGATGCTTGTAAGTATCAGGAGGAGTTCTTGAGCGGGAGCTGTGGAGATGGCGACTCCATCTGTGTTCTCGATCCTGTCTGCAGCGAAGCCTCGTTTCTGACGTTCTCCTCTTCCGTCCGATTAGGTGCCGTTTGCATGGCGAGGGGACATTGTTCGGAAAGTACCTCTCTGGCCGAATGGGCCAGAGCACTGGACTCATTAAAATCTGGCTCTGTTGACTTATTCAACAGTGCTTTAATGAATACCCACGTTCTGGTGTAGTTCCTGGTGTAGTTTGTGGTGTAGTTCCTGGTGTAGTTCGTGGTATAGTTCATGATGTAGTTCCTGGTGTAGTTCATGATGTAGTTCATGCTGCACTGAGTAGTTCATGGTGCAGACGCCTGTGGTGTAGTCTCACCGGCAGCTGCAACGAGACTTAACTGTTACCAGGAACCGGGATCTACAGAAATGTGGCATTATTCCCTCCACAGCAGTCAGTTCTGCACCACGGCACACGTGGTTCTCTTCTGTGACTAACATTTCTGAGTTGCTGTGGGATTTAGCAGAGATCCCTGCTTTTTGGTAGCACAACCTTCCATAAGCTAAGGTGGTTTCACCCCGCAGCTGTTTTTGGTCCCGCTTCCCCCCCCCAGTGCCCTAGCAGACCAGGAGCAGCTGGCTTGATTCATAGATGGTTCAGGGGCTGCGTCAGTGGCTGGTATTGCAGCGAGAACCTCCTAGCTGGAAGGATTTCTAAAAACGGTGTTTTTTTCCCCCCCAGTCTTTACACTTGGCTGGTTTCTCTCTAGGAGAGCATCTGTATTTGCTGATAGACATACTTGTGAAAAACTGTATATAAAGTGTAACTTTTTGTGTATGAGCACTTTATAGGAAGAAAACCAAAGCTAAGGATCAAGAAAAGAAACTTCACCCTTTTCTCTTGATATATTGAGATTTAGAAATTGCCCACCCTGTATTTAATCGTCTCAAGGGAGGGGCTACAATGCTGACTTCATAGAAAATCTCAGCAGGTACGGTACTGGGTTGGGCCCAAGTGGCACTGACGTTGTACCTTTGAGGAAAGCTGTTACTAGCTACTTTGAACCAGTGTCTGCTAAACAGCATCGACCCACGAGACCGTAGCCAGGCCTGTATGCTGATGACTATTGCTGTGGTTTGTTCCTCTTAACCCCCGAGCCGTAATGTCTCAAGTAAGACACCAATTACACCCTCTCCGCAATCAGCCGAATCTACCATTTAGCATGTAATTGGTTGTCCGTTTATTCATAACAGTCATCTTCAGCTTGTTTGGACTGAAGTAAACTCTGGCTGTTTCTTATGGTCAACCAAGTAGATGATGATGATGATGGTGGTGATGATAGACGAATGATGGAAATGCAGTTTGCTGCCCCCCCCCGTTAATAGCGCTGTTAGAACATTAGTCTATGTTACAATGTTACAACAGGCGAATGGCCGTTGGTTGCGGTTGTATTTTAAAAAACGTTACTTGACTGACGCCCCCTGAGGCGGAGATATGATGTTGCCTGGCCTCTGTTCTCTGCTCTGCCAGCCAGAGGGAATTTTATTACTATTCAGACTATGGGCATTTTCAGTCTACTGTGTTTGGGCAGAGAAAAAGACAGTAGAGAATATCTAACGTTCTTTTGATGTTTCGCTGCATTTGAATGTCTAATTTGTAGGCCGCGCTTGAAGAGCATGAAATAACCTTAGAACAGGTCGGTGTTAATCAGGCTGTTCTGTGAAACCGTGTCGTGTCACTTTGTTTCTCTGGCCTGTCCTGTTTGTGGCGGCTTGTTATATTGCCTATCCACAGTACTGTGAAACCCATTTTTTTGGACTGCTTCTGGCTTGCTGGATTCCCATTGGATATTTTTTTCCCCCCGGTCTGTCAGTTAGCCAATGAGGTCCCTTTTGGGCTTTGCATTCTCCTCCAGCGTCCCCGGTAACTTGCTAGTGATTGGCTGACACTGTGAGTGAGCGCACCGTGAAGCGGCCGGGGGCTGTTTTTACTGCTTTTCTGGGTATGCCTGAAAAGCCGAGGCGGCTCCCCGACCCCGGGATCAGTGAGGCGGCTCCTGGCCCTCAGACGCCTCTGCCTCCACTGCCGGAGGTCCCCTTCGGTCCTGGAGCTACAGCCCCAGCTCTCCTGGCCCTGCAGTCCTTGCTCCTCCTCATGAGAGAGTAAAAAGGGGACTTCATTTCCAACCCGGGGACCATTTCCTCCATATCACGTGCTGCAGCTTGAGCATCCTCACCAAATCCGAGATCCGCCGCTCAGTCACTGACCCGTTAATGTGGTGTATATTTAGCTCTCTCATCATTGAAGGACCAGTCGATATTTACTGTGGCTATAGATTATTTCTTAAACACTTATCTGTCAAACGTTACGAGAACCGCAATACATCTTCTACATTTAGAGCTACGTGAGACACATTTTCCATAATGACTCATCCACATTTACTGATGCTATAGTCAATCTCTGATGTGCCGCTTGGTCGTTCAGACGCAGCCTTTTCTCCTGTCACTCCCTTCACGAGTGGCTTCTCGACCCTTTGTTGAATCCCTCAGCCCTCTGTGTAGTCGGTGACGGCGCGTCCATCCGCCTGTCTCTCTGTGACGCACACATCAGTCCCGGCTGCCAGCCTCCACCTTGGCTGTCTTCGCCCAGACATCCGCGGCACGCCTCCCTGCACATGCCCCCTGTGCCCTCCGCCTGAACCGCCGTTCTGTGCCCTCAGGTGCTGGAGGAGCGCCTGCGGCAGCAGCACCACGTGGAGCTGCAGTCCTTGCGCGAGGCCCACAGGCACAGCATCGAGACGCTGAGGCAGCAGTCGGAGCAGGAGCTGCAGACCCTGCGATTCGAGCTGGAGGATGAGGGCAAAGCTATGCTGGGTAGGGAGCCCGATCCTCATGGTGGAGCCTCGCGCGCGGTAGAGGGGCCCGGTCCCCAGGGCAGAGTGTCTCGCACGGTGGGGAGCCCGATCCCCAGGGCAGAGTGTCTCGCACGGTGGGGAGCCCGGTCCCCAGGGCAGAGTGTCTCGCACGGTGGGGAGCCTGATCCCCAGGGCAGAGTGTCTCACACGGTGGAGAGCCCAGTCCCCTCAGGGTGGAGCCTCGCGCGCGGTAAGGGGGCCCGGTCCCCCCCCCAAGGCGGAGTCTCCCGCGCCGTAGGGGGCCCGGTCCCCTCAGGGCGGAGCATGCGGGCAATGCACCGTGAGAAGATCTGGATGCTCCCCCGTTGACCCACCCATTCTTCCTCCCCCCCCAGCGTCCCTGCGCTCTGAGCTGAATCACCTCCATGCCTCAGCCATTGAGCACCTGCGCCAGACACATCAGCAGGAGACGGCGGCCGCCAAGCTGGAGCTGGAGGCCGCTCTGGAGGAGAGCCGGCAACAGGTGAGGGAGCAGTGGAAAGCAAGCGGGTTCTGCAGAACCGTATGAATGAGCATAAGCTGCAAAGAGTCCTTGAATCAGCTGGAACACTTAGCAGCGGTGCAAATGTACGACAATTAGCCTCAAACCTTAAAATCTAGCCTTAAACCCCAGAAGAATCTCATGTACGTGCCATGGTGGGTCATCCATCTAGGATGTCTGTGATCTCTATTTTTGGAACTTTAGCAAAGGCAGGACGTGAATGGTGGAGGCAGAGTGAGGGTTTGCCATATGGAACCGAGAGATATTGCGGGTAAATCACTCATGTCAGACGCTGATCTCCGCCTGCCTGAAAGTCAGGACGTCCAGCAGCCTTAGCCGGGGGCCATCTTCAGGCATTCATAAATCACGTCAGTGAGTCCCCATCCAGGGTTTTCGCCAGTGCTTTTGTAGCTGACTAAGGGTTGCTTATAACAATACCGGCATTTGCTGCAAGGCCACATTCAAATCCAAAAATACTTTCGAAGCAAGACGTCGCTAATGTATAAAATCCCTCAAAAGTATTTCACCATAAAGGTACCAAAGCAGTTCATTTCCATCCATTGCATCTTGAATCTGACGGAGTAGGACGGTACATGACTTCGAAGGTTTTGATATCCAGGAGATGAGACGTGTTCCCGGAGGCTTCGGGGGGGGGTGAGTGCTCTCCAGCCAGCTGCAGATGCTTGACCCGTCCCCGGTATCTCCGTCTGAAAAGACGCATGCAGGGGCGACGAGGCTTCCCGGGATCTCGAACGCCCTCTGAGATTACAGCAGCCTCCCTCTGACATCCTCTTCCATATGACACGTAAACTCTCGAACCCGCCCCTTGCACGGTGGCATTCTTCATGCAGTAAACTGTGTAGGCTGAGAGCTAGAATATTCTAAATGTACATGTCCTTTAAAGGCTTAATTAAAGGGTTATTTTAATCAAAGCCCCCTGAGAGTCACCAAACAGGTTGCTGCCTCTTAAATGTCTTAAGAGCACCAGCCAGATGTACCGGAGGCTCCCTCTGATCTCTCGGCACCTTTTCATGTTCCATCAGAGGAGATTCGCCTCCCCTAATCCCGGCGAATACGGTGCTCTCCTCCACCCCGAAACAAACAAAGCCGTATCTGCTGAAGGCCCTCAAAGCCTCGTGAGACGCTTTCTACTGGGAGAAGACCGAGAGAAGAAAGAGATTTCCCAGAATCCCCGTGGGCTCGGTCGGGTCTGGCTTCCCAGTCACTCCGGCGTACCCTCCCTGTTTGCATGACAACGCGCCACCTCTCCCACCCACCCCACAGGAGGACCAGGCTCCCATTGGACATCTGCTCACGGATGGATTTCCTGTGATCAAAACCAAAACAGCTCCATTCGCTTCCGATAAATGTGTGATGAAGCACCCTGAACCGGAACGTTCCATTATTCACTCCGGGGGGTCTGGACATTTGTTTGCAATCTATGATAAAAGCCTAGATTCATGTAGAGTAATTAGAATGGTTTCATGGCCCCTTACCCAAAAGGGGCCGCTTCCCGCCTGGTCCGCCAGTCATTGCGTCTGGAAAGCTGTCCCTCATTCCACAGCCAAACGCAAGCCTAATCAGCAGTCTGGCTCAGGTCCTCGGGATCAGTTTTCCACGGGGACCAGTGAAATTAGCCTCCACACTGTGACTCTGGGTTCTGTCACCGTGTTCACTGTGGGACCTTGTCTGTCCGGGTCCCCTTCGGTTACCGTAGCAGGCCGTGGCGCTCGGCGAGGTCCCTGCCCTCACGTTAATAAGCCTGGCAGCAGCTCTCGGCAGAATGAGCTACGCAAGGCTTACCCACTATCTGTCAAAAACACCTGCACAGACTCATAATTAGTTCCCTTGTAAATAGTAGCTCGCGTGTATGTTTCTAGCATAGTTTACATGGCTTTCTCATAAGCGTTTTTTGTTGTTTTTTTTCTTCTCAAAATTTGACAGCTCATGATCAAACGCGTCGCCACTGTTTTCGATCACTGCTCTTCTTCGAAGATCACCGAGAAGCACCGGCCTCCAAGCGTACATCTCGCCAGAGCACATTTTATGCCTTCTGAGGTTCTCCTTTCATGCCTAAAAAATACTTTCAACTGGCTGGTCCACCTGCGTCTCCAGAAGGCAGCGGCTTCCGTGTCTTTTCATCCACGACGCACAATAAAAGCTGTCGGTCTGTCCTTCGTTCTGTTCTGAATGTCCAGGTGAAATTATGGAAGTTAGGGCAGAGCAAGTCTTTCGTATATTTTCTTTTTTGCATTTCAACAGATGCGTTTCTTCACTGGGGGTGCGGCTCCAGTAGTCTCATGCTCTCCTGAGTGTTTTATCACTCGGAAAGTTCCGCCTGCCTGAAATAAAAGCTCTCCCAGCTGCCTTGTGTCTGCTGTGTGGAGTTAATAAGGGTTGATTGCACCAGCAAGGGGGCTAAATGCTGAGGCCATTTAAGGTGCTAATGATAGGGCTTTGCCCGGGGTATCTCTCTGTGATGAGAGAGCACTGAGACCAGTTGTTCTGAGGTCGAGTCTCTGCAGAATACGACAATCTAGCCTGCTTGCTACAACCTATTGGTTCTGGAACTTTCTGCACTGCACCGTGCTCTAGGCCAGTGCTTTTCAACCCAGTCCACAGGGACCTCGAGAAGATCCACCATTCTGCTTCCGGTGTGTTGGCAGCTGGGAGGGAACGAAGATGTGGACTGTGAGGCTCCCAGTGCAATGGCTTGAGAAATGCTGCTCGAGACCCAGAAGTCTGACAGGACCCAAGTGGGGCCTGTGCTTTGGTGACTGGGAGGTCAGTGCTAACTGGCTGCAGCTAAGTGGACCCACTGACCTGTCAGCGCCCAGGAGACCTTGCCTGTTAGTGTCAGAGTCATGTGGATCTTCAATTAAGGCCATAGCTCTGGAGTTACTGTGTGTTAGAGTCATAGTAGGTTAAAACTGGGTTGTGTATTGCAAAGTACTAAACTGCGATACTGCAGTGCATGGATGACACACAGTCCATTAATAATGCAGTACTCACAATTAAACAAGGCCCTATGGAACACTCTTTGAAGCTAAATAAGAAGAAAAGTCCAAAGTCTCTTTCTAAGGTCTCATGAGGTTTTCGCCACTTTGAGTTGAAAGGAGCACATATGAGTTCAGCTGACAGGCACGTCGCCCTGACTGCAAGAAAAACATTTCAGTGAAAACTGAACTGCTGGTCCTTCAAGAATAAGGCTAAAATGAGAAAGAAGGGCTGTACCATTTTGCAGCCGATCCGGGGGAGGCTCAGTAAAACTGTGGGTTATTATTGAGCTAATGGTGATTTTCCCCGTTTGAAACTGTATTTATTGGAGCATATAGTAATCTGATTCCTCAGAAACCATTACCTTTATCAGACGCGCAATTTACTCAGTGGGAGCCATTAAGCTCTGGCCATAAACACCAGAAAATGGAGGGAAAGATTATTCCTGGAACAAGTTATGGATGATGAAGCCACACTTTAATGAAACATAAGGAGGGGAACAGGCGTGTGTACACAAGTGGGGAGGGACAGCTTGGGGTTTGACTGCAGAAATGTGATGGTTTGGTTAAAAAGAAGATTGAAAGTGAACATTGGGGCAGGTGGGGGGAGTCAAGGCAGTGGGGGTAGGAAAGCAGGGGTGCCCATAGGGGGGGTGATTAGATAGTGGGATGTCGCCTGCTACAGAGTGACGCAAAGCCAGCCGTCACACGCAGCCCCAACGCAAAGCCCCATGCAGGCGTGCGAGGAAATCGTGCGAGGAAATCGTGCGAGGACATCGAGCGAGGACATCGAGCGAGGACATCGAGCGAGGACATCGAGCGAGGACTTCGTGTGCGGACATCGAGGGAGGACATCGTGCGAGGACATCGTGCGAGGACATCGTGCGAGGACATCGAGCGAGGACATCGTGCGCGGACATCGTGCGAGGACCTGGCTTAAAGACTATCAGCCCATGTGCAGTTTTAGCTGCCTGTTGTTGTCATGTCATTCTGCTCACGATTTTAATGAAACTGTCAAGGCGAACAGGTGCAATGAACGATGACCGAACTTTCCAGAGAGTCTCTCTCAGAAGACCGTCTGTGCCTGAAGAAGAGGTGCTTGAAACGTGGGGGGTGGGCACCGACCAGCGTGGAAGAGCAGAGCCCAGCTGTGTTTGTGGTGGATAGCGCCATGGGAAGTGAGGGTCTGCTCACCAGCATGTCAATTTAACGACCAAAAAGACCTCTGAGGTGGTACTATGAGTCCTCGTCTCCTGACAGTGCAGGCCGAAGCCGTCTGTATTCTTGGGTTTGCTTCTTATAATCAAAGGTAGCAATTTGTTTAATTGTACCAGGTGAGCACAGGACTCGACGGGCAGGCAGAGCAAATGCTAAGAAACGCTGGAGAAACATGCTGGCATCAGTATCTGAAACGCTGCCCGATTCTGCTGCGCCTGGCCGAGCGGAAATAGTTTAGTGGCCGGTGAGTGTAGAGCATTAGCAGAGCAGTAATGTCCGTGTTCCCATTAAAACTTAAAGGCTTCTTTTCCACAGAAAGGATATGCAGCTGCTGGCCTACAGTAAAATGAGGTTCTCAGCTCACCCCTGCGTGCATGTGTGTCTGCGTGTGTGTCTGCGCATGTGTCTGCTCGTGTGTCTGCGTGCGCACGTGTCTCCTCCGAACAGGAGAAGAAGCTTCTGGGACGTATCCTGGACCTGCAGGAGGAGGTCACCCGCAGGAAGAATCACATGGCCGACCTGGACCATGAGATTCACTCCCTAAATGAGAGCATCAGCACCCTGACCAAGGAGCTGGAGCTCAAGGGCAAGGAGGTGCTGAAGGTCCGCAGCGAGGCCAACCAGCAGATCAGGTAACGGCGGGGGGCGCGTCTGGCGGGGGGGCCGCGTCTGGCGGGGGGCCGCTAGGTCTCCTCTACGGGAACACTCAGGGAGACTGCTCTAGTCACATGACTCTTGATCACTTGATTCAGATGCAGGAATATCACACTCCACCTCCCCGCCGTCTTCGCAAACGAGGATTTCAGCCAACCTGCCCAGTTAAAAAAAATTAGAGTCAATAAAACCACTTTGTCAAAAGCCGCATTCATGTTCGCTGGAGGAATTCCTGACATTTAATCATTCCTGCATGTTGTACTACAGATGGCCTCAGAATGTGCGTGCAGAAGCATTCGAACGGGTAGGCAGGCGCTCGGGAGAGACCTGGGGTTCAATCCGTTCAGCTCCTTTTCGGTGGTTTGCTGGAAGCAGCGTTTGTCCTTTTATCCGACCGTTTCTCCGGTAATGTGATCGCACACGCACGGCTGATAATAGTCTGCCGTTGAGTCAGTGTTTCTGAGGCGCTGCGTTAACGACTGACGCAGGTAGGGGCTTCTCGTTAGAGTCACAAGGTGGTGTTTGTTGAAATCATACTGGCTCTGAAGCGGAGATGTCTGAGCGGATCGGAACACGCCGACAGCAAGCGTTTCAGTCCTTCAGAGCATGTTTCATTTCCGATTATGTAAGATGCTCCGGAATTCTCGGGCTGCAGATAAAAATATCAAATAAATAATGCCCATCCCTTAGGGGGTAGGGAAGGGGGGGGTCACTCCGGAAGAGTACACTCCTCCCTCCCTTCTGTGTGGGCTGAGTGCGCCGTGGCCCTTCTCTGGACACAGAGCACACGCTGCTCTTACCCAGACCTAAGTGCATTTCCCACAAGAGTCAATCCCTGACCAGCATAACAACAAATCAATAAATAAACAGAGAAAAGCGCTTTCGCTTATGCAGGGTGGTGACATGACCTCCCTGAGATGCACGTTAAATTATCAATGTCTTCCCTTGGAAAGGGTTACAGTATCTGGTACCAACAAAACGGGGGGATGAAAATTTAATGCTCTGCAGAGGATGGTGAAAGGCGATGTGTGGTTTAGCGTGCACGGTCGCTGAGCCGCAGGCCCCTCCCGGCGAGGCGAGGCAAGGCTCCGGGTTTGGGTGTGGGAAGCAGCTATTTTGGATCTTGTCGCGTTTGCTCTCTCCAGGGCCCACGAGCAGGACCTGATAAAGAAACACGAGAGGGAGATGACGGAGATGAACGCCAGCCACAACCGCGAGACGCAGAACATGCTGGTGGACTTTAACAAGGCCCAGGAGCTTCTGAAGGACAAGATCTCCGCACTGCAGATCCTGTACGTGTGTGTGTGTGTTTGTGTGTGAGAGGGAGACCCATGTCACTGTGTGAAGACATTATTGATGTCGTGGGGGCAGATCTGGAAAAAGAACAATCTGAAAACAGATGTTTGGAGGCAGACAAACTCATTCTGAGGCTGTCCATCCATCTGCCCCAGCAGCTTGTCCAGAGCGGACTTGTGGGGCCCATCAGGCGCGAGGCGGGGAATAACCCAGGAGACAGCAAGCCATCAAGGACACACGATTCAGCAGTTCCAACCTTAGTCTGTTTTTAGACTGTAGAGAGAAACTGGAGGAAACCCCATGACAACATGCGAAATATGCAAATTCCACACGCATGGAGCCGGAACCAGGGTTCGAGTCTTGGTTCCGGCTCTGCGTGTGAAGTAGCAATGCGAGGCACTGCACCAGCATGCCGCCCAATATTCTAGCACTAACGATGCCAAATGTGCTTGTTATTAGTTTTGATTGATGAATTTTGGAATCATTGATTGCGCTAGAGCCAGAAAACGCAAAGCCCCCACAATACTGCGAGTGTGTGTGCGTGTGTGTGTGTGTGTGTAAAAGAGTACGTCAATATGAATGTCTCCCCTGCTCACAAGAAAGGACACTGATGGAGGGACACACGGAGAAAAGAGGGTGAGGGAGAGAGAGGGATGGTGGCCTGAGGTGGCGGATGACATGGCCGGGGAAGGTGACCTTTAGAGGAGGGCCCTGTGGCCCCCAGGCCGCTTCCCCCCACTCCCCCCGCACCCAGACACGGCTCCCTCCAGCAGGACGTGACCTCCGTGCCAATGACGGCTTCACGCAGCTTGGTTTATGGGATACGGGGGAGTCGTCTGCGGCCTGGGTCCTCTGTAGGCAGGGAGAGCAGAGTGGGTTAGGCTGGGGAGCGAGAGGAGTCTGCGGCCTGGGTCCTCTGCAGGCAGGGAGAGCAGAGTGGGTTAGGCTGGGGAGCGAGAGGAGTCTGCGGCCTGGGTCCTCTGCAGACAGGGAGAGCAGA
>JABFDZ020000043.1:4869877-4887984 GCA_019775955.2 Pollimyrus isidori
TTAGGCTGGGGAGCGAGAGGAGTCTGCGGCCTGGGTCCTCTGCAGACAGGGAGAGCAGAGTGGGTTAGGCTGGGGAGCGAGAGGAGTCTGCGGCCTGGGTCCTCTGCAGGCGGAGAGAGCAGAGTGGGTTAGGCTGGAGAGCGAGAGGAGTCTGCCGGGGCAGCCAATCAAAGTGAAGAAAATCACGCCGTTTCATCACTGAGAGCAGGACTGCAGGCAGGCCACGCGAGCCGATGTAAATCGTCATTGATTTTTGTGCTTTCTCATGCATGTTGGCCGCATCTGAGGTACAAGCCCCAGACGGGGCCATGGGGGCGGAGATTTGGATGTTGGGGAATGACCTAGTTTAGTCTTGTGTGAATGTGAGCGCCATCTAGCGGCAGGTCTGGAAACTGCGGCTTCCTTCTCCTCCCCGTCACACTTTCCATCAAGACTCTGGCCGGGAAACCTGCCACAGCGTGTAATTAAGCCGCCTTCACTCATTGCTGAGGCTGTGGGTCATTTGGCAGTTTATCATCTTAGCAATCATCTAGCTTTCCAGAGAGGGGTGACAGGTGTGCATCAGAGCATTTGGTTAATGGTTAATGGTTTTCATTTGCAGATTGGCCAGAGACTGGTTAGTCCTGCCTTAGATGGCCACACGGTAGCCTAGCGGCTAATGTCCTGATGCTTCCTGCGCCGTGTTACGCATTTTCTGCCCGCTAATGAAGTCTGACACCATTCTGTATTTAGAACGGCTTCCCCTTCCTCTCCCCAATTAATCGCGGTGCTCTCTAAGCACCCCCCCAAATCATCCCCAACCACCTCGCCTTTTCCTCCTATTAAAACTTCACAGGGTATTTATTTCCGTGCAGCTGCTCGATTATTGGTTGGTTCCTGGCAGACGCGCCGTCCTCCTGAGCCCCATCGCTGTGCTGGCGGCTCCTAGTGCCCCCAGTTCTGGCTGAATTTAGGCGATCCTGGGCGCCGGTCTCGCCACCCTTGAGGTCAGCTGTACCTTTACAATAGACCGAGGCTCGGACCAATCACGTCTGAGCGACGCCTGTTGCTGAGCGATAAGCTGGTGTTTTATTCTAATGTAACCAAGGCTGCAAAAAGCATGGAAAGGGTTTGCTCAAACTGCCTTTTTTGTTTTGATATTTTTTTACCTTCCGCTTCTTAAAATATTCCACGGTACTATTAGTCACTTAAGTTTAATTCGCTTCCTAGTATTTTCTTTTCTTGCAATGACTACAAAATAAAGCAACAGAGCATAAATGATTCATGCTTTTGAAAATTTAGACACCTCTGAAAAAGCTTTAAATGTAATGTTTGTGTAAAAACACACAAACACATATTTGGTTTCTGGCCAGTGACTGACCGTATGACCCAATGCCCACCAGAGTGAGTTTATGGTCATAGAAGGACTGCACTGCGTGTTGCCAACACTGCAGGAGATTTGATTTAGTGGGAGACTGAAATGTATGAGAATCTAGGTCCCAGCACCATGTATCTTCCAGCTTTGGTATTAAATGATGTTGGCAGGAGAAGCTAAAGAGCTGGAGAGGGTGGTCATTCTATATCCTGAGACCCTTGGGTAGGAAGGGTTACACAGGGTGAGTTTGGAAACCCTACAGTTCTACAAGCCTGTGTTCCCTGACCTCTGCTTGCTCCCTCACCTAGCTTGGAGGGAACGGAGGAAAAGTTCCGGAACAGGGAGAGCCGCCCCGAAGACCTGCAGGTGATCGCCGAGCTGAAGGATATGGTGGCAGAGAGAGAAGCACTGGTGAAGAAGCTGGTGGTAAGAGCTTCAGGACGCCGTCTCCCCTTAGGCAGTAGACCCTGCTCTCCATAGAGAGCTTTGCAACACTATAGTGTTCCTTAAGCATTATTGCAAAAGCACTTTGGACCTGGAGGTTTTGTTTTTTTTTTTATTCCATTGACGCATTTCAGACCAGATTTCACCGTAACTATGACAACACACAGGAATGAAATGAATAATAAAAAAAAAAAAGCTGGAATGAACATGGAGGGTGTATTTTCAGAATGTTGCATAAACGGCCCTGGGAACCGTAAGACTTCAAGGACAGACCAGACATATTTAGATGTTATTCGTGTTGTTTTTTCAACATCTCAGAAACTGCAACTTTTAAACATTAATCTGGATGTTTGATGCACATACTTCTCTAATGGCAGATGAGTGCAAAGCGGGGCAGTCCTTCGCCTCAAGAAATGGACTCCAGTAAACAAAATTCACTCCAGTCTATTTTGTTTTTTTGGACAGGATGACAAAAAGTTCTACCAGTTGGAGCTGGTGAACCGAGAGACCAACTTCAACAAGGTGTTCAATGCAAGCCCCAACGTTGGTGTCATCAACCCCCTCATTAAGGTGAGCCGGCTCCTCGCTCTTCCACGGCACGTTGCTTTGGGTGAGCTTTCTGGCTTCATCTCCATGCTCCACATCACACACCACTAGTTATTAGCAACCCTTGTGAAGATCGATTTGTTTCGAGTCCAAATTTCATGATGAATATCAACACTGAGCTCAGTCCTCTCATCCAGAGATTCTTGCGTAGCCAGATACAGCCAGCAGGCTGAGAATTCGGACCTCTGCGGTAAGAACGTTGGCTTTGCTACAACAGTCGCTCGTAAGAAGAAGCGAAAGCCAACAAGTGAGGTCTCTCTGTCGACTTAATAGTCTGTCGGTTTGACAGCCTGTGCGACATCCACCATGTCCCATTTCCAAGTAAAAGCAGGGACCCTGGTTCTAGTGGTATGGACCACCCTGCATGACTTCCATATCAGCGTGTGTCTCATCCGTGCTGCGGAACTCGCCCTTCTGGACTCTGCGTGATCTCTGTCTTCCCGTGTCCGTGTTACTTACCTGTTGCCCATTCCCAGTCTATTTTGCTTTCCAAGCCATTCTTTTGTACCTTTCGGAAGTCAGAGCGGCCGCTAACCTCGATACATTTTCTTGTGCCTCGTTTATCTATCTCGCGTAGCCAGGAGCGAGAACGTGTCCGCGGCCGGACCGCGCGCGGCTAAACCTCCTCGGCGGGTGTGGCTGTTGAACGTGATAAAGCTGCGTAGTCGTTAAACATCCAATCCGCTCTTCTGTCTGTGTTCTGTCTGTGTAGCAAAAGCGAAAGAATGACAAATCGGCAAACAGATTCAGCAGTTCGCCAAATCTAAGGGCTCTGGAAGCTGGGGGCCCTGGGGGCGCCCCGCCACCGCCCAGCCGCCTAGAACCCATTCCCAACTCCCCCATTCACCACCTTGAGCTCAACACGAGCAAACCTCTACCCCCACCGACCCCTCCGACAGAGCCCAAGAAAGTCATGAGGTGAGCCACACCTCGGCCGCCGCCGACGTTGCCGTCCGCACGTGGCAGGACCGGAGACGAGCTCGGGCCCGTGGCGGGCGCCCTGCCGCGGCCAGTCCGCCCTGCGGCGCTCTCGTCTCTTACACTCTCTCTCTCTGTAGCAGCAGCTGTAGTGTCCCTTTTGCGGACGGGTCTCACCTGTGGCTCACTGTTCTGTGTCCCTTCCCTGTTAACCGCCACCAAATCAGGAGTTACAGCCTCAAACTGCCTGAATTTTTCGTTCCCAAGGTGATTTTCCCGGTCCTGGCTAGGTTCACCCTAGGACTGCCCGCTTGATTTGAAATTTCATTCGAAGGGCAGCTTTGTTTTTCTTTTCTTTTCTTTTTTTTCCCCCCCTGTTGTTGTTGTGTTCGTCTGCAGCTCTTTCAGGATTTAATTGTGTCCTGGGAGAGAGGGATGGGGAGTACTGAAACACTCCTATACCTGCTCGCTGTCTTTTCACTTATTTATGAGATGATGGGAGAAAAAAAGGGGATATTGCAGTTTTTCTACACGAATGGTAATGCCCCATAAATGTGCTTTGAAAATGGCGTTGGAATGCAAATGGTACCATGGTGCGTCAGGGCCCCCCCCATGCTCTCCTGACTGTACGCATGCCAGTTCTGTCCTGCTTCTACCCTGTCCTGTCCCTGTGTCACACCTTTCATTTGTGGTGGAATATCAAAGTAATTGACGGTGATTGTTGTTCCCTGTTTCCCTTTGAACGCTTGGTTTCTGCTCCCCGTATTTAAGAGACCTGTTCACATTGCACTAAGTCCGCCATCTTGTCCGTCTTGATTTGTCATCTGTTGACTTTATTGCACTTAAAAGACTATAACTGATATGCATGCCCTTGTGCCCTGACCCTTGTTGCCAACGTGTCTATGTTTGTGTGAGGGTCTTTCAGTGGGCGGCACCCGTTTCTTCATTCAGCCAATAAAGTTATTGACATGTGCCTCGACATTGCTTGGCTTGTGTTGTGGTGTTTTATACAGTTCCGACATTTGCCTCCAGGTTGCGTGTGTGATGCTGTTACACGTGCATGCACTGAGCTCCATTCCTGGGCTGCCGATGCACACGGGGTGGATGCTTGAGCGTTCAAAGTAAGGGTGGGGCAGTGTGGTTATGGGAGGAGCAAATTAATATAGGCGGGGTGCACTGTTTTGCTGTTCTGCATGCTGATTGCAAATGAGCAGGCCGGATGCGGCCTATCCTCCATTGTGTCTCCCTCCCACCAGCCTCACACGGTCTGACTTGGAACACAGAGCTTCCTCACACTGGGGTGCGCCTCCCCCTACAGGGCAAGTGAGTCATCACAACTGTGTAGCAACAGTAGAAGGTGACCTAGGGCATGTTCCACAAAGCAAGATTTCTTAGTTAGCTGGGTTAACTTGAGCTTGAAGTCATGAATATTCCTACTGGACAAACATTCTAGCTTAACTTAGCCCAACTACCTGAGAAATCCTGTTTTGTGGAACACCTCCAGCTTCTTTTATAGGAAGGGTATTACCACAGTACCTCAACAAATCGGACTCATCTCACACCAGTGATGAATATCTGCTCAAATCCAAGAAGTGGGTTTGCCTTCTTTCAAGCTTCTCCCGGTGTGACTTTGCCGACAGTGAAGTGTATGATAAGGTCATGTTAGTTCATTTCTAAGTATTCCATTAAGGTGGCATCTGGGAATCAATGTGCTTGACAAGGGGTAGGCATAGAGGCGGGGTCACTGGCTCTAGCTGAAAGCTGATTGGCTCATGGAGTTCCCAGTCCACTATCACTCACAGATTCAGAACATATCATCAGCCAGTGATTAGGCCTCTTATTAAAAGAATCCCTAAACAGAAGGCAGGGCTACTCTCAGTGGGCCATGGGTAAAATGTCAGAGGTACACGGCCGGGTGAGAAACTGCAACGTGCCGGGAGCTCATGTATGAGTCAACACAGAGCAAGGACAAATGGCAAGTTTGCTAGAGACGCTCTGTGTTTGTTGATAGTCCCTGTGACGTGGCTTTGGGATCGCAGGTCCGAGGCACTTACCGTAAGAGTCCACGATCACGTTGCTGCTAACGCTGAAAGACTCGCACAAAAAAACATGTGAACATACAGTGTGTGACATCTTACACAAACGTAACACAGCAGAGATGCGTCTTACTCACTGGAGTGAGGCGCAGGTTTCCAACCGAAATTTCAGAGTAACAATAATGATAATCGCTTGTGGTTCTTTTAATTTCAACCACGCTGCTGATTTAAACGATGTTTCAAATCCGTGAGTGACACCCCTGTGGAACCCTGGGGGCCAATCACCTTTCAGCTGGGGTCAGTGCCCCCGTAGCCCTGCGTCTGTAAATAATTATAAGGGTGTCTGTAAAATGGGCTGTTTGTATATTTTAGGCAGGCAGAGTGGAGCTGTCAAAATGCAGTGGTTCAACAGCTACTTCCAAAATCCGAATTATATTATTCTTAGTTAGAAGAGCAGTATGAGTAATAAATTATTTGTGTTGAAACATGATGGCCACCAGTTACTTTTTACTTTTAATTTGAATTTCATTTGTATACATTTGTTGCATTTATCATCACTGCACTGAGTATCTTTGCCATAAATGTAACACAAATATGTAACATAACGGCAAACATTTCTAAAAAAGCACTCAAATTTAGGATGGTGTGATGCAATAAAGCAGCTGGAAGGGGAGGTAAAAGCCTGACTGGCAGCCTAATAATTCTTCTCGCTCTGTCCTCGGGGATGCGGGCGCCTTTTCAGAACCAATGCCGCATGAAAAGAACAGACGCATCTGGCATTTAGGATTGTAATAGATTCTCCCGCCATTTGTTTAAATGGGGGAACATTCCCGTCCCCTCAGGACCTACCAGAGAGGCAAAATGAAATGCTAACGAAATAAATATGCTAATCATCAGCCACCCAATTAGAAGATGTGCTGACAACATTGCAGATGTCTCAACAGTTGTTTACATTGACTTAAAAAAAAAAATAAAGGTCACATGAACCCTTAACATGTCCCACACTGGAAAAGAAATAGGTCTGGATTTTTCAGAGGTACATTCATATGTGGTAAATGAATGGATCTCCCTTTCGAAAAGCTTTACCTCACTGACCTTAATTTATCCCCTTTCGTTAGTTCGTTAGGTGAAGCCAAAATTTGCATCACCCTCTGTGACACTCTCACACAGTACTGATATCATTAAATGCATTAGAAGCTAGTTCTCCTTAGGATTAAACTAAACACCAACATCATCGGTGGTGACAACATGGTTGTAATGGGGTCTGGGACCTTGTCTAACCTTTTACCTGGATATGCTGGTGTAAGTCATTATCGGTGCAGTTCAGTTTACGCACCTAACAACAGTACAGCAGCAAAACCCATTTTGGGATTTCCTGCATCTGTCCTTATTCGGGTGCCCTGATTATTATACGAGATTATAGGAGCTTCCACTCTCCCTGTGTAGCGCCCCCTGTAGGACGGGGGCAGTGTGTAGCTCAGCAAGTTAGAACACTGTCACCTCGACTGGAGGGTTGCTCGTGCAATAGCAGTGTGATTTCACTGCTGAGGCCCTTAATCCTCATTCCTCCAGGAACTGGCTGACCCAGCTTTCTCAGTCAAACGTCGCTTTACATAAACGCCTCAGATAAATAAGAGTAGAGTAAGAAAGTGAGAGATGTTACAATTGAACCTGATAAAGTATGTGGATTCAGTCCCTATTGGCCTCACACAATGCTGGGGTGCCCGACTGGAGGATGGCACCTATAGCGGACTGTACACCCCACTCAGATTAGTAGATTTATCCGCTCTCCTCCTCTGCGAATGCCAGCCCACCGTAAAACAAACAGTACGTGCAGAGTAAAACACCATGTTTAAAAGTGTGATTAGAATACGACCGAGTCAGACTTAGCCGGTGCTGTCGGAGCCAAGCATCTTGCCTGTGCTGATGAAAGGTTATTTGACAGCAGGTTGGGAGCTGAAAAGCATCTGAACGGTGTTTGCTAAGCAACCATTTGAGGGAAACGTAAGATTCACCCAGAGGGCACCACTAGAGGGCGCCAGCCTCCAAGGCCCGAGCCTTTCGGCATAACAGCTGTTGTTCTGGCCTGTCCCTTTGTGCAGCCCTCCTGAGACGGACGACTCGCCCGTAGCCTCGCCGGACCCGCAGCGGCAGGAGTGGTTCGCCCAGTACTTCAGCTTCTGACTTTTTTGGAACCGAAGAGCATGTCAAAGAAAACAAAGGAAAAAAAAACGAGAGACGTACTCAATTACACATCGTCACATACTGTTTATTAATTCACTGTGAATGGATTTCTTGTTTGTACGGTGACAAAAGTACATTTGGCATTTTCTTTGATGCATCTTCTGAGTGGTGGATAAGCTGCTACATATTATTTGTTAAATGCAGTATCGTCTGTCCTCCGTATTTTACTTTAGATTGGCACCGTAATGACAGTTTGTTACAAGCTGCACCCTCTGCGTCATTTTGGTAGGATTAAACTATTTGTATGGTTGTCTCAACACTGATCTTAAAATAATGTCTTACTGATTTTAAAATAAATGGTATATTTTATATTTATATTATATTGGTGTATGCTATAAATAAATAATTGTGACATTTACCTATGTATTGTGTATTTGTCAGATATTTAATGCAAACATTTCTTGTACATTCTTTAATTGTAAATGTGTTGATGGGAAAATACTGAAAATCAGGTCAGAAGCCAATACTTAAACTAGTGTTCCCTATGTGTCTAGACAGTAAGTGTACATAACAGTTGCCTTTACAGAGGTAGTTTTTTCCATTGTTCTGAGAGCAAGCATGATTAATATATTCTGTTTCCTGAGAAATACAGAAACAGAATCAGATTTTCCTCCTAATTGGATGTATTCTTTTTGGGTAGAAAACATAAAAAAATATTTTGAAAACCAATTTGAAATGTCTCATTTATTTCTTTTTAGCCATTTAACACGTCATGGTTCATTTTGAATAAGGAAATTATTCTCTGTTACGGTGAGCAAGGCAAGACATTCCCTGTGTCAGCTGTTCAATAACTGCTTGTATAACTGAAGCACATGTATTATATAAAAAAACACTTACGAAATACATCCATCTATCCATATTTCAATAACTCAACCAGTGAGTATTGGTTTTCATAGCCGGAACGTTGCATGAAGAAAAGGACACATTGACATACATACACCAGTTTATTAGCCACATGTGGCTAGTTGATAAGACACACATAGCTAGTACGGGATATAGACCACATTTAAAAGCGCTTAGGCAGTTTGCAGCCGTCGTTTGCTTTGGCAAACAGGTGTTGCTAAAAAAAAAAGAGCAACTGAGTATGCCCTTCATAAACTACACGAATTCTGACGCTACATTAATGAAAAGAAAGGTGTAACTTGTTTTGCCATACTTGTAACATTTTACCAAAAATTAGTGAACATGTGCTACTCTAGCATTTTTAGTGTTTCAGTACGTAATATTTGCAGTCATTTTTAACATTCCAGTTAGCAAACGTCTAGCGTGCACATTCGATCATTTGTGATTAACTAAATTACTCCAATTAAGTTTTTACATAATATTGTTAATCAATTATCAGTAAGCGTAGTTTTTCTTTTAATAACGTCAGTAGCTTACATACGCATTGCATACTTCCTTCAACACAACGCCTTCGGACAGCGGGTACCGTGGAAACGCATTACGCGGCGTTAAGCCGCACATGCGCATATTGTACCTTATGGGAGTGTACCATTAATGGGGAGGGTAGTATGCTTATGTGATATGAGTTTTACCTGTTTTGTAAATTAAACTGGATGTGGGAATAATGCACAGTGTTAATAATTTAAATTACAATTGTTTTTAGTATACTGTTATTCTATTCGAACATATCCTAGATTTATTATACATTTATTTAATATGGATACCCTTATAGAAAAAGGTGAATAGTACAGTCTGGCGGCAATTCCGAAATGGACCTGAAGGTTCTTTTTCCGCGTTGCATTGCATGCGTAAATTTATGGTTATTTGAAAATGCGAAGTGGCAGTGTTGTTTATTCTCTGGTTGCCAAAATGCATCGTTAACGTTCAACTAAGCAGGCAGGAGTGACCGTTTTCTGCTAGGACCTGCTGGAAGTTGCATTAAGGTGACAGTAATGCGTCTTTTTGTCGCCGGGGAGTGACAATAGCGACGTAGCGCTGGTCACAAATTACAGTATAACAGCATATACGTATGTGAGAAATTGCTGACTACTATTAGCGGACGTTTAAGTCGACCTTCCTGTTTTTTCACAAGGAGATTTGTCGTTCGGTAAATTTTTAGGCACATTTTACGATTATTACAATTATCTTCACGCTTTTATGGTAACATTAAATACTGTGGGGAATAGCGAAACTGTACTTGATTTTTAAACACAAAGAAATTGGGAGGATTTTAAGTACACATTTTGAAAACAAGTGAACATATGTAATGCGTATGTGTATTACCTTAAAACTGATGGTTTGACAAAATCCCTTTGTTTTCATTAGGTGTCAGTAATTATATATGACATTACAGCGATAAAATTGTCTCTGTTCTAACTTATAATAATGTTTTGTAGCACATCTATTTTAGCGATTTCTGCCGAGAAAGACAAACTAATATCTACAGCTAAACCTCGGAGGATATTAAATCTACATCTAATTTTGTACCGTCACTTAAGGGAAATGTAAGAAAATGGAATAAAATAACCACAAACAGTATGCTTATTCTCTTGGGGAGGAAAGTAAACTCATTATTTATCGTGTATTTATCTTCCTGGCGTAACCTTGATTAATTATCCAGTACAGTAAACTTCCTCAAGCGTATACAGTACATTGTAATTACATTTCATGTTAAGTCTTTGATAGTAGACTCCATGTACGGATAAGTATGATGATATAATTTTTGGCTGTATAAAATAATGTGAGGTTAGAGTAATATCTAAGTACTGATTTACATGTGTTGCAGTAACAGACAGTAAGCATTAAAAAGCCTGTTATGCTCCTATGATGTCCGTTTTTTGCAGTTCTGCCATGTCGATACATCCGGACCAGGCTGCCTTTGTCGGGCAGGCGTTTGAGGCTTTTGTGATGGAACACCACCGGCGAGATCTTGTCCAGATCCTGCAGGAGGCTGAGGAGGATGCACACTATCCCGTGGTGGTGAACGCCATGACGCTGTTCGAAGCCAACATGGAGGTCGCTGAGTATTTCATTGCCTTCCCCAGCGAGGTCCTGCCTGTCTTCGACCACGCCCTGCACAGGGCGGCCACTGCAGTCTTGCAGTCCTTCCCCCAGGGCTCTGGGTGCCGACTCAAGCGGAACCTACACGCCAGGATCTCAGGTGGGCGGCTGTGCTCCACACAGGTACCTCCGCTGGGGGGAATGGTTATTGTTTGATTGCAGCTTCAGTACGGAGAAAAGACGTCAATTAAACCGATTAGGGGGTCAGCTGGTAAGCAATCGTCTAAACCGCAGATAAGATAAGATAAGATTAGTACTTTATTGATCCCACAGTGGGGAAACTTGTGCGTTACCACAGCTCAATATAGATGGTAAGGTGTTCAAAAGAAGTACCAAGAATATAAAGTGCAAGAATAATAAAACTAAGTAAGTAAAAATACAATACAATAAAGACAATGAATACACAGTGGAAGTCAGAAGTAGATAAAGTACCGGTAGATAAGTCATCCATGAACAGCTTCTGGAACCTATGCTGCCGGATCAAGTCTTTGGGAGAACTGGAATCTCCATGGACGCCAACAAGACCGGTCTTAGAACCCCGTGCTGTGTGTCCTCCCTGTGTGCAGCTGGGAGAGATTTGGCTGGAGCAGAGTGAGGTATCAGACTGAAGTTCTGTGGTGGACTGGACTGGAAGTGAAGTGGTCACCGGCCCCGTGTTACACAGAAGAGTGTTTCTGGGACCTGAATGGAGCCGCGATCGGCTGTAATAAGCAGCGTCCTGCTTATCTCTTGCTTGTAGGTGGTGCAGCTGAGATCTCATTATGGAATCTGAGTGGATGGCGTGTGTTTCACTACCCGGCAGTGCACAGCTAAACCCCGACGGTACAGAGCTGGGGTTTGGGACTCAGCCTCTTCAAGGTGACCTTGTGTGTCTCCCAGGACGGCCTGAGGACATTATTAGCATCGTGTCAGTGTGGCCCACAGAACAAAGGAGCCGAGTCCCTTGCTGAGCCTTAGCCGGGGCCCGGCGGCGGTGCGCGGAATGCTAATTAGCGTACCTCCTGAATGCGAAGTGGGATCCGACTCTTACAGAGGGCTGGGGCTGCCTGCCAGGACACATTTTGCCATTTAAATTTATTTTTTTTCTCCAGGAATAATAAGAGTTGCAATGAATTGCAAAAGGAGAGAGAGCATGATTTACCAACTACTCTCGACGGGGCAAAGCATTGACTTCGGGCGGGGTAAAATTCACCTGAAAGAGCGAAATTTAAAAGAACTTGTCTGAGAGAGAGCAGGACAGCAAATTAAGGATGGCTTAGAATGAGTTGCAAACCTTGATTAAAGGGTCTCCATGACGATAAGATTACAGCGCTTCTTTTTACTGTCGCCCTATACCTGTATCTGAGGTAGGCCAACCTTATGCTGGAGTCCGAGTATCCTGCAGGTTTTCGATTTCACCTGATGAGTTACTATTTGCCTGATATCAGATGTGGTTAATCGGAGACCAGGCGGTATGGAAAACAGCTGAGTACTGGCACTTCAGGATTAGGGTTGCCTACCCCTGCACTGTATGATACCAATTACTTGAGCCAAATCTAGACCTGTGGTCGCCAACCGGTAGGGAACGATCAAGAAGCAAATCTTTCAGACACTCGTAGTTGACGACGAAGATCGGAACGGCTCAATGGTCCCCCATCATCAACTGTTGCATCCCGGCGACTCCCTGTACTCTTTTAATTTTGCTGAAGTATCTCACTGTAAATGAGGTTGGAGATCACTGGTCTGGACGTGGTTCGCAGTCCTGATTAGAGCTGCCCTTTGTGGCTTTAGCTTTGAATAATGCGGCTTCCCTGTCTCTCACCACTCTGATCAGTTTGTCGGCGTAGAAATCAGGTTAGGAATCGCATTAGGCGAAGCCAGCGCGAGTAGCCCTGTGTGTACACTGAGCGTGCCCAGCCCCAGTCATGTGACCTGGTCTTAGTTCCATGCTCCACACGCATTTCCTGCACCGGTAATTCCCTGGATCTGTTTCCCGTTCCATTTGTACAGTAGCTTCCCCCCCCAAACCTTCACAACATGAATACTGTTTATATTTAACAACTCTGTGCTGGCAAGCAACTTCAGCCTCGGTTGTGTTCTTACGGAAAAACAGCTTGTTGCCTTAATAAAATCTGGCCAAACGCCTGCATCTCCCAGTGGGGCTGTGGGATTTTAGCTTGCCGCTGAACACGCAGCGATGAATATTCTTGTGTTTTACTCATATTCCTCATCCCTGGGAGTGGATGTGGTCCAATAACATGGTTTCAACTGGACCAACTGTGTTATTATTTTTAAGTTTTTTTTTTTTCCCCACATTCATCCATCTACTTCCCACAACCATTTATCCAGTACAGGGTACCAGTGAGGCCGGCGTCTATCACAGCAAGCACACAGCACGAGGCAGGGACACTTAATAATATAAATATAGTATATTGCAGTGTGAGACAGTGTGGTGGGTTAGTGGCTGGTGCTGCAGTGTCACACTCCAGGGTTGTGGTTTTGAGTCCCACCTCTTTTCAGTGTTTGTGGTGTTTGTGCGTGAAGCGCAAGGGTTTGTGTCGCTCCGAATTCCTCTCACATGTGCGGTTCCTCTCCACGCGTCGCCCAACTAATTGGCATCTGTGAATTGTTGGAGTGTAACAGTACACAAAATTCACGGTTCGGTACAGACCTGGATTCCGTGTTCACGGTCAGGTGCAGCTTTGGTGCCACAGGGATTATTAAAACTGCAGACGCTACTAGGAGCAGCTGTTAGCCAATGTGAATGCTGTCGTCGTGTATGAAGGAAAAACAAAAAGGCAGAGTTCGTTATATAACAGCCAATTGAAGGCTTGGTCTGATCAAGAACTTTGGTTTCCCATTAAATTGCACCAAAAATTGGCGTAATGTTTTTTTTTTTATGTTGAACTTCTGAAACCTCTTGTTCTATCCAGGGTCATAGGGGGTCCGCAGCCTACTCTAGAGCATGCCAAGTGCCAGGTGGGGCACCTACCCATTGCAGGGCACGTTTGTGCACCATACACGCTTACGGGCAACTTGGCAGATCCGATTAACCTCAGAACACGAGTAGCTGCAGGAAGTGCTACGACGACATAGGGTCGACATGCAAACCCCATGCACACGGAGTCATGGCAGCGACTCGAACCCTCGTCCTAGAGGTGTGAGGCAACAGCGCACCACCGTGCCACTGCAACCGAGAATTGTGCGCCGGACGCTACACGAAGAATACGTGTATTGTTAAAGCCATATTAAAATGTTGTGTGAAATGGTGTAGCCCTCACCCGTACCGTGGGGTTGTTGGCTCCAGACTCTTTTTGACCTTGTGTTGTATCTGAAGCTGGAAGATGGATGGAAAATGACGTGATTTGTCCTCAGAATGCTATTCTTAACACACATGTCAGGTCTTTAGACATTACGTATAACTTTTAGTTTACATAACTAATAAATACTAATAAACTAACAGCTAAATGTCAGTATCTTAATGTGTTCCAAGATGGTGTAGGAGAGCATGACAAGTGTCATATTCAACAATGAGGAAAGAGTACCACCCAGTGGTCATTTGGAGTTACAGCAGCAGTATTCCATTGACGCTTTGGGTCTCTCTGTTGGCGAGCGTCAATTCTGCCACATAATCATTGACCACCGGTGTTGACGTGGCCTCCATCTTAGGTCTGCCGGTGTGCCCTGAGCTGACGCGGGATCACATCCCCAGGTCACGTGACGTGGGCCACTTCCTGTCCGTGACCGGCACCGTCATCCGCACCAGCAACGCCAAGGTGCTGGACTTCGAGAGGGACTACATGTGCACCCAGTGCAAGTACGTCTTCGCCGTCCGGGCCGACCTGGAGCAGTTCTACAGCTTCAAGCCGCCCACCTCCTGCCCCAACGAGGAGGGCTGCGGCTCCTTCAAGTTCACCTGCCTGTCCGACGGCCTGTCCTCCCCCGCCGGCTGCAGGGACTACCAGGAGATCAAGATCCAGGAGCAGGTAGCGAAGGCTTCAGGGGATGTCTCTCTCTGCCCGGGTTTGATGATCCAGTGCTGGGGCGTATGATTGATTGTTTATTGTCTTGATGCTGCTTATGGTGTGTAAGAAGAAACAGCGATATAAAGTACCAAGAAGCTGCAGAAAAGCTGGCAGCATAGGCCAGAAATGTTTAACCAATAGTGGGAATCACTAAACTGGCATAAATTGGTATTTCCAGAGAGATGCCATGTCGTGTCGTTTTACAGTTTGCACACTAGGTGGCTGCAAAGAGCCAATTTTCCAATGCATGACCAGTTCAGTAATAGGTTCTGCCGCTGTGGGTGGCTGAGGTCTGTGCCAGCCTTTTATGCCCTGTATTTGCTGTTTTCCTCCGCAGGCCCAGAGGCTCTCCGTGGGCAGCATTCCGAGGTCCATGCTGGTGATCCTAGAGGACGACCTTGTGGACAGCTGTAAATCAGGTTGAGGACACGTTCCTTGAATCCTTCTCAGTTGGCCCAGATAAATATTGAAGTGTCTATGGGTGTCAGATCTTTGGTCTTATGAAGCATTTTGTGTACTGTAAGGTTTGTAGGGGTACCTCTTCTTTGTGACACCATGTAGCGGAAATTCTTTGCCCTTTTGCCAGAATTTAACAAACATCTGGAGTCAAATTCTTCTCCTCAGTGTCTTTCCTGCCAGACTGTCTGGATGCACTAATGGAGACCAGCTTTGCTTGCTCCCCAATGCTGTTTGGTCTTACAGTCCACGGGAAATGACCTCACCGGTGCCTGCCCATGTGCCCCACAGGGGATGACATCACGGTGTATGGCGTGGTTCGGCAGCGATGGAAGCCGCTGTACCAGGACTCCCGCTGTGACCTGGAGATAGTGCTCCAGGCTAATTTCGTCGAGGTTAACAATGAGCAGTCTACCGCGGCACTGGTGCTGGAAGACGTTCAGAAGGAGTTTGAGGAATTCTGGGAAAAATACAAGGACAATCCTTTAGAGGGTACGCCATAAATACTCCTCTTTTATCGTTCTCAACTACCTCTTTAATATCTTTAAAAGTTTAAAATACCTGAATGGCACATTTGCTACCGGTACCTGCATCCAATAGAACACTTGCTATTGGAATAAAATTTGTCCGTCGATTTTCAAAAATTGTTGCCCTCTTAATGTGTGAAATGTCGACCATTTGGACAATAAAAACTGTTTCACTTGCGTTTTGTCTTTGTGAAGGCAGGAACCAGATTCTGATGAGCCTGTGTCCGCAGGTCTTTGGCCTGTATGTTGTCAAGTTAGCTGTTGCCTTGGTATTGTCAGGTGGAGTTCAACGAATAGATGCTTCTGGAACAAGGGTCAGAGGTCAGTATGTCTACTGGGAAACCTACTGTTCCTAGGGCTGAAGCAGGCCAGAGATTAAAATAATAATAACTTTAGTAATAAGTATGGTGTTTAGGATGACTAAGAACTAATGATTATTCACTGGGTGTGTAGGGTAAGCAGCGAGAAGCATTTTTTATTTAAAATCTCCATAGTATATTTTAGTTATTGCAATGTTCGGCTTATACATGGGTGCTTGACTATAACGAGGGGTTAGCTTCAAAGCCGCTAATGGGGGTCTGTTTTCCGTAAGGCGAGTCTCACCTGCTGCTGGTGGGTGATCCGGGCACTGGCAAGTCACAGTTCCTGAAGTACGCCGCCAAGATCACGCCACGCTCTGTGCTCACCGCTGGCATCGGCTCCACTAATGCAGGTTTGCCCATCAGAAGCCGGGTAGGATAGAAAACCTGCTGGAGAGTAGCTCTCCAGCACCGGAGTTGGAGACCCCTGGTGTAGATGTGAGAGGTGCATTCTGGGACGGGTGTAGATTGTGCCAGTGAGAGGTGCATGCTGGGATGCAGGCAGACACTCCTCTGTGTAAATTTAGGATGTTCAGATTCTACCTTATGATATATGCCTGCATGTGATATTGGAGCAATGAGGTATTTTGGCGCAAGGGTATGAGGGTAGAGTCTCGCTTTGGCAACCTTTTGGTGCAGCCATGTGCCGCCCTATCTGTGATATTGCCCCCTCCCCCCCAGGGCTAACGGTGGCAGCGGTGAAGGATTCCGGGGAGTGGCATCTGGAGGCTGGGGCGCTGGTGCTGTCCGACGGGGGACTCTGTTGCATCGACGAGTTCAACAGCATCAAGGAGCAGGATCGCACCAGCATCCACGAGGCCATGGAGCAGCAGACCATCAGCGTCGCCAAGGCTGGGTGAGGAACAGGGGGCGCCGTGCCCAGCATTACACCACCACCGCGTCGCCCGCTCCGCCCTCAAGTCCATGACACTCGCAGCTGTGAAAGTGTCTCGCAGGAGGACGACTGACTGGACGTTGCGGTCATGCAGAGTTTCCTGTTTTTGGGCGCGGATGGGGATGAGTTGGCCTCGGCCTACGAAAGCAGAACAGGAGCCGGAGGGAAAGAAAACAGTGGATTGATGTTTCAGGACAGTGCGGAGGAAATGATCACACGAGGGGGTATTGTGGGTCTGGCGTTGGCATCGAATTTGGTATCCGGGATACCCGGAAGGGGAGAGAATGGGAAAGACCAAAGTATACAGGGGCGGGGGCGGGTGGAACATACCAGTGACAAACAAACGGGGGTATGTGGCGAGAGTGGCAGAGGCTGGGGGTCTCCTGCAGTTTACTGTACCTATAGCACCAAGGTGAAGGTCTGTCTGTCTGGCGTACAGCATGGTGTGTAAGCTGAACACAAGGACCACCATTCTGGCAGCGACCAACCCCAAGGGCCAGTACGACCCCAGCGTCCCCCTCTCTGTGAACGTGGCGCTGGCCAGCCCACTGCTGAGCCGCTTCGACTTGGTCCTGGTGCTGCTGGACACCAAGAATCCCGAATGGGACAGAATCATCTCCTCCTTCATCCTTCAGAACAAAGGTCTGTCCCGGGTTGAAGTCTTTCAATAATTCGGTTGCTGGTGAAGTTCCAGAGTGAGCTGACGGCACTGTCACCCGGCCTGAGAGAGTCTGAGATCATATGCAGAATGAGGGGCCCCTCCATGTCACTGTCTGCTGAGCGGCTACATCATGCGTCAAGCAGAGTCTCCTGAGTGATGGATGGGTTACTCTGGGGGTTTCTCAGCGAACTTGCCAGTGGTCATTAGAACATGTTCATGGGAAGTTAGGGATCAATGTCGATTTTTGGTTTTGCGTGTGGAATTTGCTGTGCATGAGGGCTCTAGTCCAGATAAGTGACTGTCTGTGTGTGTGTGTGTGTGTGTGTGTGTGTGTGTGTGTGCGTGCGTGCGTGTGTGTGCGTGTGTGTGTGCATGCGTGTGTGCATCTGTGTGTGTGTGTGCATGCGTGTGTGTGTTTGTGTGTGCATGCGTTTGTGCGCGTGTGCATGCATGTGCGTGTGTGCATGCATGTGCGTGTGTGCATGCGTGTGTGTGTGTGTGTGCGTGTGTGTGCGCGTGTGTGTGTGTGGTGCTGGTGAGCGCTGTGTGATGCTGGTGAGCGCTGTGTGATGCTGGTGAGCGCTGTCTGGTGCTGGTGAG
>JABFDZ020000043.1:4900660-4910969 GCA_019775955.2 Pollimyrus isidori
TGAATGCGTGTGTGGATGGGTGAATGCGAGGCATAAATTGTAAAGCGCTTTGTAGAAAAGCGCTATATAAATGCAGTACATTTACCATTTACCATTGGTGATTTAATGGAATTTGAAATATAGACGTAGATAGGCTGGTAAAGTGCTACACTGGTAATTTATATTTTGCAATTTAGAAAAAAAACCACATACATTTCGTATGCACCGATACGAAACTATCCACGGCGCTACTCTCCAGCTGTAAATGATGGTGCACTGAGCCCTAAATGTGGCGCCTTCAATACTGCCATGGCGTAGATGCGCTGAAGTGCACGGAGGAGTCCGCCGTATGAGCCGGTGCTTGTCGGAAGATAATCCCCCAGTCACTGTACCCCTGTTCCTCCCCTCCCTTGAGCTGCAGCAGTGACAGCGGGGGGGGGGTCACCCCGGGGCCGTGTGGGAGGGACAGAGCTCTGATTGAGCCTCGCTTTCTCCTCCGTGAAGCTGGGGACTCGCATTTCGTGAGATCACGTCCTCTCGTGTGCGCTGCGGTAATCACTGCGAGTCTACGCCGGCCTTCGGATCATCATCAGTCGGATCGAAGCCAATTTCCGATTGAAGGACTCGGCGATAGAAGACCGAAAGAGCTCGAAGTTTCTGTTCGTAACGTGGATCGGCCGCTTGCCTCGCTCGAATATGGGCTGCACTTAGCTCCTTTGTGGATCTGAAGGCTTCCTCATCTCGGTTGCTGGGATTGCCCGTCCGGACTACCGCATATTCGAGAGCAGGACAGAAGCCACGATGTGGGCGAAGAGCGATTATGAGGATGGCTTCGATGCGTATAAATCGGGTACGACATCTTCGTTTTGTTACTGGAAATGAAGCGACGCTACTGAATTTCTGCCTTTAAACCGCGGCGTTCCCCACAGACTACAGGGGCCAGCTCGAAGGAATCAGGATTTATTCATTTGCTTAACTGTCATGAACATACATTATTTTAACCCACCGTTATTTGGTAAGATAATAGTGTATATGTGCTTC
This sequence comes from Pollimyrus isidori, assembly GCA_019775955.2. Classification (NCBI taxonomy): domain Eukaryota; kingdom Metazoa; phylum Chordata; class Actinopteri; order Osteoglossiformes; family Mormyridae; genus Pollimyrus; species Pollimyrus isidori. The sequence goes on from JABFDZ020000043.1 coordinate 4,901,681, forward strand.
TTTAATTGAACTGGGCATTCGTGATTTAACTAACTGGTGAGTGTGCGATTTGGGTATCTTACATGGTCGTCGTGTTCATGTTGGTAGACATTTTGGATGCCGTTAGCCAGTTAGCAATGCAGCCTCACAGACAGTTTATGATACCGCGCTTATATATGTGTATTTCGTTCGCTTTTGCCGTTCTGGGGAGCGCCTGCGGAGGACGCGGAGGTTTTCCCCGGGGTCGGGGGGGGGTTTGTAACACCGGTGGCTCGGTCTTTGCTGGGGGGGGTGTCGTTGGCCGTTACGCGTCTCGTCATTAACCACCGCGCGCCGCTTTCTAGTCGCGAGCCTGACCGACCGTTACGTTCTAACCTGGCGAGGCACGTGCGGCCAGCCTCGAGCACCGGTGGGCCCGCGTCCTTTGTCTGCAGACCCGGTGACAGTTATTCAGGCTGCCAGCACCAGGGAGAGACACCGACTACCCCCATGAATCGTAGACCGGTTTCTCAGGCGTGGGGTAGGAAACGACACCATTTGGCTAAGGAGGTCATTGTCGATATTTGACCCATCTCTTCGTCATTAAACCCGCGGTATTATGATCTTAGATGTCACCAAAATGCTGACTGAACTGAAGGTGTATTTCTTGCCTAAATGGTGGTGGCTAGCTAGGCCCGAATTTCGTAAGTGCGCATTTATAAGTTTTGCAATAGTACAGCGACGTTGATCCTCCCAGTCCGCACTAGCCGGTTCCCCCGGGTACCGCTATTCGTGACGGTGACACTGCGGTGAGTAGTAATAGTTGATATCCGGTTCCTACCGTCTGACTTCGTCAGCATTACGGTACAGTGAGTAGCCCGCTTTTGAATACGGAGGACAGAAACACTTAAGAATGCGTTAATTACCTGTCTCCCATACAATCAACATTACCGCGATGTTTTATTTATTTATGATTTTTTTAAACTCTGTATAGCTTTACTGTTAATAATTGATCGGACGTTGCACAACGGCTGTTGCATCGAGAGCTTAGTTTCCAAAGAAATACCGCGCAATGATGGAAATTGTGCAACAATAAAGCATTAGAGAACTCTTTCTGGTGAAGCGGCACGTAAGTTCCTACAGGTCTGACTTTAGGCAGTCGACCACAGTAACAGTTCTTGTTGGGGGATATTACACTGCATTGAGCCAGTTTACACTGTCACTCGTAATAATCTATGGAAGACTGCAGTGTTGCTTTGGCATGTGGAAAAGGAAATGGGGAGGAGTTCGGGCTGCAAGAATATTATGATTGATTTATAAGGGATACTGTCTTGTGTCTCCACTGTATTGTGCTGCTCCCAGCAGAAACTGGCAGAAAGTACTAGTCCTCTCTACCTACAGACTTTTCTAGATGATGTTGCACATGCTCTGCCTGCATGTTATGGTGATGCTTTGTCCTTGAGTACACACAGGTGCCATTTAGCTTTAGAGATTTGTAAAGTGACTGGATGTATATGCTGAAGGTTATTTTTCCCGTTCTTTTAGGTCGGGGGTGGCCGATCCGCAAAGGGCCGCTGTGCATGCGGGTTTTCGCTGCAACTCCCTATTTATATTACTAATTAGAGCACTGATTGGCTGAAAAGTCCTCACACCTGGGTTTGAACAGCTGACCCTACAGGTTATTCCAAAAACCTGCATACACACTGGCCCTTTGCGGATAAGATTGGCCATCCCTGTTTTATGTGGTTTCTTTTGCATTATTTGTTTTAATGGTAACCGGTTCTGTGAAATGCTTCTGAGGTGTGTGAGCGTTCTCTGTTTTTTTGTGTTCTGTTATGTCCATTACTGAAACTTCACCCTAAACATTAATATATGTAAAGGGTAGCTTGCTTGCCTTAGCTTTTGAGACAGGATTTATGGTTTAAATAATCCTTATACTTTTAATCAGAAGAGGAGATTGTGGTGGGTGGACTGGTTCAGTTTAGAAGGTGGTGTAAGTCACCTCAGCTTAACCTGATGTAGCTTTTGGGTGGCTGTCCAGGAAAGATTATCTCTAAAGCTGTTGTACAATTTGCCTTGGAAATCTATATAAAACTGTCTTATTTTTCCGGTGTGTCTCAGTGCTTAGTATGAATACCAGCAAAAATAATGCAATTTGTACATTTCTGAAATTTGCTAATTTTATTGCAAATAATTTAGTTTATTTGTATAAAAAATGAGAGGAATTAGAATGGCATTCCTCACTATACATTGAGTCCTGGCTTCTTTTCTACCTACGGAGCCTAATATGCTGGAGAATAGAGAAATAGGACATTGACTATTTTGATTGCTCCTCATACGGTAACACATGGCTGTATGTTTCCCAAAAGAGAAGCCGGAGAGAACCATTCTGCTCCCGTTTGGTAACTTTGGGTAAAGTGCCTGTGCGTGAGAGAGAGAGGCGGAAAGGATGCTCAAACACAATAAATATCTATGGAGGTTGGACCTAACTCTAGTTCTCAAACAAGCTGTTTTATCTAATCAGTGTTTTCTGTGATGTCTGTGAAGATTTATAGTTATGCATTGTGATTGACCCTCGAGCAACAGATACTGTTTGGATAATTGTCCGTCTGCTTTCACTTGTAAACATTTTCTAAATTAAGAGATTAGGATGATATAGATGACAATTTATTAGCTAGTACCTTTATGACTTGAATAAGGTTTTTAAAATATGAATCTGGACAGAGTTTTCATGACCCCTCTCACCACCACCACCACCACTATGACCCTGTAATTTGATACAGAAGAATATAGTCCCTCCCTAGGTGAGCTAATGGCATTAACAGCTTGATGTTGTCCTCAGAATGGTATTGAAATGTGTGGTCTTGGTTGATGTTGTAATGCTTGGGTTAGATTCAGGTCATGACTTCCCATCTCTCTGAGCTACAGCAAAACACCCATGCATAGTAACAGCGTAGTTGTCATGTTTCACTAATTTTAAATGTGCATCAAATAGCACACTAGTACAAATGAAAAATAGGTCTACAGTACTACAAATGTGTGAAAAACAGCAGAAATAGGTCAGGTCTAGTCAAGTGGGTTTTATTGTCGTACCATCCATATACAGGTATACAGCGGCATAAATAGCATTCCCCCAGCAGCAGGGAATAACGTATCGAAGTAACTGGGAGAGTTTTGCTAATTATTGAAATGAAAAACACGGGATGAAATATATAACCTTTGGTTAGTTGATTTTTAAATGTTTTGATTAAAAATGCTTTTACAGCTGAAAACGTTGTAGCAAGCTATGCTCTAGATATGTATAATGAAACACATTATGTATATTTCTGTTCTATTTCTGAACATTTAGATCAGGTATTCAAATTTATAATATTCATAGGTACGAGGGTGTTTAATTTTGATACAGCTGGACATATCGCTGAAGGATCGCTTTCTGGAATTCTCTGGGTAGTCCTAAATATTGCTGAAGTACTGGTTTATGTGTTGGGATTCTTGCTGATCCTTTCTTTTTTTTTCCTGGACTTGCCCCCCAGGCTCCGGTACTGCCTCTCCATCGTGGGCCCCAGGCTGCGACTCCTCTTGGCAGGCTGGTACCTTCTCTGCTAGCAGCAGCGGTAACCGGGGCCGGCGCCACAGCACAGCCTCTGACAGCGGCGACACAGGTATTGGCACGTCCTGCTCCGACAGCGTGGAAGGTGAGCTGCAACACCACCCTCGTCCAGAGCACATACATACACCTAGTCGGTTAAGTGTGTCACCCACGCTTCTGACAGACTGTGTCAAAACATTCATGTTCCTCAGGCCTGTGCTTGTTCATATCTGCTGTCAGTTAAAGTAGTTTCTGGCATTCTGTGGCAAATTTCGAATAGCTATGATGTAGTCGTGTGGACGGTTTCAGACCGTCTTAAAGATTTATCTCCCCAGACTTAAGTGCAGTTTGAAAATGGTTATATTGCCCATGTCGTAGACTGACCATTTTCTGCTGAAACTCAGAAGGGCATTAGATGTCGGGATATCAGAATGAAATTTATTGACTGATATTTATAGTCGAAGTACAAAGGATGGAAGTCTCCAGTCTTCAGTCCTTTGTCAAAAATGAATTTGTTGTTTTTGCAGAGGTATTATAGAATTTAACCCCTCTGTTGTTCTGAACTAACTTTGTCTTTGTTAAATAAAAAATGTTTCAGTTTATTAATTATTGCTTTTTGGGCTTTTATGCACTGCAGCGTACGTATGTAATTCTTTCACCATTTATTTAAGATGAAGCACAGCACATCACTGGTTAAAGGTATCATGTTCTTGCCGGATGCAGTTGGCAGCTACATTCTCAGTAATTGGACAAATGATCGCCTAACATCTGAGCATATATTTGCCCCAGAGAGCACATAAACGTGGCTGGAAACGATTACCATGCAGCCTCCCTGCCCCCATCTCTTGTTTGGGTGTTTCATCGTGGTGTCTAAGGCAATGTGGAGCCATGACACCCCCCTCCTGAAGACTGCCACATGCTCTTTGAGGGTATTACAGCTGACACTCATTGCTGAGGGTGAAGTGGGGGATGGGATGGAACCTCTGGGCATACTGCCCATTATAAATGCCTCACCATTCAGGGCTCATGCTGTTGGGCTGTTTTCTGTCATTTGAATAATCCTTATTAAATAACTGTTGTGTTTCTGTGCAATACACACTGTATCGGTAGTCAGTAGTTCAGAATCTTTAGGACGAATCTGGCTGTTAAACACGCTACTAGTACTACTGAAAAGCACACTATTTTCTGCATGAACATTGGATGTTCTTTCAAACTATGGGCTCAGCCTGCTTTTGGAAGGTGGTTGTCCTTTTCCCTGCTTAGTTGAAGATGTAGAACTCCAGACTGATTGAGCTAAGCATGGCCTGACCTTTCTCCTTCTCCAGGAGCCTGTGACTTTAATGCTGGGACAGCCCTCTTAATATACATTTACATTTACAGCATTTGGCAGACGCCCTTAACCAGAGCGACTTACATAAGTGCTTTAAGATACTACCCTGAATTTTCCCGGTACTAGCTTGATAAACCAAGTCCATGAATACCATACATAATATACAGCTGTCTGTTCAAAGTTGAGCCTTCCCCACCTCAGGAAACAATCAAAGTTAACATCCTAGGGGGGTACCCATTCTTGTAAAGCGTTTTGGAAAACTTGTGCAGGCCGCTGAACTTAACTACACCAATTTGTGGTGTTCGTCCATAGTCTAACTCAGGGGTCTCCAACTTCGGTCCTGGAGAGTTACTATCCATTGGGTTTTTTGTCCCGCTTGGCTTCTGATGAGCTACACCTGTTCCTGGTAGTTACCCGAGATCATATGTGGTTCATCAGAAGCCAGGTAGGATAGAAAACTTACAAGCTTTTGGTCAGTGGGAATCAAGCCTCTTCTGGGGGAAACTCGGCATCAGATGTTTTTGTTCAGTTTGCTAAGTCTGCTTTGTTTACCCAACAAGAAACGGTTGTCCAGGTGACAGCCTGTAGGCTTGAGATTTATTTTGTCCCATTGGGCTTTCTAATAAGATCTGTGAGACAGCAGGGCTGTTTTGGAACTTTTACAATCCCACCTTTGTTTTCATCTGAACCTTATGCATCAAATGTGATGGGAGCAGTTGGGGGCTACTAACTAGGGCCTACAGTGATGAGCCAGTCAGATCCAGCCTGAGTGCGAGCTGGAACCCCTTCCTCCATCCCAGATTTCAGCGTTTAGCTCCCTGCTTGTATGGCTGGATGTTGACTATGTCTTGGTTAGGCTGATCCCAATGCTATGGGGGTCTGAGAGACTATGGGTTGAGAAGAGTCATGACCATGTTGCATGGTTTTAGGATTTTTATGATTGTCTGTATGTTTTGTGCTTCAGTGCCTACATCTTCAGGCATAGTTAACTTTTGCCACTTTCTCTAGTTATTCTTTTATTGTGTTGCTTTAAGTCTTCTGTAGAATGGCTTGAGATTTTACTCTATATCTATATTCTGGGTGATTAGTGTGAAATTCTGCTGTCTTTTACAACAAACACTATTTTCTATGCACTTGAAAGCCATTCCCATTGGAGGTGGCCTTGGTTGTTGTTTGAGGAAAGAAAGACAGAAAAATGTACCTTGCTTTTGCTCATGCACATGTGGGGTTTGAACTGGCATTTCTAACCTTCTTCCACCTTTTATCCCCACTGAGTACAGACAAATAAAGGTCACGTTTTTTATGTGCAGACATGGTACACGCATATGGGCTTCAGTAACAGAGGAATGGCTTGATCACTTGTCTTTGCTTTTGTTCCTCTCTTTCTTAGGTCAGCTAATCGAATAGAATGTGAAAACCAATCAATTATACCTTGTCATATTTATCTGTAGCAGAAACTTTTATCACAATGTTTTGAATTCATGCTAATTGTAACACCTATACCAGTTTAATCAGATTAACTAAAGTAACTCATGTGAACAGCCGTAACAGTATGGCATATTATGAATCTAGTTAGTGGTTACTGGCAACATTCATCACAGTGTACTTCACAAGGTCTGTACTGGTGGCACCCTGTAATATTCCCTAGATATGATCAGCACCATTTTCAGAATGGGGTGGGGACACTTCTGAAACCCCCATGCTTTCACTCTGCCTGTAAACCCTCTGTAGTTTCACTGGCCATAAATCCATACCATAGAAGGGACTCTATTCCTGGAGCAACCACATAATTGGTACATTGGGTCTAGCCTGCTTCCATTTTCCTTACAGCACATTGCACCAGTATGGTTTCAGGAAATTAAGTCTGCCTCGTGATCTCCCTGTGTCCCCATTAAGTCTTGTTCTTTTTCTCAAAATGCTTTTTTTCTCCTTCATTTTGCACCACCTGCTTATCTAAAATGTATGTCTGTGGTTTCAGTTGTTCATAGCAGATTCAAGCTTCAAACAGAGCTTTATGCTGCTTGCATGATAATTCCAGTGTAACCAGTCACCAGGCAGGGCATAGCCTTAAACAGGATATTTAGTGAGAATGTCATTTTTAAAACAATCCTGGATTCAAGGGATGTTTAGGTATCCACCTCTGTCATGACCTGCTGTTGATGGTTTGTGTTTTGATAAATTGACCATAAGCATTTTTTCTGTGTAAATGGTCAAAATAATAATGCTGAAAATCAGATTTGTCTCTGCTTTAAGGTGCATGGTAGTAAAGTCATGATGATGAATATTGTCTTTCTGTCCTCTAATAGAATCCTTGGTATTGAGTAACACCTTTCTGGGCTCTGGAGGGGGTGGGATGTTCCTGTTGGAAATGAAAGCCTTTTCACCTTGAGAAAAAGGATGTTTAAGAACATAATAAATTTTCAAACAAGAGGAGGCCATTCGGCCCATCAAGCATTAATTTATGGTGGGGTTTATCTTAGGGAGGGAGGAAGCTTGGAGAAAAATGTGGGACTCATAAAAATCCCTGTCAGCCTAGCTGGCTTCTAATCCCTGACCCCAAAAAGGTAGAAATGCCTTCCGTCCATAAGCAGGTCACCGTGTCTCTAATTATACACCATAACAGCAGCACCCTGCTCCTTCTAATTACCTTCAGGATCCTCTGGCTTCATGGTTATGTTTGTTCACTAAGCTCATTACGTTTACGTTGGATAGATGGTCATGGGCATTTTAGCTCTGGGTCATGAACCTCTAGGGTGGATCAGGGTTGTAGGATTTATTGAGTGTCCAGAACTCTAATCGCTTTTATATGTAATTTGTGTTCAGTTTATTTGCAATCAAGCACTCACCCCCATTGTCATTGCATACCGAACAGTAGCAATACATGGAACTCTCCATGGTATTAGTGTTTCCCCTAAGTTTACAACGTTTTTTGGGGGGGGGGGCAGATGGACACCGACAGGAATAATGGTGCTCATGTGTTTCTTTGAATGACAGCAGTCAAACGCAGGCATTTGTCAGCTTTTCAGGTGGTTGATACGGCATATTTTCATCAGGGTGCAATTCCCCTATGTGCGATAGAGAGCGGCGGAGAATTGTAAACCATGTAGAGACAAAAATGACAAGCTGTTAAGTAAATAAGATAGATAACATAAGGCTATTTAGTTTGCTTAATAAAAGGACAATATATAGACCTGTTCTATAGGAAAGGTTACCTTAAATGACTTCTGTTGTGATCTGGCGCTATATAGAAAATAAAATTAACCTGACCTTCAGGGGGGGGGCGGGAGGTCCCCTTTGCGGGGGGGACGCCCCCCTAATATAATGGTAGGGGACAAACTGTATTATGTAACAGGCCATACACAGCTGTTGAATAGCTAGATTAACAGATATCATCTGGTTACAGATGCCAAGGTGGGTTTATTTCTTTAGTTATTTTTCTTTCCCTTTAGTCTCATCTTTGTCACACCCTTGTTTATCCCTCCTCAGCCTACAGTGTTTATGTCATTGGAAACACTTTTTTTTGGGGTGAGCACTTATGTAACATGGGCAGGACCTTGTAGTTGCGAGAAGTGTAGGGTTGTAGAGCCTAGAACTGGAGGTGTTGAAAGGCAACCAGATACTAGTGACTCGTAGGCCGGGAATAAGCACAGAGGTAGCCCAAGACATGGAAGAGATGCCAGGGATTTTTAGCCCATCTGATAATATTAGTTGGTGTGTAGCTCACCTTACTTTATGATGACGAAATGCTTGGACCAGCATCTCAGTTGCATGCTGACCGGCAGTAGCCCTGTGGGTTATATTTCACCTTTGAAATAATGAAAATGGGGATTTGGGGCCAAAGGATGCTAATGAATGCTTGCATATGCAGAAAGGGTTTGGATTAGTTGTGGATAGTTTGAGGGATTAGGTGGTTGAAACCATCCCGCTACCTCCTGTTTGTTCAAATTAAATGTTAACTCGCTAGTTATTCCAGCCCCCCACCAAGATGTTACTAGCAAAGGGGCTTCTTGGAAACGAGATTAATTTAACATTTGCAGTCATCGTTGGATACTAAGACGGCCAAATCTGGATCATCAAGCATTCAGCCGCGTCAGGGATAATTGTGTTAGGATTTGATAGGAGTCCCTTCCCCCACATCTTATGGCCTAATGTGAGGTCTGAGATCATCTCCATCTCAGGGACCAGTCCACACACCACCTGCTCCTCACCCATTACTTTGATGGTGGGAATGGGGGGTGTCCTCAATCATTGCCAGTGTTCCTGACCTGCTAAATGATAAATGATTGACAGCCTTTTAAGTGGGATGCTATATGCTCAGATTACAGAGGGAACCTTTCGCTTATCTAAAATGTCGCCGATTGTGCTGGGTGTAGGTCATGTTGCTCTTGTAGCCTGTGCTGGGTGGGTGGGTG
>JABFDZ020000043.1:4919306-4935182 GCA_019775955.2 Pollimyrus isidori
GTGTGTGTGTGTGTGTGTGTGTGTGTGAGTGTGTGTGGGTGTGTGGGGGTGTGTGTGAGGGTGTGTGGGTGTGTGTGTGTGAGTGTGTGTGTGTGTGTGTGTGTGTGTGTGTGGGTGTGTGTGTGGGTGTGTTCCATCTGCTGGAGTGTGATGCATGCAGGTATTTCTTGATTTACAATGGTGTTATGTTACAATATTTTTAGGATTAGCTCATTGGAAGTCAAATATGAATAAGTAAATAATTACTGTCAGTGAATAAGTAAATATGTACTGTAAATAGCATAATATTAGTACTGGGAAAGTAAGAGTACAAGTTTATTTGGTTATACTCAGGAAAAAATACACTGCATAATATGGTGTTAAACACTCACATTTTACACGTGCAATCACCACAGAGGCTGGAAGCGTTGCTTTGGGTGCTGCCATTATCCAGCAGCAGTGGAATTTATTGTACGGCATATCACTAGTCCGGGAACAGATCAAAATTCGAAATAAACTTCTGAGTGTATATGCATCGCCATCACATCAATATACATACAGTACAGGCCAAAAGTTTGGACATACCGTCTCATTCAATGTGTTTTCTTTATTTTCATGACCATTAACATTTGTAGATTCTCACTGAAGGCATGAAAACTATGAATGAACACATGTGGAGTTATGTACTTATCAAAAAAAAGGTGAAATAACTGAAAACATGATTTATATTCTAGTTTCTTCAAAATAGCCACCCTTTGCTCTGATTACACACTCAACAACAAGTGCTAAACACCTCTGGGAACTCCTTTAAGACTGTTGGAAAACCATTTCAGGTGACTACCTCTTGAAGCTCATGGAGAGAATGCCAAGAGTGTGCAAAGCAGTAATCAAAGCAAAGGGTGGCTATTTTGAAGAAACTAGAATATAAAACGCTTTCAGTTACTTCACCTTTTTTGTTAAGTACATAACTCCACATGTGTTCATTCATAGTTTTGATGTCTTCAGTGAGAATCTACCAATGGTCATGAAAATAAAGAAAACACAACCAAACTTTTGGCCTGTACTGTCTAAGTGGAACCATTGTAAAGCAAGGAGCATCTTCTGCAGAAATGTGCTAGAAGCGGACTGCAGATGGGATTGCTAGTATTCTGTTCCAGAAATTTGGGGAATTGATTCATGGACAGGGTTGTTGCATCTGGGAAAAGGGTGGGAGTGGTTTGACATTGAGTTAATGTGACCTATATTCTAGTACCACTACCTGTGAAGAGAGCATCCACTACAACTAAAGCTAGCCTTGCTTTTGAGAAGCCCCCCCCATACAGTGTGAGGCGATGATTCTGTAAAATAATGGGAAAAAATTATTTTCCTCATGGGATAAATAGACAGGTTTAGCAGTGCAGACTTTAGGACCTGCGTGGGCCTGCCTGCTCTGGCTCATGGCGTAAATCAAAACCAGATGAGCTGCCTTTCTGGGCATTTAGTCCCTGTGTCTGGAATGCCTCGTTCTAGCAAGATTTCCATAAAACTAAGATGTTCGAAAATGTTTCTGCATCCATATATAGTTAGGAGCTGAAAGACTGTATTCTTCACCCTACTTTTATTGTCATGAATTTTAAACTCATTAGTTGAAAAGCTTGTGTGCTCTGCTGCATAAAATGATGCCATATGAGAGACATCTCCGGAAACCATACCATTTCTGTGCTGTATTCACTCTACTTGCTTCATCAAAAAAAAAAACAAATGAAGGTAATATATTGCCATAGCACATGAAGCTGAATACCCATGACTGAGAAATATTGGGGGGCACAAATAGGCGATGGAGGAGAAATGTTAAACTTGAATTACCTCATTGGTCACTGAGGTTACCGTGAGCTCTGGTGAAGCTGTAAACCCCCCCCACTGTATTGGGCAGCATCCAAGGGGGGGCCGTGCTCGTTGCAGGATGTGGAATGTGCTTTCTTCTTGTTGGCCCACCCCTGTCAGCTGTCCTGCAGTTGCCGGAAGAACAAGTATCAACAAAGAAGCACTTTGTAATGACTGGTTTAGCTTTTCCCCAGTGGACTCTAGAAGTGCTTGCAGTGGTCTCAAGTCTAGTGACAAAAAACACTCAGATTTTATATACTTACAAACAGGTGTTGAATCTGCTAATAAAATAGCATGTTACTTTTAGACTGCCTCTAATCATCCCTCAGCACAGGCGCTGTGCTTCCCCTCATGAAACTGCTGACAAACTGTTCGCCTTGGCTGTGAGTGTCACTATGACACAAGCAATAGATTTGACAGGAGCCATTTGGGCATTGTGACGATGCATTTTATGTTGTTGATAGCTACACATTTCTCACTAAAATGAGTTTTATGGTTTGTCAATAAGATTTCTTGTCTGGAGAACCAACAAGGTTAGGTCCTAGTGTGCAAAGAATCGATTTGCATGTTTTATACATCGTTTCCATGCTAATTGGTTTCCTTTAGATGGGTCAGTTTATATAAAACCAGTGAAGGTAGTCTGACAGTCTCATGCTAAAAAGGCAAGGATTTTTATGGGAGCTACTGTAACAAGGCCTCGATCCAGTAGCATGTTGCCCTCTTGTGGTGAGCGTTTGTAAATGACTCTTATTACTGTCAACATATATAGTCGGTTAGATTAGATGTAACCTTGGTGAGGACACAACCTGATTGCCAAAATGTTTTTTGTTTTTTTTTAATTCAAAGTGTTATTTATAATCCAGATTTCTCTTGAGGTGAGCACTCTTCATGGTTTTGTCAGCTACTTTCTGTATTGATGGATTATTGAATATTTTTGGATTCACAGTCCACTAGGGATGTGCATGTTTTACGCAGACAATGGTACATCTGTGATTTCTCATACCTTACAGTGGTGGTGCAACGTACTTCAAGTGGAATACATAGTGAGTACATGTCTGCTGCTGAATATCAGTGCTGCTGAGTATCAGTGCTGCTGAGTATCAGTGCTGCTGAGTATCAGTGCTGCTGAGTATCAGTGCTGCTGAGTGCGCTCCAAGTGTAATGCTACAGTTTCTCGCTTGACCTGTGTTTGTACCACTCTGCAGTATCTGCCTAATGAAATGGAGTAATGTCAAGTGGCAGGGTAACTGGGGGATTAACGCTGCTGCTTGGACTGGTGTGTGGAATGTGCTTGAGTAGCTTGTAACAGACACACTAGCTTTCCAGCATTCAAGCCCTGTTCTTCTTTTAATAGTTTATAAGGCGTGTTCGTTTCTTTCGGGCGCTGCAAGCACCACGGTGCCTCATATTTTGATTGACTTGAGTTTTTATCTTATTTTGAGACAGCGGATGGGGTGTGTTGAATATTAAAATGGTTTCCAAATGCTAACAAACACCGGGAGCTGGTATTTACAGGCACAGTCTACATGGGAACTGCTGTGCTGCTGGTTGCTAAGCATCCGGATTGTACCAGGCTGAGCCTTAAACAGCAAGTTTCTAGAAGCCTCTTTTAACTCCAGCTGGGGCTTTCTGTAGCGTAACAGCTAAATAGCTTGATGCTTGGCAGTTTGGTTGGGTTAGTTGGATTTGGTTTTTGGAGAAATCGTTGCTTATTTATATCCTCTGTTGACTTTCTTTGTCCTTCTTCTCTGGTCCAGATCACTCCAGCTCCAGCGGGACTCTGTCTTTCCAGCCCCTGCGGCCCCAAGCTAGCATCCCCACAGCTCATGTCATGCCATCCCCCTCCAGCTCCAAGCTGAACAGCCTTTCCACTGGAGGGCGCTGGAGCTCCTCACAACCTACAACACCCCTCAATGGCCCGCTGGACATGAAGGACCCACGTCCTGTGCGCCGCTGGTCCTCGTTGACCCGCCTGGCAGGACCAGACAAGGGCAACATGCACAGTAGAGCCAGCAGCAGGGCAGATGTACACGGCTCATTGGATCGAGGCCTCCAGTATGGCTCTCGGCTGGGCAGTCTCCAGCATGGCCTGGAACACCTGCGCCTGGACGTCACTTCGGGCCTCAGTGCGCTGCCACTGGGCTCAGAATCTCGGTACAGATATGACTTAAGTGGTACAACAGATTCCTCTGCCTCACTGGCCATTAAGCCCAGTACACTGGACCTGACCTTCAGTGCCTTGCCAGAGAGCAGGCCTCCCATGGCGGGACTCCAGGCCCCCGGGCAGAGAGGTACATCGCTCGGCCACCAAGCAGTGGGAGGGTCGCCCATACAGTCCTCCGTGCGCACCCAGATGTGGCTCAGTGAGCAGATGCACACCAATCCCGTGGACTACCGACCTGTTTCGGACCCCTGCGGGGGTGGCCCCTGGCTTCAGGAGCAGCAGAGGGACCGGCTTAGGCAAGACGCAGAGCTTACACAGGTAGGTGTGGGCTCGCCTGAAACACTCCTCCTCCAGTCCTCTGCTGGTTAGGGGTGCTGCCTGACATTGGATACTTTTGGATTGTGACTGTGGCTAAGGATGATATTCTTCTTAAAAATCATTGCTTGGTACATAAGTAAAGCGGGACTCTCGTATCCGCGGTTTAAGTCATACACATCAGTGTTTGGAGGAGGGGGGCAGACACATCCACAGGGTTTGTGGCGTTCATGTGTTTCTTTTAATGATAGCAGTCAATATAACAACTGAACTAAACATCAGAACATTTCTTCTTGTGACAATTATCCACAAAGTGTGCAGCTTTTGTCACCACAGTGTATTTTTCTGGGCTTCTGGAAGAACATTTCTAGAGCATCTTGATGTCGGAAGTGAGAAACATCTGGCCCATTTATTGAGATCTGCATGCAGGCTGCAAGATGGTCTCCTTGCAACCTACTGCGGATGTTTGTCTTGACCTGCAAATGCATTAACTGTTAGGCTTTAAAAGTGTTAGCTGATAGCTTAAAATAGTGATGGTTTAAACAGAACATTTCATCGTGAAACATATTTATTATTTATTTATTATTTTTAAAAACGGAGATATTTTTCTCTACTTTGCAGGTGGTTGATGCGACATATTTTCCGACGTGCGCTCTTTCTCCGTTGGTGGAATATGTTCACCTGTGTGTGCGCACACGTGTCTGTGCAAGCGCATCGGGGTGGAACTCCACCATGCGCGATACAGAGAGCAGAGGAGAATTGTATATGCGCAACCTTTTAGAGACAAAAATGACAAGCTGTTATGTAAATAAGATAAATAACACAAGGCTATTTAGTTTGCCCAATAAAAGGACAATGTATAGACCTGTTCTATAGGAAACGTTACTTTAAATGTTGTGATCTGGCGCTATAGAGAAAATTAAATAAACTTTTAAGGGGGGCAGGGTGCCCCCTAATATAATGGTAGGGGAAACACTGCACAGTTTACGATAGTCTGGGGAAAAAGGGAAATTCCAGAAATAGATGGTTCATAAGTTTCAAACCGTTCGCCAAAGGAGCACAGGCTGTAACATGGTGAAATCCTCCGCACAGTCCTGCTGGTACATCACCCTTCATTCCCGCAGCCTCGCTGCCCCAGAACTCTCATCCATTCTTTCTCTAGCGTTCGCAGCGATCGCATTTCTTGCCAGTCAGAAATGCTTTTATTTGAGAGTGTACAGGGTGCCACTTTAATGTGCGCTCTACTGGCTCAAATCACATTTCACCATACGCTGTACCAGTTAAGCCCAGATAATAACAATAACTTAAGTGACATCTTCTGTGGCTTTAAATTTCAAACAAATAATGGAGACAATGAGAATAAAGAATAAAGTGGTTAAAATATAACACAATAAAACACGTCATGGAACATTTTTTATGCTCCACCAAGTGAGCGCAAAAGTCGGTAAAGCGCATCCTGAAAGACTACAGGATACAATACCGTGCAATAATGTGCGATGTACTTTATTAGTGTATTTAGTTTCAGTAATTTCTTACTGTGCATAATTTCTTAAAGTTTACCATATGTATGTACATGGCTCGTATAGGGCTCATATAGGGTCCGCACATGATTCCGTATTATCCATGACTTCAGACAACCGCAGTAGGTCTTGCAACATTTCACTCATGCATATGGGTGGTTTTCTATATATATAAGCAATGTATGTAAGTAGTAGGGCTGAACGATTTTGAGGAAATGTATAATTGCGATTTTCCTGACAGACATTGCGATTTCGTACGATATATATTTTTTTTTTATATGCCAAGCTTCACTTCAATATTCCATAGTCCATAAATTAAAACATGACGCAGCATTACCACATGAGAGACCGTCAAAATATGAACTGGTCTATATTGTAAGTATGAGAATTTAAAGATGTGGTGTGTTATGTTAAAGTAATAATCAATACAATTGCAGCAAAAAGAAAAACAATAGCGATCTTGCAGCAAACAGCTCTACAATTGCAGCGAACAGCGAATCTAACACTGTCAACCAAGAAGCTGCAATGTTCATAACAGTGGCTGTTTTGAAAATTTAGAATGTAGTATGCATTTTATAAAATGTTGAATAAATAGACATAGTTTATTGGTGATTTCATTTTTCTGTGAATACAGCATTTCTTCAGGTTTCACGTGTTTGCTGTTTCTGGGCCTATACTCAGTCATCTCGGGCCACTTCTGATCGGTGAGCATAACTGTCACATAAGGAGCATGTATAATATATAATGTATGTCCTAAATCTCAGCTTTTGCAATTTGCTAATCACATTGTTTCAAATCACAATTTTGATTTTAAGTTGATAATTCTTTCATCCCTAGTAACTAGTGATGATTCCTTCAGTTGGCAAATCCCTTGTGATTTAAATTCTACTTCTGGAACAATGTGCTTGTGTATGCATGACTTTCCTGACAAACTTGGGCTTTCTGTCAAAATTTTAGTTTTTTCCCCATTAGTGTCAGTGCAGTTACACTTTGTTGCGATGGCAGTCCCTCTTGTATCACAAGCTGCAGCAAGTTCTCAGAATAGTCCAATTAAGTTAGCGACTCCCAGATCATCTATTGCTTTTTGTCTCGCAGTAGCATGCGCTTTGTTAAATGGGATTGTCCATTAAACACTATTCCCACCTTAAAACTTTATTTTATATAGATTGCAAAACGCTATGCTTCTGGTTTCTGTTAAAAGCATAACATGCTCCCAGATCGAGGGGCAGCGGTAGCATTCAAATGAATTTGAAAAACACATGTAAAATGGGAAAGAGCTGTCATGTGATTCATTGCCAAAAATTAGATGAGTAAGTATAGGACGTGGATTGGTCACGCATGGCCGGTACCCGATCTGTCGTATAGGTCTGGATCGGCGGCAATACAGATTTGAATATCGGTATTGGTGCATCTCTAATGCTAAGCTAAGAATCCGAGCTCACTGCATCCCTGCGTTAGATATGCAGTTATGGACAATAGAGAGAAACTACAGCGATTTTTTTTTTTTTTTGTAGATTGTACCACCTCTAAGCCACGGCTTCTAGTACAAATATGACAGCAGATACTAAATGTAGGGACTAGCATTTTATTGCTTCAAAAGTTTCACAAGACATAACAGATCAAAGATAGAGCGCGAGGAAACAAATAGCTTGTGCCTTTTATGTATTCAGTGTGTTAAAGCAGCTGGGGGAATCGGTGGCCGGGCACACATTTAGCGCTGTGCAAGAGGCACTCCTGATCTATCGATGGCTTTTGGTGGGACATCTTCCTTGTGCCTGTACTACCGCTACCAGATAGACCCATGGCTGCGGGCCTGCTGAGCAGCACGAAGCCTTGAGTTCCGGCAGGTGAGGGCCCAGCTGCCAGAGCGCTGCCTCTGGGGAGTGAGCAGCGGAGGTCACACTATCCCTCTTTTTCCTCTTTTCGGCTACAGTGGCAGATATGCAGATGTCCATGGCGGTGGATACATGGTCTACTCGCACCCTTTTTCGCAGAATGCGTTTTCACAGAATGGTATACAAACTCCCCCTCAATCAGCAACATCTCACAGCATGTGCACATAGACCACTGGTATGAGAACATTGCGTAACTAAAACAAATCACCCTTTAATTACGCAAGGCTTGTAAGAAATTAAAGGGGTGTTGCTAAAACATGCAGAAAGTTTATCATTTGGTAAATATTGTCAGATGGCTTTTAACTTTAAAAGTAAAACAGAAGTCAGTATTTAAACCTTTTTTTAAAAAAGCAACTTTGTGTTTTGATTTAAACACAGAAACATCTTTGTCGTCACCCGTTCTGCATGTCCTGTTGATTACTCCAGAATCTTTGGTGGCTTATCATTTTTAAAATATTTCAAAAAACAGCTTGGTGTGATACTATTCACTCATATTAGGTTTTACCCCTATGTTGACAACTTTTTTTTTAACGAAGCAAATGCGATGTGATTTAGTGCCACTAGAGGGAGACAAATCCAAGGATTTAATGTCACCTGGGAGTCTGGAATTTACACTTTTTAATAAAATCATTAGCTTGTACGGCTTAATTTTTAAATACTACCAATAGTGAGCATGATTACTTTAGTGTTATTTGGTGGTGCTATTTAGAAAAAAAAGATATTTAAAAAAGGAACCTTTTGCTTAATCCGAGGGAGACACTGGAGATCATGAACAGGCCATGGCAGCAATTGTCTCTAGCTCCTCCTGGTGGAAGAGGTCCAGCATCACACTCTGATTTTCAGGTCCCTCTCCCAGTGAATTCCATCATGGCGGCAGCTTGGCAGGAGTGCGGAGTCATGGTTACATGAGCTTCACCAGGATGAGCATGAGAATCAGCACCACCACAATAAGCAGGAAATTGAGGATCAGGTTGAGGCCACGGTTGTTGACCAGATCCATGGATGTGGGCCTGCTGAGCAGCTTCTATCGGACTTGGACAGGAAGCTTTGTGGGGCTGTCAGGGATCGGCAGGTGAGGGCCCAGCTGTCAAAGGGGTGCTTCAGCCTGGTGAAATGGGGAGTGAGGTCACACCATCCCGCTTCTTCCTCTTTTCGGCTACAGTGGCAGATATACAGCTGTTCATAGCGGAGGATACAGGGTTACAGTCAAATCCTCACGGTGAACTTTGTCCATTATACACAGTGGCAATATATCTTGCCTCACTAGTATGTGTCACTGTTCTGCTCGCTTAGCCAGTGTGCATCTGTGTGTTATGCTGTTTCCGTGCTCTAGGGCAGAATGTGCTGGAATTCAAATTCATAGGGGTGTCATAACTTGCCGTGGGTGTTTTCTGAACATGACAGTGCTGGTTCATAATACCAAGTGGCTGAAAATCTTTGTATGTTGGTTAATTTTAAAGAAAATGTCTGATACTTTTAATATTGTTTTTTTCTGTGCAGTGTGACATTAACTGTGATTCTTTTTTAATGTACAAGTTTGTAACACCGGAATGAGAACAACTTACTGGTCTAAGAGTATCGCATACCATGCATAAGCAAAATTCAGTGGTGCTTTTTTATATATTGGCAAATGTGGATTGTTGTTCTTTGTAGCTGATTCTGAGTCACCGTAATAAGCATTATGAAAGCTAACAATCTAAATCTCGCAGCTTTAATTATATAACGTGAAAGAATGTATAGTCAAAACAGGCCTGCACAAGGTGATCTTAGAGTGCTGACGCCATGGTTACTGTTCAGTAGTAGCTTGGCTTGTTTTACTCAAGGCCAAGGGAAGGTCAGGGCTTAACATCACAGCATGGTTCATTTAGACACTGGATTCCTGTCGCTTTCATTACATACCCCATTTATTTCAACACAGTTGAGTGGGAACAGGGACATGCGACAGCAGAACTAGAAAGGAGCTTCCAGAGGAAAGCCGTCATGACACGTCATGGTGGGCCATGGGGTGGGGGTAGAGCAGGGGTGCAGAGCAGCACGACCTCGGTGGTCTCTTGTTCAGCTATTGTATTCCCACTTTCACACATCATCCTTTGGTGACTGGAAAGCCCAGATGGACCACCCTCTCCCTCTTAGCAAACCGCAAAACTGACAACAAAAAGTCTTAGTAGTTGCTTAACAGGGGTGCAGAGGGACCATGCAAGGTTTTAAATTGTAATGCAAACTTGGCCCAAAGACATTTTCTGAAAAATTGGTAGTTCCCTTTTCTATCTAGCTACGACTGGACTCCATCCCCGCCACACAGTCAGTCGTCCTATTGGGTAGCAGTGCAGAGCCACACCCCCTCACATCAGTAGAAGAATGACGTAGATGAGCAGCAGACAGATGAGGATGAGGCAGAAGTTGACAAAGAGGTCCTGCAGGTTCTGCTTAGCCTGGGGGGGCACCTCCATGGTAGATGCCCTCCGGATGGCGGAGCGAGTCATGTGCTGCACCTTCTCCATGCTTAGGACAGTGAGGCGGGTAGGGGGTGGTTGTGGGGATTAAGATGCAAGAGCGTACACTAAGCTGGAGGTTAGTGTAGAGAGGGATGCAGAGGGTGGAAGCAGAAGGGAGTGGTTGTGAAGGTGGTGCCGGATATGGCCGTGGAGGTCCGATGAGCCCGAGGGTGAGGGGGACTTCGAGGAGCTGAGGAAGGGAGCAGCAAAGAAGGGGAATGGGTGAACAAGTTAGGGAGAAAAAACAGATCGTGGGGTATTCTTTAAAACACCAGAGAACTCAAACACATATGGACTCTTCTACCGCTGCTGATGAGGAATGGTTTGACCCTTTTACTAGCTGTACTGTTCTCAACCACTACCATGCTCTTCTCTGAACCAGCTGCTATATTTGTTCAGCTTCAGATACTCTTCCTGTAAAAATATTGGTCGGCTTTGTATTATCATGGAAAGATTTTTGCACTACCATGCACAAGCATTGGATGTTTCAAAAGGTTTTTTTTTATTGTCACCAAGTCCAGTCTTCATTGGGTTTTCTGGATGCTTTTTCTTCAACCCTAGTGCTAGTAATTCATCAACTCCTTAACCTTGAATCTTGAACCCTACCCCTGCCCCTGAACTACAAGTTCTTGCACTCTTAGTCTTCAGGGCTTTGTCAAAATAGATAGAATTACTTGATGAGCATGGGGTCTCCACTCTCACAATTCACTTCCTGGTGTTTTCAGTAGGGTTCACACTGTTCTAGAAATGGTAGGATTGCAGATGGAGGGATTTGGCTGTGAATAATATCTACAAGGTTGTTCTTATGATCTGTTGTGTTTAACTACATTGGCAGTAGTGGAGGCTGGTTTTTCTCCCCTACAATTAGTGAGCTCATGTTTTGGCCATGTTTTTGCGTGTTTGATTTTCACAGGTAGGCACTGTGCTGGTACAGGTGGTTTGTAATGTTCTCAATTCCTCCATATTAGATCCATATATGAGCAGCTGTCAGCAGAGTAGCCAGTGGGATTAGCACAACAGCTAATAAATGTGTCATTGTCCCCAGTGGCACAGGTTGAGGAACATGGGACAATAATGCGACCTGTTAGATGCTGCTGTGTCTGTCCTCCATTGCTATGTCACACAGTGTCTCTAGAACAGCAGTCAAAGTCAGGCACCACAGATCTTGGTGGTTGGTCTGATATCATTTGGCGTAATATAAATCACTCTTAATTGCATCAGCAGAGCAGCACGAACTGAGATGGTTGTCTGCTTTTCAGGGTTAGGGCTCAGTGCTGAGTTCCATCCGCATCCCCACGCTGCCCTCTCTGCCGCAGTGCAGCCTTCTGAGATCCTTGTGTGTGTTATCATGCTTGAGGGCCTGACACCCTGGGCCTCCTGCTTTGATGACTCCTTTGAGGAATTCAACACTAAAGCGCCACAGAGGCGCCAACAGCCGCTATCTGCCTCGCCACAGCTATGCGCTGCTGGTTATTCTTAGTGATGACCTTCCTGCACTGAGGGGGAGTTGGCCTGTCCTTCTCTACCCCCCATGTCCCCGACTGCCAACAGTGTGTGCAGAGGCGTGGTGGACACTTGGAGATTGTCAGGATCAGTCATTGCACTGGAGGAATTTCTTTGGAGGCTGCTGGTCAACTAAATCCCACTTCCTACAACCTGGCCCCACCTCTCTGCCAGTGAATCTTGTATTTTGGGCAGTGAGTGCGAAGTGAAGCTTCTAAGCAGGCGCTGACAATCCTGGCTCTTCCTTTCTGCATGTGAGTGCAGCTCATGGATAGAGAGGCGGGAGGACATGCTAACATCTCTGCTTATTTCCCATTGCTGGCTATATCTAGCACCTTGTCCCTGGATTAGCTTAATGGCATGATAATGAAGCTGTCACTGTGAACCGAGTCTTGCGCTCCATGATTCACTTATGCTTAATTCTTTTTGTGCAGAGTATTTATGCAGCTTTTCCCTCTTTTGTAGTCAGTGCTGAACAGACTAAGCATTGCAGCTATGATTTAATGATGGGGTAGCCAAGCTGCGGTTTCTGCTACACCTCCCCAACCCAGTCATCCTGCTAAAGGGCACTCCCAGTTCTGGCTCAGTCTGAATAAACTCTTGCCAAGGATCTGCTTCCTTTATTGAACGAAATATATGATGTCCTGGGTGTCCCCAGACCCTAGTGAAATTTATTTACACAAACATCGAGTGGCAGTTTGTTTAGAGCCACTTCAGAAATCTTCCTGTAGAAAAGCATAGTCCCATTTTGGGTGAGTCATTCCTTAATCTGACACTGCAGCTGCCACTGGTGCCCATGTCACCAGGGTCACATGACCCTGAGATAATAGCGTTATAATGCCTGGTGCGGGTGCCGTGTGTCAACACTAGACATTGCCAGCATTCCAGCAGTCTAGGATTTATGAGAGTGCTCTAATTTTCCTGTCTGAGACTGATGACACTACTAACAACCCCTGTGGGCCCAAATTAAGGTAGTTTGTTCTGCAATCTGAGCACCTAATCACAGCAGGGTTGGCATTTAAATCTGTAAACTATAGATTGTGTGGGAGCTAGCTGGAAGGTTTTGGTGGTTCATTTAGTGAATTGGACTGAGATTAGCCAGGCCTTGTCGTAAAACTGACCGATGCAGACGGAGAAGAAATTGAATCAAACCTAAGAAGGAAATCTTGCAAAAGTTGGTCTGTGAATTCCTCAGCTACTTCGGTGACTTCTCCTGTCTCTGAGGTCTGCTTGTTGTCTTGGGGAAGGTCCTGCTGGAATAGGTCATCTTTGGAGAGGCTTCTAGCTGGCATTGGCACCCCAGACTGGCAAAGAACTTTCCATGATGGCATGGGTGCGCTTAGTGGGAGCAGTGAAGTATCACACTAGGTCTGAAGGGGGCCCAGGTAAAACTGAGACTGGCACTGGTTCTCGTGCTAGGCACACAAGACATCCACCCTTACATGATGATCATAAATCCTTATATCCCCTGTTCACAGTCTATATTTCAGTCTTAGGTATGTCCTATAGATTGGAAAATGACCGGTAGTTCTAGAAGCAATCTTTTCTCAAGCTTGTAGGTTACAGACTGTAGCACTGAATGTTGTTTGCGATGCCTTCAACCTGTGATAGACTGTTTGTTTGTTTCCACGTGGGACATAACTGTGCCCTTATTGAGCGTGCTTAAAATCTCCTGTTGTCTACAAACACCTCTTTGTGTGAACAATGCCCATTATGCCTAAATGAAAATTTCACTAAGAGTCATGCATGCGCATGGCTTGCGAACAGGCACCCCCACAGGTCCATCATATATCCCATCAACTTCTTGGGTTCCACCTGTCTTGCTGCTCCTTCTTGATATTGCATTTAATAGCCAACAGTGTGGGATCTGTGGGATAACAGCTAGCTACGTTCAGAGAGAGACTGCCTGGTTATAAGCCCAAAGGCTGTGGTTGCGTCTAGGGGTCTTTTGTTTAATATCCTCACCTTTTGTTTATGTTGCGCACTAAGTTTATTTCCACCAAACTTATCTTGTCTGAAGAGGGTGAACTGCATGCTTCTGTTATTAAGTGGAAGTATTTATTATAGCTCAAAGATGGCAGCACATTAAGTACGATGTCCTTGTATGGAGTTTTCTAACTCTCACGCATTTTTGAAGCCAGAATTTCCCACTCTAATGCTGCAGATCTGCTCAAGTGCATTTCATGGCTTTTTGGAAGTCAGATACGAAAGGTTTCATTTATCCCTTGTTGATAGCACAATTTTATTGTAATTTTTTTGTTTGGCATAGACTAGTTAAACACGTTTTCCTGTTTAAACTATACTAAATTAAGCTTCTCAAAAATATTTTAAAGATCTGATCTTTGGTTAAGCTGAAGTATATTTCTCATCTCGTTGGCTGTAGACTAACGTGAAATGGTAGATCTCAGGGTGCTTCCTGAGGAGTTCCAGAATTCACTCTTGGTGTCTCTCCCCATGTATTTCCCACCAGCATCTGGGGAGCCCCCCTTTGCTGAGCAGCCCTGCATGAGCGGCTGTGGTGTCAGGCTTACCTGGCACGGTGGTGCGGCGTGCCGATGCTCTGCTGTCGCAGGTTCCCAGTTAACTCTGTGGTGGAGGGATGGGAGCGGCTTCAGTCCAGCAGGCTGAGCAGGGTCTCTGGAAGCCTCTGTGAGCTCGTCCCACAGTTTAAGGGAGGCAGAGCTGGCTGCTGGGGGCGGGGAGAGGGACCGGGAGGAAAGCGGTTAGTGCGCAGCCGCCCGATGGGGAGGGACGGGCCTGTGACCCTTGACCAGGCCCTCCTCTCCAGGGGAGTGTCCGGCCCCCTCCCCATTACCTGTCACATTCCCATGTGATCGTAGCCTCTTTGTTTGGTGTACATTTGTTATGATGACAGGTCCTTAGTGTGGGCTTCCATGCTTGGCCATAAGGAGTGCCGGTCATCAGGACAATGCAGACTAATAAACAAGCATGGCACTGCGAGGCTGGGGTCTCTGAGGACCTGCCTCAGCATTTGGGGAGTCGTAAGGATGCTGGACTGCCCTCTTGCGTGAAGATAAACCCATTTTGCGATTTCTTCTGAAAGCACTTTGTGAAGCCAGCTTATCACCCAGCCAAGCAAGCAGCCTGAGCTGTTTCTGCACTCTGTTTACAGTAAATAGTTCTCTGTTTGTTTGCTGTCCACAAGCCACAGTTAAAGGGAGTAAAATTGCATTTTTTCCATCCCTGGGAGGGAAGAATACACATAGGAGGTAGTGTTTAGATTTTCATATGTATTTTTAGATACAACAGATTGTCTTTCACCTAATAGACCCATGCTTTGAATTGTAAGTTTGCAGTGAGTTATCAGGTGAGAGAAATTTGGTAGTGTTTATGTACGTATATGTTGGGGTTATAAGCAGTGGCTGATGAGTAGTAGCCACAGATGAGTATTTAATGAAAGGTCTGCCTTGTCCCCAGTGTGGGAAGTCATGACCCCCTTTGGGGTCTGTGGGAAGCAGCTCCTGCTTCCTTATAAGGAGCCTGACGGACGGCACGCTGAACTGAAAGCAATGCCGGACGGGATTTTAAAATGCTGGGATGAGCCATAAAAATGCAGTTTGTTTTGACTTGTTGGTGGGACACTGTACTGTGTTATTCCTCTTCATCATGTTTGCACTTGTGGTCTGATTGAATCTTTTCATGATTTCCTGTACAGCTAAACCGAATGACATACTCTCAATATTGTAGCATGACCTCCAAGAATCCATTTAATTGTACCTCTTACCTTTAGGAGGTTGTTAATTCACTGGCACATAAAAATCTGGGAATTAGAAAACACCTTGAAAGACCCCGTTTAAGGGTTTGTATGCAGAATGGCGCATAGCAGTGCTGTGGGGATTGGAGGGACTGCAGCTGAGGGTTGTACGATATGATGATATGTATTGTGTGACTTCTAGCATTTCTTATTATACTTGCTAATTTTCATTTTGTTCCAAATCACATTCTTTTGCCAGTATTTTAAGTCATTTGGGAGTTGCTTTCTTCTATATGGCACAGATTTGCACGAAGGCACAGTCTCTGCCCGCATCTGGTCTGCAGCCACACGCGCGCTAAGTTGCGCGCTAAGTTGCGCGCTAAGTTGCGCGCTAAGTTGCGCGCTAAGTTGCGCGCTAAGTTGCGCG
>JABFDZ020000043.1:4952056-4965618 GCA_019775955.2 Pollimyrus isidori
TCCTGGCACTCACAGCATTCCCGCCATATCATTCACAGTATCCTTAAGCATTCACAGTATCCTTAAGCATTCACAGTGGAGCTCCCTGGAGCGAGAGCAGGTAAAAAGGTACCAGCCAGGTCGGTTACTCACCCGCAGTCTCGTCGCCACACGCCAAGCGGCCCCTCCAGTAGTCAGCGGTGACCTGGTGCAGCGACGCCAGGTAACGCACGTCGCATAGCGCGCTGCCCCACGACGACACCTTGCGGCGGCTGTGCGGGCGCCACTGCAGGTAGATGGCGCGCAGCTGGCGGTCGAGGGGTGCCGGCTGGCGGAACAGCCAGTAGGAGAAGAACCAGTGGAAGCGGTGCCGTCTGTACTGGAAGAACAGGTCCTCCAGCTCCCTGTGGTCTGGGGCAGTGGAGGCAGCCTCATCAGATCGCGCTCCCCAGGAGATGACGTCCACTGACGTCGCACAATACCACCCAGGCATCAAGATACTGTGGTCTTGTCATCTCAGAGGCACACAGACATGGAAACAAGAAACAAAACGTTGGCTTCACAGACGCAGTAAACGACAGCACCGACTTAACAGTAGGGGGCTGCATACTAGCGGAAACCATGTCTCTTTTGATGAGCAAGTAAAGAAAATTAGACCAGGTCATGGAACCTGCGTCATGAACGGACGCACCCTTCTAAAGAAGTGACAGACAAGAAGAATTCACATTCTTGCTTCCAGAATCAGACGTCAAAATGTAGAGAAGTTCCACGTGCCATTTTGAAAAGTAGCAACTGAATGCCGCGCTCACAGGAGACGGGTGAGAGTTCCACGCAGGCGGCCCCCCTCACAGTAGACCGTCAGTCCCATTGCGCTAAAACAGTAGGAGTCGGGGGTCGTGAAAGTCGAGGACTCCAAAATGAAACAGTCTTAGCCAAGAGGGGGGAGGCCAAGCGTTAAATTGAACTGTCCCGTTTCAAAGAATGGCGAGCGAAGGCCAGGAGGCGGGGCGGGGCAGGGTGGACATTAAAGCTACACCAGCTCAGAGAAGGCAACGGCTAATCAGACATGATCCAGAGAGGCTTCTGCAACGACTGGTGTCAAAGGGCTTTAAGGCAAACCGCTTCAGTGAGATTTAAAAAAAAAATAAAGGGGGCCAAAGTAATCACTAAAATTCATATTACTCAAAGGGAGATTGGAGCTCAGTAGTGCAAAAAAAGTGGATGACCTGGACAAAACACGAATAACATCGGGGGGGTGGGGGGGTGGACTACACAGGACAAGATGAGGCTGCACCTTCTATGAAGGACACCTTAAACTTTACTTTAAAATGTTTTTTGGAAGTAGTGTGTTGGCCAAACAGTATTACACCATTTACACATTCTGTATTGGCGAGTGATTAAGATGAGCAAGTGAGCAGTAATTTTACACACATACACAACATATGTCAGACTGTGAAATGAAAGTTACTCATTAAATGCTTCTCATAAACAGCCTAAGGCCATGATCTATCAAACCAATACTTCATGTTGAATTGGACTAGGTGTACAAAACAGCAATGCATATTATAAATAGGTTTAAAGATGAGGATTCACAGTCATTGGATAGTGACAATATTCTAAAGAGCTTAAATATACAGGCTTGATATTTAATATTCTAGACACCCGTTGCCCAGCAGAGTCAAATCTGAATAGACAATGCCAAAAAACTAACAAAACGTAAGCGTTTCGCCTTAATCGGCGTTTAGTGTAGCGTAACAGAACTTAAGGCAGAGTGCAGGGCAATAATGGCAGACAAAGGAATAAACAGTTATTAATGCTGGCGGAACCTAATTTCATATGTAGATGTCCTACATGGAAAACACTGCCAGTCGTGGCTGTTGGTTGGTTACAGTCAGTTATAGTCGATAGTTTGGTAACATTCTGTTTTGCCAATAAAGTACATCAATTCGGGGAGAATTAACATATCCAACGTAATAACAGTTAAAACAGTTAAACACTGCAGCTGTAAGCGTGTTTGCAGCGAACCGTAAAGACCTCGTTCGGCCTCTTATGACGGGCAAGACATTGAACTACTGGCCCCTGCAGCGCCTCCCTCCACAACCACCGACCTACCGCTGGATTCGTGCTGGTTGAGAACATGCTGGAAAACCACGGCGAGGCTGCCGTGCTGCTGCAGGGCGCGGCGGTGCAGCTCACTCCACTCAAGCGTGAGGGTATCTATAAGGTAATACAGCAATAAAGCAAGCAATACTGGGGGGAAATCACGAGAGCCGGAAAGCGCAAATTGCCGGAAAACTGAAAAAGCTAAAGATTCCAGTTTACATGTAATCCAAACACTAGACATGATGAAATATAGGAGCAGGATGACCAGCTTTTAAATAGTCTTTACCTTTTAAATAGTCTGTAGGGTTTACAAAGTACCCACACACCCTTTATGTACCTATTTTTGGGTTTTAATTTAGATTTTTTGCGTGAGAGTGAGGCTGAAAGCACAAATGTCACGTCAGATACGTGACAGCTGGCATCCCTGTAGGGGGATGCAGCCACCATAGAGAGGCTCGGTTGAAGGGCCCTGCTTGAGATTCACCTTGCTCTTCCCTTTCCAATAGGTCCGTTTGTATCCCCCATAGAGTCTCTATTTCTCCAAAGGCCAGCCTGACTGGAGGCAACGGAACGGTTTCTTCAAGGACCAGCCACTGAATCCAATACTTGTCCGGGGGGAAAGGAATCTCTGCAAAGAGCTTCCCCTGGAGGGATCGGTTGAAATGCAGGCTTTTGTAGAGCGTCCTCCACATGAAGATCAGCCGGAAGCCGTCTTTGGCCGAGACGGAGCAGGTGGCAGCGGCGAATGGCACTCCAAACGACGCCTGCCACAGCGGGGTAAATATTCAAATATACAAGCCTTCAGGGGCTGGTGTGGGCCCGGGTTCCGAGCTTGACTGTTGTCCGTGCGATAATCGACCTGGATGGTTCGTGACTCTTCTTACCTGGAAGTGCAGCGTCCAGAGAGAGCTGCAGGAGCAGATCCGGAACATGGTTCGACACGTGCTCCCGACTCGTAGTAAAGAGACGGGATCTAACTGTCGGAGGATGAGGATGAGGACCTCATCGCTGAGGTGTAGCAGTCCTATTCTTGTGAGGCCAGTGCCGAGGTGCTCTGGCTGCTCGCTACTTTCAGCTGAACCAGCCGACAACAAGGCGATCTGTTCCTGCAGCTCCCTTTCCCAGCGCCCGTTAAGGAGTGCCATACTCCCGACTGCCGCCTGAGCGCCATTACCGTAGACCACCTAATAGCTTGGGAAAAACCACTACGGAGATGGTAGGGGAACCAACAAATTAGTCAAAGTTTTTATCCATGTATATTATAATAGTTGTAAAAGCTAAAACATTACACGTTTTATTTCGTGTTTAGCAAAGAAGTTCCATGTCTTGTTACCTGACATGTGTATTTGAAAATGCCCCTTCACGATATTTAAAACGCGCAGAGCAAAGCAATTGTTGCGGCTTCCGTAGAAATGGTGTCATATCGTAGCCAATGCACGTGGATGCGTTTCCCTTTTAGAATATCGGCCCAGTGTATAGTAACTGTGGCGGAATCGCGGTATAGATCAGCTAATGTTACAGCACAGCTAATACGATAGGCACTGAAATTAAATTTCCGTTGTCCGTTTAGTTATTTTTTAAAGGAATCTTTTAAGTGAACTCAGTAGTCATTTGCAGTCATTGTTCGTTCAGTCCGTTCACCAATTAAGTATAGTGGATCATACGGTTCACGATCGAGATGCCCGCTGGTTGAACGATATAAAGACGTTTGAAATAGTATGGAAAATAGTTGATTAATATAAAGTGATAATTTATGCATTAATTCGTCCATTTCAAATGACTTATTCTGGTCAGCATGGCTTTTAAAGTTGGGGAGTTTGCCAGATTAGCGGAATGATATTTTTATTATGTGCAAAACGAAAGATCGACATTCGGGCCAGATTTGGTAGTGTATTATAAACATTCGGGGTGGGTATTTTTTGTACTTACAAGTGGTGAATGAGCCGACGTGAACCCTTATCTTTCACTACAGCAAATGACTGATCATCCTACGGAATCAAAACTTTCACAGACAGCAGTTTCGGTGTGGTATGGCAAACCAAATTGTCTTTCATTAGTATAAGGCTTACTCGTCATAACTTAATTCTTACTAGCAAAAATGCATTTTTTATTGGAATTTTATTGCAACTTTAAATTTCCGAGACAGCAGTACACAAGAATAAAATGTAGCAGGAGACACCGGGAACGAGCAGAAACTGGCCAGGTAAAGGGCAGAAGCGAACTTATAATGGCAGAGATGACTGTCAATTTACCCAACAGTTTCTCGTGAATTGGAGGATGACATCAAAAGGAATGGGAAACATTAAAGTGTAGGTGTGAGGTGCATTGCTAGGATGGTTCGTATCAGGCTCCTAGAAGCAAGAACTGAAGTCCCATAAAACCAGGAAGAAAGCCCTTCATCCACAAAAAAAAACATTAGAATCTGGGTGCAGTTTGCAAATAAACAGACGCACACCCATAAATTGAGAAATGAGTGAAACCAAAAACGTTGTTGTGGTCTCGATTTTTTCCAGAGCTGTGCTGTGCATAAACCCGTATATTATGTACAACTATCAGAGCAAGCTGCAGGGAAGCAGACCAATACTAACTGAGAAATGCACAGCATCAAAGACCAGAGTAAAGATTACTATGATTGGATGATGACGGGTGTTTCCTAAAGCCAAAATATTCTTAGATTTGTATTAAAAATGCAATTTATGATCTTTCATAAGATAAATTGTTTTTATTTTAAAAAGAGTTTGACGAGAATAAATAAAAGAACAGCATAGATGTGTGTGTTACTTGTGTGCAATTTTCATAAAGCATTTATTTGAAAACATTTTACAATTACTACATAACCACGGCCAGTCCATTCAGAGCATGCAAATATCAAAAATGTTTCATATTTCATTTTTATTCATGGAAACCATGTGTTTTTTAAATTTATTTTAACACCTTTTACTTAACTGTGCTGTGTAAGGATTCTTTTTTTAATTAACAAAAAGATTTACCCATGGGGTACATTATGTAATCATTACTATTTTTGAATTCAACTCAATTTTTTAAACAAATAAAATATAAACTACACATTTATCAAAATATTAATGGCACAAATCATCAGATTAGACGAAACAGTGACCTCAGCCTTTAAAGTATGACGATGAAAATGTTTCAATTCGTACCAAATGGTATCAGCGTGAATGTTTTTCCTCTCACGGCGTATTTGGCGTTTAAAACATTTTGATCCAACACATCTCAGTTTTTCCAGAGGGGAAATTCACAAGGAAACTGGAGTTACACTTAAAACCGCACTAACACAACTCCATAAGTACTATCAAATAACCAAATGTTAATCAGAAGTGGCAGAACAAAGAATTCAACGGGAGTCTTCAACCGTACCACGTATACCCAGTGTGTTAACGGCATTACATGGTCAGCTGAATGTCGATTTAAGCTATC
The DNA here is from genome assembly GCA_019775955.2 of Pollimyrus isidori. Taxonomy (NCBI): domain Eukaryota; kingdom Metazoa; phylum Chordata; class Actinopteri; order Osteoglossiformes; family Mormyridae; genus Pollimyrus; species Pollimyrus isidori. The sequence goes on from JABFDZ020000043.1 coordinate 4,957,577, forward strand.
TTTGTACCAGGTACATCTATGCACTTTAAAATTACATACATTTGAAGGAAAACAATTTAAAAGAGCAACGGTGTTCGGAATATATTTCCGCAACTACCTTTTCTGACAATCTGAATTGTACATTCAAAAAGTAGTAAAAATTAAATACATTTTCAGTTTTAAAATAGTACACATTCAGTTCATGGTCCGATTACCAGAAATCTTGATTGGTTCCTCATAAGTTGTATGTATAACCCTTAAAAGCAACATCAGTCAGACAGTATCATCAGACGACGTTTATAAAGGGAATTGTCCATATAAAAGTAACTGGCAATGAGAGATATTGTCCTTTATTTCTGTCATTTGAACCTGGTCATGTTCTTAGTTGCCCACAGCTAATAAGCTAGACTGGTGCAGAGAAATAGTAATAGTGTTGTAATCCTGATATAATATCAGAAAAGGCTGAACTAAAGAAGATGTTGGGAAATTCAAAGTTAAACCAAAAGCACTGCGGAAAAGGCCGTAGGAGCCCCTGGGAATGTCAAAGTGTGGATGGGAAGCGTTGTCGTCCGTCCAACCTCAGACTCCCTTACAACTTTTTCCATTCAGGAAAATGCCTGCTGTGTCTACACTCCAGTATTGACCCATAAGCCATTACACATGCCCCCACCAGGGAGCGTAGCTAGCAATTCTGGGTCACCAACAAAATGTCTCCTTGGCCTTTACTGTAGTAGAAATTATGAATGTATGATGTACCCAGAACGTGTTCATTATTATTTTTCATACTCAGGGGCCCCTATAAAGTATAAAGTGAAACTGCCAGGATACCCACACACCCCCCCTCCCCCACCATTTATGAAAACTGGAAAGGTGAATTAATTGTAAATTTAGACGATACAACCGCCATGGTGATGTACTGTGTATGCTATGGAAAGCTGGAAAGAACTGCACTAGGAAGAAAGACTAGAGGGATATTTCACGGCTCTAAAGAAGTCAAACTGTAAGAGAGCAGAGTCTAGCTGTCGAGACACAAGAAGCCGCCGCATTAACCGTCTGAAATGCTGGTCGGAACCAGAGAGTCATATAAGTGAAGCGTCAAAATCCACATCGTCTTTCTCAGTCCCGTAATCTGTAAACTAACCGTATAAAGGAAACGTATCCCTGGAGTCTTTGAAATCAGAGATTCTGGTCTAAAGAGGTTGGTTTTGGACCAGTGACGTATAACGTATGCAGCTGCTTGAATTGACTTAGAGCATATATTTTACGGAGAAAAACATGTAAACGTATTTCTGACAATCAAAGCCAATGCATGATAGTCAACAGTCAGGAAGGCTAATACTCATCTCAGCATCACCGGAACACACCTGTGCTGGTGGGACTGAGGCCTTTTCATCTGCTGATATCGTAACACACAACGGTGACACAGAGCAAGGCACTGGCTCTCGCCTAAACCTATGTATTAGCTGATATTCTCCCGTTACTGAATTCTTCAGCGAGGAGAAGTTGAGATGAGTCTTAAAACATGACTCCGAGGAGACAGACCCCGCTTGCAGCTTCGTGACAAAGCGGAAACTCTCCCAAAGTTTATATGCCAGTGTAATAATCATCACAGCAGAGCTTCTGCACGCATACATATTCACCACAAACCTTTCTAAACAGCATAAAATGTAGAAGGGTAGAAGATGGGGTGATATAGATATATATTTATATTTATATATATATATATTTATTTGTATATATATGACTTGGAAAAAAATCTTAAATTGTCACTGGTAGCTATTCACAGTTTGTGATCACAGTGCACTTCTGCTCTTTTGCTACTTTTTTCTTTGTTCATTTCTTTGTTTTCCCTCTCTTTAGACACCGGGGGGGGGGAGGGGGGGGTGAGAAGGCTGTGGCATCGCCGTGGCGCCGCCCCTCACTCACTGGCTCCGCCCCCTCAGGCCACCCGGATCCGAGGCTCCTCCTCCACCTCTTGGCCCAAGCTGGTGTAGGTGACTGACGGCTCCACGGGCCCCAGGGGGGGCAGCTCCGCCACGGGGCCGCCGGTGTTGCGGAACTGCTTGTAGACGCGGGGGTCCTGGGCCACGTACGTCGAAGAGGAGTAGTACAGGATCAGCCCCAGGACGATGATGAAGAAGGAGAGCAGGTACAGCCCTGAGAACTGAGAGGGGAGACACGGTCAGGCACAGCCCTGAAGCCCCAAGAGTCAGAACCTTACCAGGGGAGCTTTTAAGGCACTTTAAAAGCCCTTGGGTTTGTTACTCAAGGAAATGTATACGAATCACAGGTGAATTTCCTGTGAGACAACCAATCATAACTAGAAAAACTAGTTACTGAAACTTTTTCCCTTATACAATCATGTCATCAAGTAGTATTGCCAGTGAATTAAATTACTCCTGAAAATACATTTAAAAAAATTATTTTACCAGTACCGTACGGTTTGTGTGCCAAAACCAATCAAACAAATCATATTCATATGATTTATATATAATAGTAATAAACTCTAGAATAATAAAAAGACATGTACTGTGAAAACAAAATGACACAAACAAAACCCACATTAATTAAAATGTCTGTTAAACAGAAGAAAACATCTGCTTTTATGTTTACGGAGTGAGCCTTTAAAAGTCGTGTTTGAGCTGAAAGCATTATGGGATAGGATCATGTGACATTTAAAAATGGAAACCCTAGAGAACACAATGCATTGTGGGATATGCCCATGTGACATTTTAAAACGGAAACCCAAGAGAACAGAATGCCCATCCGAGTGCTTGATATGGAACAGATTTACATAAGTGGCTTCCTGCAAGATTTGTGGCTCTTCGGCAGTGCTGCTGTGCAGTTGAAGCAGAAAAGAGACATAAGAGTGCTGCACTAAATAAGTAATTGTACATGCTCTAAAGACCTAACAAGCTCAGGAAAAGGCTTATGGCTGAACACATCCTATGGCTCATGTGTGGAACATGTCCACATTCTGCAGTGATAGCTGTAACTTTAATAATCTCGCTCCCAGGATGATTTGGCAGGGAATTTGAAAGACCACTGATATGTGACGAGGCAAAGAGAAAACCCCACCGGTATATTTCTGTCTGTCAACTAACGTGCACATAAATGACGCTTCCCTCAAACTCAGCAGAGAAACAACAGCATGTGTCAGCTTTTCCATTAGTGCATATCGCGGGCATTGCGATGTCACCCAGCTGTCAATCCTAACACTGACTTCTAAGGGAGGCCCGCAGTGTTTATCCTGCTCACAGTGAATTATCTGAGCCAGTGACTGGCCTTCATCGCCCATCACGAGCTCTGGAGTGATAACAGGTAGATGGTGAGCTACTCAGGCCGTACGCCGTCCAGCAGTATGTCTCCGCAGTGATGTCACCGATATGAGGTGACCGTCGGTCTTGTCACCCGGCTGCAGAGTCATCCGTCATAGCGACCGCAGCCTTACACATGGTTCACTACATCAGCAGTGACTAATTAGCAGCTGACAGTCTTACGGCACCAGCGATAGGGGAGACTTATGGGCCAAGAAAGTCTGGAGTGTTGGGTTCGCAAGCTCTGTACTGTACCATGTCCAGAGGGAGATAAACAGGCTTTGCTAATCATCAGCAACAAATGAAAAATCAAGGGCCTTGTGCATTTATTTAAAAAATGCAAGCAAATACTCCGGAGAGTCTAATTTGAAAGTATAAGGAGCTGTTTCCCGTCTCTCTACCTTAGTATTTGGTATTTTTTACCAGATAATCCTTTTTGATGCTCCCTTAATTCTCATTCCTAACAAGATGACTTAAAAAAGAGACGGAACGGGTCTATAAACTTCAGGTTTCTAACGAATATGAGGTTCATTAAGAGGCCCTCAAAGGACATCAGTAAAACGCTGACAAGCTCTTCGTGCAGGCCGGGGTTCCACCATAAAGGTCTTAGTGAGCCTCAACCACATCACAGGGCAATCGGGTCCCTTTCTGAACACCCCCATTGGATCATCTCCCGGTTTGCAGTCCATGAGAGGTCGTGACAGTGATGTCCTCTGTGTAACCTACAGAGCAGATGTGGTCACTTGGGCGGTGGTCATGTGTAGACATGGGGACCAACCGATGGCATTTTCTAATGGTGACACTGGCTGCATCATGTATTTCCCTCATACAGTATAGATTCGAAAAGCCTGAATACGCTTTCATGAGATACATGTCAGTTGTCTGGAAACCCAACACATTCGCAGCAAAATTCAAAGCTGGTGCTGAAATCGCGAAGACTTGGAACCGAAGGATGTGACAGCAGTTTTAAAAATAACTCCGGCTTCAAAGAGCTTTGTGCAGCTATTTAAGACAGTGCACTTCCGATCTTTACAAAATTCATAATGTCTTTTTGAGGATGAATGCACTATGAAGGCATTTAATGCATTGTTATTGTGTTTAAGCTGAAGGGGAACGATGCATTGTGAGCCTTTGCGTGATGACTGTTAGCTTCTATATGTTAATGGTACATAAGTTAGTGTACAAGAAAACACAAAAAAAAAGCCATTTTAAGTCAGAAATCTTCATACATTTGTATAAAAAGAAAAGCAACAACATCTTCACTGCGCCAAAGAAATGCAAGCGATTGTAATGTTGAGTTGGCTCTCAATGTTGACATGAACACTCCTGAAAAGCAGGCGACATCGAGACTTATAATGCAGGGTGAGGAGAGTGGAGGCGGAGATGTTGTATAGATGGGAATGGAGGCGGAGATGTTGTATAGATGGGAAAATATCATGTGTGAAAGCAATTACTGAGCACTGCCGTGAATCCAGGGTTTCGTTGGTATGACAAGACGATAATTTACGGTGCGTCCTGCTAGCATCGGGAACCTGCAATTTAATCTAAGCACGACGCAGGTTAATGCGCGTCTCCCTCCGTGAGATAACCCGCTGTTGAATTCCGAAATGTCGCCGACGAGGGCACGCTGCGATTGTTTTCCCGTGTATCTATTTTCACTGGAGCGCAAGGTCTTACTTTGTTTAGATCCAGCCACTGATGATTCGGGGGAAGGCGTACTTCCAGAGCTGGCAACGCCGGAGACGTGGCGATGAAGAGGGCGAACGAGCGGGCGACGCGGGCATCTCAGAAGCCCGGGAGTCGTCTAAGGCCGGGCGACGCTCGATGGATACTCACCGGGTGTTATTAGCGCAAGACCAGTAATAACTGTAATCACAGCGGTAGCTGAAATCAATCCCAGCCGGTTAACAAAGCGCGGAGACGGATGTTCCATCCCCAAGGCTTCTCACTGATGCGGCTGTCATTATAAAAGCTGACATCTTCATTTTCTTGGAGGCCAGGCTACAGCAATACTCATCACGGCCAGCTCAAGTTCAAACGGACGCGGCGAACCTGCAGCCTTGCGCCCTGCCCAGCGAGGCCTTCAATCAACGCGTGGAGCGCCTCGCACAACAATAATTAAGGTCGTTCGTCATTTGCAGGCAAAACCCAAGGCCCTCTCAGTCCTCGTATCACACCACAGGGCACAGTGAGAGCCCTAAAGCAATACCTGTTGCTCTCCTGCTTCCTTACGAACTTCGAAGGTAAGTAGCGCAGACCCTGGCGACAGCAGCACCAGCGACGCGCTCGATGTCGACCAGCAGTGGAGGTTCCCAGCGGCACGTCCGCCGACCGCGACCACAGAGCCACACAGAACATAAAATGTTCATTAAGCCGCCATTATCACCTGTCCGCCACATCACTCTGACTTATTCCGGCCCACATTCCCCCTTCACGTGCAATACAAAGGTTAGCAGCATCAACGCTGTTAGAGAGACGTAATTGAATTTTTCCCTCCGCTATAATGAAAGGTGACCTACGACTGGGTCAACCTGCAGCCTGTATAACTCACTTAATACTAAGAAGCAGCCCATCGAAAACTGAGGTGACCTTAGATAGAGACCAACATGTGAAGCAGACTTGCATTTTTGCCTCTGATAATATCCAAACTTCTCTCACACCAAATTACGTAAATGTAATCACACACGCGATTAGGAAATACAACAAATATGTTTGATAGCCAAGTTCCGGAAGTCATCTGCTTGTTTTAAATCAACTATCGCTTCAAAGTCATTATGTTGTTAATGTATGTTTTGAATGTAAGTGGAATATTCCACCATTAAGCAAGTTGACTCTTTTGTTTCCATAGAAACCATGTATAAGCTAAGTGGCTTTTCAAAGTAGCTTTACAATGTCTGAGAAAAGTACTGGCAAATCCACAGGGAGCAGCAGCTCTTTGTGTCAGCTGACCCTCTCTTTCTGTCAGCTGACCCCCTTTTTGCAGGGGAGCTGCACGGCTGTAAATACACACAGCGGGTAACAAGCACCACAAGACATACTCAGGCTGCATCCCAAACCACAGTCCACACACCATGCACTTAAATGAAGAACATGTAGGCCTAGGTACTATGGCAACGGTCACTCTGTGCAATTTCCTAAGTGCACAAGTACAAAACTTTGCACACGTTCCAGACGCACTACGTTATGTTTGAACTGCGGGGTCTCGACCTTTAATGACCGATCTCCTGCATACTAACAAGTACCTGACTGCATCAGAAGTGGCGTCTAGGATCGTGGGATCGAATAGTGCACCGCGATTGTACACTTCGGATTTTGCCCAGATGCCATCCAGGAACTTTTCGCGCACTAAGTGATGCACAGTAGGATTTCGGACAGATGATTAAGTCTCATGTACTGTTCTGCCGCAGAATTTGGTGTGTAAGTGTGCAATTTCGCATTTGGCCTTAAAATGCCTTGGTGCCCGTTGGGTGGAGCATGTAAGGGCTGCAATTCCTTAAGATTTTTTTTTTTTAAATGTGAAAACCAGCAGGAGGTACAATAAATCTATTGCCAACAGTTTAAGCCTCCAGACTCCTGTCTTTGCAACAAGCAAATCTGTAAAACTGTCTATTATGAATCGGTTTTGTATGAAAATCAATATTTGGAAACTACAAAAAAAAAGAAAAAACAAAAGTTGAAAGGTTACTGTTCCCAGAACATTGCATACTGCTGAGTACAGACTCGGTATGCATCTTCTTGAAGCTTGGGCCGCACTTTTGGTGAGACCAAGAAATATGGATCCCAAATACACGGTGGGCCTCAACCGCTGCATGCGACGGCACAGACAGAAGACACCAAGGCGGTTTTTCCTGGGTGCTGCTTGCCATCAACAGCCAACAATAACAGATGGGAATAGGTGGAGACGGTGTGCAATTACATTAGTGATGGTTTACTCATTAATTTCATGGGCAGACAGTAAGTAATACTTTCTAAATCTAAATAGGCACGTCTTATTTCAGCTGGCGCCGACACAACTGTAATAACGTCTGGTCTCTCGGTACAGCGGGCAAATGAAGCCGTTTTCCTGCAAGGTAAACAAGACAAACACGAGGCAGCTGTGCGTTTGGAGTAACTGCAGGTGTGCGGCGATAAAGCCGGTTCGAAAGGGAAGGGAAATATAGGAAAGTGAGCTCCACTGGCCAGGAGCACCGAGGAACGCTGTCAGCTCATCTCTTTGTTTCGCGGGAAGAAAGTCACTCCGAACATATCCATAAGTTTTAATTTGCAGTTTTCGTAAATTCAGAGAGAAGGAGGTCCCAGTACGCGGCTGCTCAGATGGCTGATATTTACCAGATATAATTTAAAGCCGGCGCCCCCAGCCGCTCCCCTCTTGCACCCACCCCCCCCCCCTGGATTTCAAACACAATTAGCGCCGTCTTTGGCAATGGCTGCTTCGTAGGAGGGTGCTGTGTGGCAGAGTCGCGGAGTAAGCTGCACGAGGACCGTGTAAATCCTCCTGGTTTTTCTTAATTCTCTCTCTGTCACTGTCAGGTAGGTAAACGGGTGGGACTGAAAATCCCCCAGTGGTGGCAGGTAGCCGGGGAGGATCTCCGCAGCCTCCCGGAGTGTTAGGTGAGTCTCAGCGTCATGGAGCTACGTAGATACAGAAAGAGCTAAAGTTATTTCCCACATTTTTTTATTCTCCCCCTTTTCCTCATGTAATCCTGTTTCTCTACTTTTTCCTATATCCCCTGTCTTCCTGACCTG